>CM076573.1:472414557-472752275 GCA_034641835.2 Pinus albicaulis
AAGGATCTATCCTCCATAGTGATAGTTCTGATGATCTATCATATAAAGCATATGTCATGTGGATGCCCCCTTATTTGACATCTCCCATGTCAAAGAAACATACCGGGATGATTCTATCCTCCCTCTACTGCTCCTCTTGTAGCTGCCCATGCTCAAGTAAAGGTTGAAGCTTTTGGAGGTTAGTCTTCTATGGGAAGTTATCACCTATCCAAAACTTCCTAAGTTTGGCCAAGGTATGCATGAGTGGCCACCATCCTCTACCATGTGTGGAAGATTTCTACCCAAGTGAGACCATATTATGAGCCTCCAAAGTCAAGGAGTAGCCTCCTTTCACCATGATAGTGCCATCCTCCATCCCTGTAGCATCCTCTCTCAGCGAAATATGTGTTGTGAGAGTGGGTAATGATGATAGTGGGAGAATTTCTCGCTCCTCTTTGAGTCTAACCAAGACTCTTTACGCTGTTCCATGACCTCGCAATGCTCCCACTCCTTCTGGATCTATGAGTGGTGCAACATGTTGTGAGACATTTCTCACCAACTCCTGATCAGGTGGCCTTCCAGGTGGTTTGCCACTAAACAATAATGTCTCATGGGCCAAATTCATATGCATAATAGATGGGAATATTAGGTCCTTGCTTCCACTGTGCAAATCCATATCTGTTTTCTGTGTGGAAGTTGTTTGTGAGGGACATGTGTGAGTTCCCCTAATCATTTGATTTTTTCCACTATTTCTATCCACCCATTCCATCTGCAAAGTCTCCCAGTCTGTGGTGACCTTCCCCAAAGTAATCAACCACTGCACACCCAATATCACATTGGTGTCAGGTATGTCAACCACAAAGAAGTGATCAATCAATGTATATGTCCCCATGGTGATAGATAAATATGAAACATAATGCATGCACTGCATAGTTCTAGCTCCTGGGACCAAAACTGAAAATCCCTCGAAATCATCAGTCGGTATTGCCCTCCTCTCCACTAATTGGGCATCAATAAAGTTGTGGGTAGCCCCACTTTCAATCAAAACTAAAACCCTCTAATCCAAAATGGAACCTCGAACCTTCAAGGTCAAGTACTTGGGTACTCCTCTCAATGATGCAAAGGCCCCTCTAGTTGGAGCAAATGCTCCATTCCCACCCCCTGGTGGTGGTGGATCCTCTCCTGCTATCCCAACACTGTGACTTCCTTCTGGTTCTTCTTCTTCTTCCTCCTCATCATATGAAAATACCTCTATATAGTGTGCCTTTCCTGTTGCACATCTATGTTCGGGTGCCAATGATTCTTGTCATGTGAAGAAAAGCTTCCTTCTCCTCAAGTCTCTTCGGACATCATCACTAAGAGATACTTTGTTTTTTCTCTCTTTTGAAAAAGGAGCCTTCTCATATTTTCCCTTTGATGGAAAAGTGGGCTTTTGCTGAAATGTTGCCTTTGCTTTTGGCAAGGCATCTTGTATATCTCTAGCCCTTTCAATGGCATCTTTAAGGGTAGTGGGTTTGGTAGATTTAACCAACCCATGTAGAGGTTTTGCTAGCCCATAAATGAACATATAGACCCTTCTTGCTACAGATAAATCAGGAACCATAACATAAAGATTTAGAAATTCAAAAATATAAGTTTCTAGATTACTTGATTGTTCGATCTTAGCTAGCCCCATGAAGGGCGCCTCGAGGTTTCTTCGATCAAACCTCTCTACCAACCTCCTTGTGAAATATGAATATGCAGTCACATTGGCATGATCCAATGTCGAAAGTCCATGAAACCACCAATCATGTGCTTCACCGTCAAGGTGTAGCACTGCTATTTTGATGGCCTCCATATCCAGTACTTGGTTCAGCTGGAAGTAGATGTTAAGCTTCTCTTCCCATGATATGGCAGTGCATTTTGATGACCCATCAAAGTTGGGTAAGAAAAATCTGCCCATAGTTCGGTGTAGATCATGATTCTGTATGAATCCTCCATCTCTATTATAGTGCCGAGGTCTCCTATTGTCATTGATCTGACAAAATTCTTGAAAAATCAAGTGATCCTTGAATCTCTTAGATTGAGACTCATACTCTAGAAAATAGTCTTCAAGAGTTTCTTGTTCTTGGAACCCTCCATTTACCATTGCTAAGAATGTAGGCATTGTAGAGCATTGAGAAACCTATTGCTTCACTGGTTAATCACTCCAGTGATGAGAAATGCCGGAGCCTTCTCCATGTAGAAACCATTTTGGGATTCTTTGTGTCTATCCATCCTCATATCCTTTATTTATTTAGCAATGTCTTGCATATTTCGAAGAAGAAGCTTAGGATACTCCTTCTCCTCATATTCTCCTGATAAAGGGGTTTTACCCTTGTATTCTCTATCATATGTATAATCATATCTCTGGTTTCTTTAAGATACCTCTTCTCTCTATTTGTGAGAGGATCTCCTTCTTCCGATGACATATTGGCTTAATATGCACAGGCTGAGCCAAGATTATGCTTTGATACCGCTATAATATTCCTAAACAGGAAAAGCAACAATATATGAATACAATAATGGAAATAGCAGTGTAAATAAATGTATAAACATAGGAGACCAATATGGATTCATTAAATTATGTATAATAACAACAAATCAGTACAAAGTAGTGAGGCACTAATCATATGATAAGAGAAAACAAGCCTCCCACAGACAATAACTCCCAAATGTGAGATGCTGCTACAATACAAAATGCTGGAGAGCTGCTACAATGCAGTCATAATGTGCATAAATACAACTGGAGATCATAAAATGACGTAAAAATAATGATATATGCCTCAATATATACTATACATAAAGATCTAGGCACTATATCACCTTTCCAAGACAACCCAAGAGGGTTTCTGGAAAACACACAAAGTGTACAATGTGAGAAGCAACCCTAGGGCTGAAGGTTTGCTGCAACAAAGGGAATGAGAAGATATGGCTGAAGCTGATGTAGAACTATTGAGATCTTCTCAAATGGATCCTCCGGATGAAAGGTTGTCCCCTTCACTGAAGAAATCACCTCTAAAAACATACACTGCAACTACCCTACAACTCCTCCCTAAAATAACACAGATCCAGACTCAAACTATGCTGTAGGGGATAATATCACCTTATCCTAGTGCCAAATGTAGCAATAAATCTCAAGGGCCTTCTTTTCTGGCCTCCCAATGTAAGGAATGCTTCCTCCACTGAAAAAAATCTCTGAAATGACCCAAATCAACTCTCCACTGCTGCACCCTACAACACAGCACGACCCTCAAAAGAAAATGCATTGTAGAAGAAAGATGGAGCTTGGCCAAATGCCAGAATGTGGAAATACTACCCAATAACTTCTCCTGAGTGGGCACTCGAAGTCCCCCGAGGATGAAGGTTGGATTCCTGCTCGGGAACACCCTTGTGCTAAACAACACTGCAATCTTAGCTAAACAGCTGAAGAGAGCCACAAGTCTTAACATACCATAAATAAAATAATAATCCAATACATGTCTTCTATGGCTGCCATCCCCTTCCTTATATAAGTGGTGAGCTTCCTCACCCTTGGCCCCACTCATTTAGGACACTACTTCTCTGCAAAGAGTCTCCCACCAAAACTGTGATATCCCTCAATGAATGCCACTCCTCCATGACATTGCTATTGATTTGGTCAAAGTTGACCTAGTCTACATGCTCCAGCCCCTTTTCACACATAAGGGTGCTTTATCAAGCCACTAAAGTGATATCCATTCACATTAACAATGATTTTCCTACTAAGGGGATTTATGGGTCTCCATACCCTCTTATTCATCAAATTAAGAAGCAAAAACAAAAATTAATATTCCAACTAGCTTATAGCTAGTTGGGAATATTACATAATTTGGGGTAAATATAGGAAAATTTCAACGACCAACAAGGCCATCTTCTTGAGGCTACAAAGTAGAAAATGTGACAAATTTATCTCATTCCCATCAATGAAATGCATCAAAAGTCAAACATGATAAAATAACATGGTTCCAAACCTTCCTTCAAAGGTTAAGAATTTCTAATTAAATAACAATAAATTTCTCCATTTTCCTTTAAATGTTGTTAATGGAATTCCATTCTTGAAAATAGAAATGTCCATACCTGGGTTTCTAAGGAAGGTTTTCCACTCTTTCTCCTTAATTTTCTTGTTTTTGAACCAAGTTTCTTCATTTATGGGAAATTATGTAGCTTCTACCACTATGGACTCTATAGTTATAAGTTTGATGTCGCCAATTGTTTCCTTGACACCGCCAAAATCCCATGAAAAATATTTTGTGACCTCTATCTCTTGCCTATCAAAATTTTCAAAGAATTTTAGTTAGACCACATGCTGCAACTGTTCTTTAACTCATGGATATGCATGAAGAAACTTGGATCCAATGGGTTTTGATCGAATAATGATACCCATGGTGGGGAGAAGTCTTAGTCTTGGAATATCTCTTTCGACAAAGGTCATGGAATCTAGTAAGAGGAATGGTTAGTAGAGCTAGATGGAAAGGGTATGGAACAAAGGTTGAGTGACGATGAAATAAGGTGCTCGCGGGATATTCAATTCGTAATAGGACTAGTTTATTTCACATGATTTCCATGATTTTAAGATTCAATTTATAGGATCACTAAAATTTAAGCAATTTTGAAGAGATTTGATGTGATAGGGTTGAGGTATTGTGATAGGATAGGGTTATAACAGTTATGATGTAGAGGTATAATGTTAAACAATGTCATGAGGTCTTTTAATTTCTTGAGCCTTGTAATATAATCATCCAATGAATTAAAATCTAAGGTCCCTTAAATGAAAAATATTTCAACACCCTACATACCTCATTATGTTTGTAATGTCCTTTTCTGCAAATTCTTTATGCTTTTATGAATGTAGGCTGATCTAGTTGTAGAATTTGAAATCAACTGCAGAATTAGAGATTGGCTGTAGAATGGCACTAATTCTGTAGCTCTTTATTTTTTATAAGATTTGTTGTTGATAAGAAGAGAATATTTATTGCTGTTGTTTTGGTTAGCACTCCATTGGATCTCCGAAGGCTGAGAAGGAGACCAACAAAGGTAACCACAGACTACTTTGGCCAAGAGCTAGCCCTACTAGGCAGGAGAGGGCTCTCTCCATGAGATCACAGTCAAATTTAATAGATAATAAGGATTTTAGGCTAGGTATAGTAGGCTATAGGGTTTTGTTGATTTATTTTGGGTGTTGGATGGTGAATTAGGTTAGGGAAGAACTAGGCCAAGGCACAAAGGATCAGAATTGTAGAGATCTGATGGGGCAAGGTAAGCATATCCTTTAATACATTTAGGTATCTTGATGGTTGTGAGAGACTGGTAGGGTTTCAAAAAGAGCATGGAAATCATGAATTATTTTCTATCGAAGGAAAGTGAAACACAACTGTGATAATTTCTCCAAAAAAAAGCATCAAAATAATGAATTCTGATTCTCAACTTAGAAATTAATCACATAAAGAGAAGGACATGAAAATGGAAAGAGTAATACATTCAAACATATGGAAAAATAAGAGGCAACACTACTAAATCACATACCATAGGAATGCCACCAAAATAGATGCAACTCTATCTATTAGTTCCTTCCAAAAAAGACTGATTACACTA
This sequence comes from Pinus albicaulis, assembly GCA_034641835.2. Taxonomy (NCBI): domain Eukaryota; kingdom Viridiplantae; phylum Streptophyta; class Pinopsida; order Pinales; family Pinaceae; genus Pinus; species Pinus albicaulis. The sequence goes on from CM076573.1 coordinate 472,420,168, forward strand.
GTGCTCAAAGATCAATTCTACATCATCCAACCCCTGCCATGAAAAATGAAATGAAATATATAGACCAAAACAAATTCTCCCCACTCTTAGGGGTCGAATCCATGACTTGTGGAGCTGTTCCCCAAAGTCCTCAATTGGAATGTTGATGACTAGGGAGGTTAGCCAACTCATCCCTATCTTTGATGAAACTGATTCTCTTGACCCAAAATTACAAATTTACTTGATGACTAGGGAATCCTAATGACTAGGGAGGTTAGCCAACTCATCCCTATCTTTGATGAAACTGATTCACTTGACCCAAAATTACAAATTTGCTTGATGTATCTACCTCTAGTAACTATATAATAAATAATTACATTTAGTTTTTACATTTACATCAGTAAAACGCTTTTGAATCCACCAATCAATTGAGAAAAAGTAAAATTTTTGAAGAAAACAGGAGACTAGAAAAAGCGCAGTGTGCCTTGGGAAAAGAACGACGTGGGCCTTCAAATTGACTTTTGATTGCCTTGCTGAAGTCCAAATTGAGACCAAGATAGCTCATTGGAAATATCTTCCTGTCTAGTTATCAAAACTGTCCTCAAGCACTGAAAATTATGGATTTAAGCTCCTCAAATATGAAATAACCCAAGACTAGTCAAAAAGCACAGCGTGAGGCTGCAAATAGTGGCAGAAAGGTGTTTTTTGGGCTTTTACACCTGTCAAAAGCTCAGATTTTGGAGTTACAATAGTAAAAATTTGATGTAGAGGCCATTATCTATCCAACCATGCATATTTATCATCATTTAGAGGCCTACAGAAAAAGCGCAGTGTGGCCCACACTGTGCTTTTTGCAGGGTGACTGTGAAAAATTTCTAAGTTTTCTGAAAAAATAGTCCTCATAGATGGAAAGATATCTCCCTAACCATGAATTTTTTTACAAGAATGAGCAATTTTTTTGTTCTTTAGCATGTTAGGAACACAAACCTCCTCTAGTTTCCCAATATTCTTTTCTGATTGTCCACAATATTCTCTGCAAAACGGTGACTTAAGCATGACATTGCACAATCAGAAAAATATGCCGTGAAGATGTGAATGGATCTCTCATTATGTAATACCCGTGTAAAAATTTAGATAGGTTATTTTAGTTTTATATCTTACTGAACAAAAACCTCCTCGAGTTTCCCAAAATTCATCTTTTTTTAGCCACAATATGTTCTTCAAAAAGATGACTAAACAAGACATTTCTGGAAAATGTGCCTTCAAGGATTATTTCAAATTTCCAAAATTTTCTCCAAATTTCCTAAAAATTGCTCCAGAGATGCCAAATAAGGTGTGTTTTGATATCATGGATGTATCAACAAGTAGGTCCAACTTACCCTTCTCCTTTTTAAAAATTAGGGTTTCCTTTGTACTGTGATTTCAAGTAGGGTTTGTACTGCTCAAGGTCTAGGTTCATGCCTTAAGATTCTCCCTCATTTGTTGTAGGTATTTTTATCTTCCTCCATGGTGTTTCTTTCTTCCCCCATGATGTTTCTCTCTTCCTCCATAATGCTTCTTTCCTCCTCCATGATGTTCAGTTTTATTTAGAAACCCTAAGGGAGAAGGAGAAGGAAAAGGGAGTTGTATGATGAGGTTAGGGAGTTGGGAAAGGTGAGGGAAAATTTAGGGAAGGGTGTATGGGAGTTAGGAAGCTTAGGGAAGTGATGGGGAGTTGAAATGATAAGGGGGATGAGGTAGGGAATTCAATTACAAGGATGTAGTCTAGCTGCCTAGAAAAGCACAATGTAGGGGTAGGGTTTTAGGGAATATGACTTAGGAATGGGAAATGAAGGGATGTAAGGGTAATATGGGATGAACTAGAGTGTGAGGGAGGTTGATGGGTCTAGGAAAAAAAAATTAGACTTACAAACTTGAAAACTAGGGTTTAATTACTAAAACATGGTATGGATAGAAATAAGGGGTTTGCATCATAAAATTACGATAAGGAGCTGAAAGGAGGGGCTTGGAGGGTGAAACTTACTTGAAAATGAGTGAAGAAACCTTTAGTTGGTGTTTATAACCATTGGAGACAAGTTTTGAGGCCATGGATCCTTCACTGCAAAAAGCGCAACAAACTTGAGAAAGGCACAATGAGCTCTGCAAAAGGCGCAACGTGCTCACTACAAAAAGCACATCGATGGACTTGAAACTCAATTTTTTTAGGCAAAAAATGGTTTTTTGACTTGATAAAGCCGATAGCTCGATGCTGGAGAGAGTGAGTGACTTTTTGTATTTGAGGGACTTTTATACTTGGACAAAAATCATTAAATGCACATGGACCCACTTTCCTTTTTCAAACTCAACCTTACATTGCTTTCTACCTTTAACCTTTGAACTTGATCTTTGAACTTTATATTTTGATGGCTTTAGGAACACTGAATTTATTTTTGGATTCTGATAATTTTCTGATGGAACCTTGAGTATTTGCAGTGACTTGGAGCTCTGAAGTACTTATTACAAATTAGGAACATTAAATTACATTTTTCTTTGAAATCAAATTTACAAATCAAATTTGTTGATGAAATTTATTTATTGTCACTCCTTAATTTGCATGAATTTATGCATGAAATGATGATTTGATGACCTTGAAACCCTAAGACCTAATGGAGACTCTGGACTGAATGAAACCATGATGAAAATTAATGTAATGATGGTGATAACTCATGAATGATGGTACACTCAGCTGAAATGTAAAATGAGCCAGCAAATAGTAAAATTTTGGAAGGAGTGAAATCAGACCTAGATCTACATCCAGTGACCAAATTTTTGCATGATGACCTAATGGAATGATAAAAATTTGAAAATGGGATCCTAACAAGACATGATAAGAGTCTATTTGATCACTGGTGGCAGGATGAAAAAACTGACACTAACAACTTCTTTGGTGGAAATTGAAGAAAGTTGGTCCTCATATGTTCTACTTTTCAATCTGTCAAATTATTAGAAAAAGAAGGATAAAAAAAATGCGAAAAAGACAAGGGAAATATGAAAATCCAAACTGCCAAGTTCTCTTGGCTTTCAGTTAATATTTTCTGTATAAGCATGCCAACAATGTTGGTTTTCATGCTTATACTTTTTTTTATTCATATATATATATATATATATATATATATATATATATATATATATATAATAATATTTTTAATGGTGATAAGAAAATTACAATGGAGTTGGAGAATGAGGAGAAATATCTCCTTTCTTAACCAACTTAAATTTAAAATTATCTTGCAAATGCCTACAAAAATCTTCTCTTGTTTATGGTTTATGATATAATATTAATCTATGACCATTACCAAGAAAAGTAACTTGTTCATCATCAATAGTTTTGATTTTGAATACTCCATTATCAAAGACAATATCTATGTCATAAGGACCAAACCAGTGAGTTTGAAATTTCCTTTGAAAATATTTGAATTTGGAATAAAAAAGAAGAGCCCAATCACCTGGTTTGAACCTTTTAGCCTTTATTAATTTGTCATTCCATCTTGATATTTGCTGCTAAACTATGTTTTTTCTTTGGATAACATCTTGTCAAATCTCATCTATCTCATTCAATTGTGGTAGTCTTTGTTTATGAGATTTTGATAGATCAAGATCTAATTTGGTTGTCGTTCTGAAAGTCTCCACTTGGACCTCAATTAGAAGCAAAAATTGATTCCCATAGACAAGATCATAAGGAGTACGTCCATTTGTGTTTATTCATGTGTCTCAAAATTCCCATAGTGCCGGATAAGCTCCAGACTCTGCTAGGGTTCCCTCTCAGACCCTGCTACTGTAACCTCTGACACTGTCCGCTTTCTACCTTGCACTGGATCTCCCAGCCTAGAATCGCGCGGTTCAGCATTGTTTCACCTGCTATGGCAGGCTCGTTGGGGGGGGGGGGGCGCACAGTCCTCCCCCTCAAGTCAAGACAAACAAGTCACCAAGAACCCCCTGCAGGACTCTGACGTGAATCAACTGCACCCAGAGGACAAGGGCGCTCCTCAGCACGAATCGAAAAACGTCTCAACAGAAAAGAGCAATGCAGTACAAGGAGAAGAATCGGGGAAAAAAGAAAAGCCCTCGGTGACATCAACAACCTGCAAGCCAATCTCGGCTGAAAGGCCAAAAATCGAGCTCCCAAGTCATAGAATCAATGGTCAAATCCAGTACATGAGGGATCATGCCCTCATTGGTAAATTCATTGGTTTTTGGCCCATTGAAAAGGCTCTGCAAGGGTGGATTTCTGCCAAATGGAAACCAAAAGGGCATGTCACCCTTCAGCTTGGACCTAAGGGCTTTTTCACTACAATATTTAACTGCATCGAAGATCGTAATAGGGTTCTGGATGAAGGACCTTATTTCTTCAACTCAACTGGCTTATATCTAAGGGACTGGGTAGAACGGTTCAAACCTGACAAGGAAGATTTTAGCTGGGCTCCAGTCTGGATCAGGATGTACTCGCTCTTGTTGGAGTTCTGGGATGAGGAATCTCTAAAAGATATAGGCAAGGGGCTAGGAGAGTTCATCAAAATTTCTGAGGAAACAAAGCTGCGTCGGTACACTTCTTATTCTCGCATCTATGTCTACATGTGCCTGGACCATGCCCTCCCAGATTCGGTAAGCCTTTATCATGATGATTTTGAATGGATCCAGCCCATATAATTTGAACATGTACCCTTCCATTGTCGCAAATGTCACATTCATGGCCATATTTTTAGGGATTGCTCGCTTAATGCTAAGCCTGCAACCTCTGAGCAACCATATTCTTCTGTTCCTGAAGGGTTCACCAAAGTTACCCATCGAAGGAAGGCTCACAAGAAACCATCTTCTAGGAAAAAATCCTCCATTGCTACCCCTTCCATCCCTTCCACCAGCAATAGTTTCGAAGCCCTGGCCAATGCCGCCGAATCTTCTCCTCTAGAAAACCTTATGGCCTCCCAAGCGGTCAAACCGACCTCGCTCTCCCCACTGCCTGATTCTCCCCCCTTACCTCCCTTCCTGGAAGCTCAGGTCGAGCATGGTGAAACCTCGTTGAAAGACCCAAACTGGAAACCAAATGGAATGGATGTTGACTGTATTCCTAATAAATTTTCAGCAGAAAACAGTCAAGCTCAGCACATGGAGGAAGAACTGGAAAGCATCGATCTCAAAGGGCTTGACATATTTGAACTCAAACAAGCCTGTATAAGGAAAGGGTTTGATAAGATCCATGACCATCAGCTTGAGACTTTGGAAGTAGTCATCTCCAGAGCCTTTCGACAGAAAGAGCTAGGGATTCAATCGGGCAGTCGATGGGATGGCAATCAGTTCCCTAAAGACTCTAAGAAGTGCGGGAGGAAAAAAAATCTGGAAAGGACTATCACAGTGGGTAAAATCCTGGTTGACTCAGGTAGATATGAGAAGATGACAAAGTACTATAAGCCTCTCCCAAATAGTGAATCATGAAGCTCACTTCATGGAATCTAAGAGGGCTTAACAGTCCTGGGAAACTCAGAATGATAAAAAACATGATAAAGCAGGAGCAACCTCAAATTTTCTTCATGTAAGAAACAAAATGTAACAGCCGCACTCTTGAGAATATTCTCTCTAGAGCTTGGCCTGGATGTCACTCAGTTGCTATGGATGCCTCAGGCGCCTCTGGTGGGTTAGCCATTGCATGGAACACTCAAGCCATTTCTCTCTCAGATTTCCATGCGTCCCACCACATCATACAAGCTACCTTCCACATCATAGGAAAAAACATACATGGTCACCTTACTAATGTTTATTTTCCTCAGGACGTGGGAATCAAGACCGCTCTTCTGGACACAATAGGAGCGATCAATCTTGATATAATCCACCCCATTTGGATCTTGGGCGGTGACTTTAATATGATCACCAAGCTGGAGGAAAAGATGGGAGGCAAAGCCAAACTGGAACAAGAATCCGGCCACTTCAAAGATTTCATAGAAAGCAACCTACTGATTGATTTGCAATACTGTAATGGAATTCACACTTGGAGCAACCGGCAGATGGGTCGGCACTTAATAGGCTCCAAGCTTGACAGATTTCTTATTTCGGACAATGCTGTCCATCTAGGTGGAGACATTTCTACCTCCATTCTCCCTTACTCAGGCTCTAACCACTGGCCAATCTCCCTTCAATGGCAAAAACCGGGGAACACAATGCGTCGTCCTTTTTGCTTCGAAGCCTTCTGGCTCTCTCACCCCACTTTCAATGACCTCATCAGCTCTTTTTGGAAGAATTTCAAGCCGCCAGAAGGGTCCAAAATGCTTCAGTTTCAACAAAAACTTAAATACCTCAAAGCCCACATTAAGAGCTGGAATCAATCCACTTTTGGCAATATATTCCAAGCTCAGCAGGACCTAAATAAAAAATTGAGGAATCTCTAGCAAAAAATCATCACAGAAGGTCACACGGAAAGATCATTGGAGTAGGAGAAGCATCTTCACTCTCAACTGGAGGAAAGATACAAGCAGGAAGAAACTCTATGGCGGCATAAATCTAGGATCCGATGGCTAAAAGAGGGAGAAAGAAATACCAAATTCTTTCATAGAACAACTATTCAACGACGAATGCACAACACAATCACTTTCATAAAAAATCAGGAAGGGGAAAGATTGGAAAACCACGTAGAGATAGAGACGGAGTTCATCAGGCACTTCCAAGATGTGCAACAAGAACCTCTTTTGGACAGATAGGAAGCTATAGGAAAAATAACTCAAAAAATTCCAAAGATAATCACAGATGAGCATAACCATCTTCTCTTGCACCCGGTCTCGACCTTGGAAGTGGATTTGGCCATGCAACAACTCAAAGAGGGAAAGGCTCCAAGGACGGACGGCTTCGCGACTACATTCTTTCACAAATTTTGGGATCTCATCAAAAAAGAGGTGTGGTCGGTGGTGGAGGAATCACGCTCTATGCACTGGCTCCTCCCATATTTAAATTCCACCTTCATAGCTCTTATACCCAAGGAAGAAAATCCTAGCACAGCAGACAAATTCCGACTGATCACCTTATGCAATGTTATATACAAAGTTATCTCTAAAGTGATTGCAAACAGACTGAAGCCGCTTCTGCCTTTGCTTATCTTGCCGGAGCAATCAGGATATGTGGAGGGACGGAAAATTCTGGATGAAATTATCCTCATGCATGAGATCATACACTCCCTCAAGCACTCCAAGCAGGCAGGTATGATTCTAAAGATTGATCTTTCAAAAGCCTTTGATAAATTAAGCTGGACATACATTCAAAAAAATTTAAATGCTTTTGGTTTCTCCCCCACTTGGATTCGTTGGATATCAAGCCTTATCTCTTCCTCTTTCTTTTCAATTCTCATAAATGGGATCCCCTCGCGTCCTTTCAGCCCTTCTCGTGGTATCAGACAGGGGGACCCCCTGTCTCCCTTCCTGTTTGTCTTAATGGCTAAAGGCCTAGGCCACCATCTTAAAAATTCCCTTAGATCCCAGAAACTTCGTGGTATCTCTGTCCACGATTCCCCAACCCTCTCTCATCAGCAGTTTGTGGATGACAACATGTTATTTGGCTACCCTTCAATTCATGAAGCCTCCCATTTCAAATCCCTCTTGAATGACTTCTCGGCTGCCTCGCGAGCAAGCATAAACTCAGCTAAATCCCAAATCTTCTTCTTTCACACCCCTCTGATCACTCAATTGACTATCGCCCGCATCCTAGGCTTCTCCATTGCCAAGCTTCCCTCCACATATCTGGGTGCTCCCTTAATTGAATCTACTCTAAAGCATGCTTCTTGCCAAAGACTCCTTGCAAAACTCGAAGCTCGCCTCTCCTCTTAGACTCAGAGAACTCTGAACATAGCCAGCAGATTAGTCCTTATTAAAGCAGTGCTACAGGCTATGCCCCTGTATTTGTTTTCTATTTTGGCAGCACCAAAATGGGTCCTCAAAAAAATCAAAGCCCTACAGTGTAACTTCCTATGGGGATCTCATGGGGCCAATTGTAAGTGGGCTCTGGTTAAATGGTCAGCGGTCTACTTGCCTAAGGATCAGGGAGGAATAGGCCTGCGTGATCCCTCTCATAGCAATGCCATTATGAGTGCTAAAATTTGGTGGAACTGGCTCAAATCCCCCAATAAACCATGGGCTACCATCTGGACAGCAAAGTACGCAAATCACAGACCTCAGGAAGAACTCATCAGATTCACACCCACAGAGAAAGGCTCACTCATATGGAACACGGCTAAACAGCATTATCTGCTCGTTCAACAGCATAGTTTCTGGGAAATTAGAGATAACAGCTTCGCTAGATTCTGGACGGATTCCTGGGACCAATTCCCTAAACTTAACAGCATCTATCAACCGCCTCCTGGCCTAGATTGGGATCTGAAGCAGATGGAATTAGTTCAAAAACAATGGATAGACACAGCTGAGCAGGGTTTCAGAAAGTGGAAGCCGGCGGAAAGGATAATGGAGAACAGTGATGAGCAAACGAAGGAAGATTTAACTACAGAACTTCAAACAAGATGCATCAGGATTTCAAACAATAAGGACATCCTCCGTTGGGGATACTCTCCAAAGGGATCCTTCTCCACCAAGGAAGCTTACAAAATCTTATGCAGAGATCCTTCACCCAAAGATCCTCTTTGGGAGAGAATTTGGAACTCAGGAATCTGGCCCAAAGTCTCCACTTTCTTATGGCTCTTGGGGCACCAAAGAATCCTCACTTGGGATAACTTGAGAAAGAGAAGCTTTCATGGACCCTCAATCTATCCCAATAGCAATGCTCAAGAGGAAACGCAGCAGCATCTCCTAAACTTTTGCCCTATGGCGACTCAGTTATGGGAGAAAGTCAGCTTTAGATGTCAAAGAAATTGTAAGCCCTCTGCAGACATTAATAGCTCTATTCGAAATTGGCATCATAATCCTTAAAAAAGCGAATTACTCAACCAACTTTGGAGAATTATCCCAGGTCTACTCCTCTGGACCATATGGAAAGAGAGAAATAAACGCATCTTCAAGGATCAAAAAACTCCTCTTAATATCATTTGGAGGAACTTCTGTCTCAACCTCACATAAACCTTGGATCTGCACTCATGGGAAGCAAAAGACTTCCCCACTTTGGCCACTGAGATTGCCATTTGGGAAAATTGGGGCATTCAACTTGACCAGGGAAAAACTACACACAGAGCTCCTAGAACCTCTGGCAGCGCCATGATTTCTTGGACTCCACCTCCCAAGAACACCTTCAAACTTAACTTCGATGGCGCTTCAAAAGGAAATCCTGGTAAAGCAGGCTTTGGGGGCATCATCAGAGATTACAAGGGCGCTCCTATTGTGATATTTTTTGGAAATCTTGGATGGGATATGAACAATTCGGCTGAATTGGAAGGACTATGGCAGGGACTTCTCCTTTCACACCGAATGGGGCTGCTCCCTCTGGAGGTCGAGGGGGACTCCCAAATACTCATCAACATGGCTAATCAGCTCCTCAACGGGGCTCATGCGAACGAAATTGATAATAGCTGGAGACTGGAAGCTCGTCTGTTGGACATCGAAAAGTGGCTCAAAAACAACAGAGCTCTCCTCTTCAAACACACCAAAAGGGAAGGCAACAAAGTGGCGGATCTTCTGGCCAACCGGGGAGTAGACAATGAGAATAACCTTCTTACAGGTACTCTAGACATAATTCAGAACCATGACCAACATCAGGAATGCAAAAAATTGGTCCAGAAAGATGCAAAAATCCCGAATGCGGGTGGAGAGGCAGGCGATTGAGTTGATGGGATGGGGGCGGTGTAGGACAGAGAGACACCTTCCCACTCGCAAGTTAACTGACTCGGGGATATTAATCCAGGTCGCTTGGTGTTTAATGGCATTAATGCCTGGCGCTGTTAACAATCTCCTGTTCGCTTCTCGATATGATCTTATGCATTACGAAAGGATCCGACCCTCTAGATAATTTATTGCTGGTTCTTGGCTCTGGATGTTTCGGTACACGATAGATATTATGGAGAATTACTATGGTATGGAGAATTTTCCCTCGCCTGTTGCTCAGAGGTGTTCTCTGGAAGTCGGCCTCTCTTGCCAACGCACAACCACTGGTAAAAGAAGCTGTTTGAACTGTTGTCTTGACCTCGATGAAAATCTTCACCTCTCTCTTGTTGGTAGCTGTATTTTTGCGCCTTTCTCTTTACAACCTCAAGTGTCGGATTCCTCTGTTCGTCTCGCTTTTCCACTGCATCCAGGTCTCCCTCTTGCGTCGGATCTCATGCCATGCCTCCGGCAAAGAATGAGATGCCGCAGAGGCACCTCCCCTGGCCGGCTTCGGCGTCCTTCCTCCTCTCCTAGTTCCTCCTCTGAGTCTTCCTCTCATGAGGACAGCCAGTCAACTGCTCACTGTGGTCGTAGGCTTCACTCAGGTCCCCGCCTTGGCTCCCCCATTCCGCCTCCTCCCCCTGCACAAACTCACACCACGCATTTCTCCTCCATTTGTTCTCTTAGTCACCCTCGGGTTACAGCCTCCATCACGGTTGCTTTTCACGAATAACCTCATATTGCTGCTCCCAATTCTGGCCTGGTGTCATCCTCAGACCTCTGGGCTGGGTCGTTGCACACAGAGAATTTGATCTTGCAAGGAATTGGTAGCCTGGCCCCGCAGGGGCAAGAGATGGTGAACATTGAGCATGATGGTCAAGCGAGCGAGATGCTGAACGTTGGAGGTCAAGCGAGTGAGGTGCGGACTGTTGGTGGTCATATGTGCAAGACGTAGAATGTTGAGGGTCATGAAAGCGGGGGGGCAGATTCCTTCTACTTCTGGGAAGGTGATCCATTCTATTGCGGACCTGTACAAGGACGATGGGCAACCGGATGAATTCTGGTGCAGGGTCGTCGAAGAAGCTCTTGATGAGTAGTTTCACCCTCTCTACCTGGTTTTTGTGCTCTGTCTTGGCCCTTACTTCAGGGCTTGTTCCTGTTTGCCATGATGTTTATGTTTCAGTTTTTTGCCAGTTTTGTGATCCAAAAACAGATTTCCATATCTCCCCTGCGTGGGATTTTTCTTGATAACCACTCAACACTGGTTTCCTTCCTGCAAGGCAGTGTTCCTCATTGATTTTTTGATCAAATGCCACTGCACAGGGCAAAGACTTGGCTTTGGCCAACTGTAAATATGTTTCTCTATTAATAGATTACTTTTACTTAGAAAAAAAAAATTTATTTGGATTATAAGCAAATGATTCACACAAAAAATTCAAACTTGGAGATTAAACTATATTAATGATATCATTAGGAATTTAAAAGGAATCCTAATTCCTACCATTATACATTTGATTTATTTACAATATACCTAGAAGCATAATATGCCAAAGCTTAGGAACAATAATACGTTGGTCAATTGATAAGAATCGAGTAGTTTGGTGACTTTGAAGATTATAATTCAAAATTTTGTGCTTTTTCTAAAAGGGTGGATAACATAAATGACAAAAAATTGTTGGATGATTACATTGGTGGAATAAAATAAGAAATTAAACATGATAATTTTTCCAAAACATCCAGAAAATGTTATGGAGGTTATGAAATTTTCTTACATGGAAGTCTTGCATGGAGGTATACAAAATAAATACAAATTGTTTTCGGCTGCATAAGACAACCCTACCTCAACATACTGGAATACAATGGAAGGAAATGGAGGAAAGAAGACAAAAATGACTATAGTTTGGTTGTAACAACAAATGGTCAAAATGGAATAAATGTCAAGAAAAAAAATTGTTCGCCTTGGAAGATAATGATGAAGAGGAAATGTAGGCATCTTGACAAAGAAGTGAGGAATAACTTGTCAACTTAATAAAGCAAGAAATATAGATGGAAATTGTGCACAACATTGAATCAGACAAGTGTGAGATATATGTTCATGCATTGGAAAATTTGTTAACTCAAAATTTTAAGATCATTGGTTTCATTCAGAAGAAAATGGTTATAATGCTTAATGAATTAGTAGTACCTATAACTTCATGAATAAAATATTGGTAGAATTCCTCAATTGTTTTGTATATATAGTGACATATTTTCAAGTATTAGCTTCCAATGGAGGAAGTATTGATTGTGTGGGGGAATGCCACAACATTAAAATAGGTATGAGATAACATAAATTAGAAACCCTAGTGTATTTCATTCTAATTGGAGGTTTAGATGTAGTCCTAGGGATTCAATGGTTAAGAACATTGGGTATAATTTCCACAAACTAATGAATTATTCATGAGATTTGAATTGGCTATAATTCAAAATAAGTTGAAATGGATAAAATCTATACCTTATGAAGTAATCAACTCCCATAGAATAGAAAATCTAATAATAAAGAGTAGTAATGGGGTTTTGTTTAAATTGTATTCTATGGAAGTTAAGCGCCAAGAAGATGAAAATTTTACTGAGGAATTAAAATGCACCTTGGAAAATAAATATAGGGTCTTACAAGAAATTCCCAAAAGTCAACCCAAATTCAAAGATCATGAACATAAAATTGATTCAATACTTGGAAGTACATCTAATAAAAGGCCTTAAATATATCCTCCTCAACAAGATTTTTTTGGGGGGGGGGTATGTATTAAAAAAATGGTACAAGACATGGTAGATTTAAGGATCATTCAATATTATAGGAGTTCATTTTTAGCTCCAATAGTGATGGTGAGAAAAAAAAAAAAAAAAAATTGGATGATTTGTCCTAATTATAGAGATTTAAATAGAATCATAGTTAAGGATAACTTCTTGTTGTGGCCACAAAATTCCCCTTAAATTTTTTGAAATTATGAGGACCTTCATAAAATTTGATTAATATCATCTTCAGGTTTGCCTAGTTTTGGTTTGATTGTTTTTTATTTCTTTTAATTTTAGTTTATTTTGGCTCCATTTTCTTTCATCTCCTTGTTGGTTCTCCAATGGTTCAAATTTAACTTTTTTTTAGTTATGTTGGAATCATTTCCTTGGTTAGATTTTGGTTGATTTCATTGTTTGTGCATCAATAAACCTATAAATAGTTAAATTTAGTTGATTTAAGTTGATTTAATTAATTTAATTACAAATAATTAGCTTATTTTAAAAAATATTCAGTTTTGTTATAATTTATGTGAATAATTCATTATATTTTAATAATGTTGATCTTTTTTATTGTTGTACTCTAAATAACTTGTATTGTAATAAATGGGTAGATTGGAAATACCTTAATAAATTACCCATATACTATAATAATTGTGGTCAAGAACTATTTTATCATCACCTTTTTAAGTATACCATGCTTTTTACCCAGAAACTTTATGCATTGCCTGTTGGAAACCGAGACAATATTGAGAGCGGGGTTGAATCAGTATTGTAGGAATCTTAAAAATTAACCACTTTCTTTTACTTTGTCCAATAATATTGAAACACCATTAAATACTTCAACAATTAATAAGCATAATATGAACCAACTATCTCAATGGAACAGACACAAAACACGTAAATGTTTTGAACTACTCTTCAATTCATTCATAAGGCAAGCTACAACTTGTTGTTACAATTCTTTGGCTACAACCATAAGGAATCTACAACTCCCCGATTATCAATTACAATTAAATGGAGCTACAACCCTAAGTATTTTCCATCGCCTACTAAAAGGAGAACCAACCCTTGATTTTGCAAGCTACAATTTTCTTGACACTCACTAGTTCATCTTTCATCCATTTTCATACTAGAAACAATGAATTCCTTCTATGCTTTCAAAATACTAAATTCCTCAATCATCAACACCTTCAAAAATCTTTTATCACTGAGAAACACCATCAAATTGATCACACTGGATCTCATATCTCTTCTTTCTTACTTCTCTAAACTTCTTTGCTCAAGGTTCCTTATAAATAATTTGGCTTGATATTCTTCGCTTCTCTTTATTTTCTTTGGTTGTTGAATGCATCCTTATTTTTTGTCTTTTTCTTGTTTATTCAGTCATCTAACTATGTTCACCAAGTTATCAACCTTCAATAAACTTTTTTTGCAAGTTTAAACTGAGTTATTTCGCTAACTTTAGCAATTTTGGCCTTCTACAAGTTTTATCAGTGCTTCTTATATTTATATCCACAGTCATCCTTGGCTAAACTACCAATTTTTCTGCCAAACTGATAGTTCCACTGAACTTTGAGCCTAAGCCCCTTTTTCTCTAACCCTTTTCCTATTTTCTGCCATATAACCATGTCTCTGCGACCATTGGCTAGTACTTTTAGGCATTAAGTCACTTTAAGCCCTACACGAGCTTAATTCTCTTTGTTAATGTAACAGGCGAATTTTGAGGTTTAAAATAGGCCTCCTAAGGAAAATGTATAATCAAAATTCACTTTATGAATACCAATCACATTTTAGGGGGTGACATCATCCCTAATGGTTGAGGTGGCATTACTTGAGTTAAAGGTACTTATTTGTCACATTCTCAATGGTGGATAAAAACTCATGGTTAACCATGGTAGTGCTCTAAGTAATTTTAAAGTCATAAAGTAAAGTACTTATAATAAATGTCATTTCACACTTTTTGAATAAAACATTATTATTGTTATTTCATATTTTTTGAAAGAAACAATGCATATCCCTACACAATCTTCATGTATTTACACAGTTTTCAATAAATATTTTATTTTTAAATTTTCAAATATTTATTTATAAATCAAATCAATTCAATATGTAATATAAAATTCATATATAAAACACTATATTATATTATATTATTTTTATATAGTATATTAATTACATGTTATTATATAATTTAAATAATATAAATTTTAATTAATAGTATATTCTATAATTAAGAATTTATAAATTTATATTTATATTTTATTTTAAGTTATTTAAGTACAAAGGACAAATGCATTAGTTGTGCAATGATAATGATTTTTTCTTGAAAATCTCATTCTTATTTATAGTCACATCAATACAATTATTTGATTATTTTTATTTTGGTACAACTTTTCAATTAAATTTAACCATGGTTACATGGATTTTGGTGCAAAAATTGAATTGAAAATCCAAAAATATTATTTTATTGGTTTAGCTATTATTTTATTATTTCCTTAGGAGGCCCATTTTAGACCTCAAAATTCCCCTAATGGGTTTCGTGCCATTGGCCTAGTTCTACATGAAATGACCATGGGCAAGCTCTTAACTTCCTTAAGGGTATCTATGAATCATTATAACCTCCATACCCTTGGTTTCATTTCTGCGTGAAGTGACTCAGGACCAACGCTTACGTCGAAGCTATCTATATCCCGATACTTTAAGCTTGTGCCTCTTTATACACCCATCGGGGTCATGTCGTGGGGTCGATGTGTCCCGTGGGGACCACACGACCTCATTCTCATTTTCTTCCACTCTTCCAACCTATTAATGTTGACATTTCCCAGCACCTGTCTCCCAACACATTCCCTTTGTGCCCTATTATAAACTGCCAATGTCTTCCTTACGGGATGAGTTGTCCCAGTGGGGTCCTCTCGTTGCAGCAAGAGCTAATAGAATTTTTCTTAGTCAGCACTAACACAAGCCTCGTTAGCCTGATGCCTCTTGCCCAACACTTCCTTGGTGCGGTGATATTTAACCTTCAGGGCTCTAACCAGTGGGATGACGTCATGTTGATGTCACTTGTGTCACATGTTGACCTATGATTGGTCCACGTGTCACCCATAAATGGGCCTTTTGGGTGCCAAAAAATGCCAAATATGATTGTACGTGTCAACCTTTGATTGGCCTATGATGACATCATCACTTGCGTCATCCAGGCCAATTGCATGTTTCCACATTTCTTCTGTCAAAGAGGAGAGAGAAAGGGTCCCAAGGGCTTGGTTTTATCGCCAAATTCCTTTAAAAAAATTTAACGAGCTCCCATCTATTTCTTTTATTTTTCCACTGCATCAGCTCTCCATTGTATGCCTATTTTTTAATCCCTTTGGGCTAACCCTTATTAGGCTAGGTTGTCTGGTGGGCTCCTCTTCTTTCTTCCCATTGGACGATGCTTTGATTTTGCGTCCCGACGTCCATCGCTCGATGCTTTCGCTTTGTTTGACCTTTTCAATCCTATGGGGTGCACCCACCATGGTAAGTTCTTCGGGATGACGTCATCTCACTCCAATCATCGCAGTGCTAAGAATTTTGTGCAATAACTATATCGTTGAGGTAACTCCGTCTGGCTAGGCTGTGAGGTGGGCTCCTCCTGCGCCAATAAAATGGCTTCATGTTATTGTGTTATTGCTCCAAGTCATCCCAAAACTCCTTTTGACCGCTCCACTAGGATTTTCTTCTGACTTTGGCACTTTTTCCAACTTTGGCTATGCACCAAGGATCCTCCAATCACCTTTTAACTATGTTATCATGGACTTAAGGTCACCAAAATTTGTCTGCCTCTATATTTGGATCCAAGATGCCATTTTCAATTTTCCACATACCACTGGAAATATTTTTCTGAGATCTATCCAATTAAGTGGGTTTCACCTACTTTTGATATGATCTGTGGTTCCAAAATTGGCTCCAAAATATCTACACCATTATGCTACCATGCTGTCATGATGCTACTTAAGTGTGCTTCCTAAGACCTTCTTTGACACCTATGCCACCCATTGTCATTAATGAGCACCATGTTTCCACTTGCTTCCATCACCCTGTTTCCATTCATGAGAACACATTTCAATAATATCCCCCTTTGGCATTGATGGAAACACCTAGATAATAAAAAATAAAAAAAACATCATCATCAAGCATAAGGATCATTGTTTCTTTTGAGTGTCGCTCCCCCTAAGATGCACCTCTCTTTTTATTCTTTTCTTGACCATTATTATCTCTCCATGTATTGGTTTTTTTTTATTACAATTCTTTTCTTTTTTCATCAATTGAAAAGAAACCAACATACTCCCCCTATCACCATACACCTTATGTTAATAATCATTCTCTATCATGTGAATCTTATGGACCTGGAAACTTCATCTCAATATGTTGAAAATACAACAGTTGACTTCCTTCCTCTTCAAGGAAGAGTTAGTGAAGGGAGGCAAGAGGAATAAATCTCGGTCTTTTCCTTAAATAATCAAACTATTCTCGAGGAAGTGGCTTTGTGAAAATATCATATGATTTCTCTTTGGTAGGAACATACTCGAGCTTCACAATCTGATTTGCAACGTTCTCTCTCAAGAAATGATACTTTCTTAGAATATTCTCTATCTTGGAGTGAAAAACTGGATTCTTGGACATTCTTATGTCACTTTTGTTGTCACAAATGATGGGGATCGAGTGATTATACAACACTTGTAAATCATACAAGGTTTTCTTCATCCACAGTAGTTGAGTGCAACAAGAAGCTGCTGCAATATTTTTTATTTCAGTTGTAGATAATGAGATTGAAGTTTACTTCTTACTCATACATGAGACTAGACATTCTCTAAGAAAGAAAGCAGAACCACCTGTCCTTTTTCGATCATCTGCATATCCTTCCCAATCAACATCAATATAAACAATCAAGAATATAATCAGGCTCCACATCCAACACACTTGATTATATTCCTTTAGCATGTTGACAAATTTTGCATCTATCCATGAACCTTTTGACATTTTCCCTCATACATGGAAAAAAATAAAAATAGCCTAATTTTGCATATGTTTTTCATGACCAAAGTGACCAACAAGTCCTCCACATTTTTTCTCTTTCAGAAAATTATTCCTCAACGATCCTTTTGGAATACATAGGTTGATGGTCTTAAACAACGATCCTTCCTAAGCCAAATATTCAAGCCATGGGATTTGATCTTGGATCACAGGGTTTTCACAAGGTTCATATATTTCCGTCAAGTATGTATCTTCCTAGACAATTCTTGGATATGCTCATATCCTAGAGTGTTAACTTGGAATTCCATCAAAATTAAACATTACCCACTCAAATCATGGAAAATTTTATTAGCACTTCCATTAATATGCTTCAAGAAAAAATAAAAATTATGCATATAGTCAACCCATTTTCCATGTCTTTGGTTCATCTTGTCTTCTTTTCTTATAAATTGCAATACATGGTTATTTGTATACAAAATAAACTCCTTGGAAATAAGGTGATGCCTCCAATTCTTAAGAGATTGAATCATTGCATAAAACTCTTTATCACATGTACAATACCTCTATCTGGTTTTATTCAATTTGTCACTGAAATAAGCAAGTTTTTTTTCATCATTTCTAAGGATCTCTCTAATCGTTGTTCCACTGACATCACATTATACTTGAAAAGGCTTCTAAAAAACAAGAAAAAATAAATTAGGTTGCTCGATGATTTTATTCTTTATAAATTGGAATGTTTCTTTTGTTGATGTTTTCCATTTATAAGGTTGTTGTTCCTTTCTAATTGTTTCCACTAATGGCACACAAACACAGCTAAAATACTGAATAAATTTTCTCTAAAAGTTTTCCAATCTGTGGAAGCTTCTCACTTCATGTATACTAGTTTGGGAAGGAAAATATTTAATGGATTTTACCTTCTTAGGGTCCATTTTTAGCCCTTCAGAAGAAATCACAAATCCTAAATAAATGAGCTCTATTTAAGAAAAGAACACTTCTTTAGATTTATCAAAAGTGTTTCTTACTGCAATTTCCTCAATACCAGTTTTAAAAATCTGAGATGTTCCTCCTTGGTTTCGTTGTATACAAGGCTATCATCCAAATAAAAAATCATGAACTTACTAATGAATTCGTTGAGAACTTCATTCATGAGTCTCATAAAAATGTTCACTGTGTTGGTTAAAGGAAAAAGCATAACGAACCATTTGTATAATCCATCATTGGTTTTGAATGTTTTCTTCCATTCGTCTCCTTCTCTCATTCGAATATGATGATATTGGCTCTTTAAATATATTTTGGAAAAATATCCCACACCACTTGGAAGTCCATGATATCGTCCATACAAGGTAAATGGAATCGATATATGATAGTTATCTTGTTAATAGCTTCCGAATCAATGCACATACTGCAACCTCCATCTATTTTTGGACTCAAAATAACTAGCATGGTACACAGACTCAAAATTTCTCTAATCAACCCTTTGTCTAACAATTCCTAGACTTGTTTCTTGATTTCCTCATTTTTTGTAGGCGTCATTCTATAAAAATCCTTATTAGATAGGCTAGCCCCTAGAAATAAATCTATGTGATGGATGATACCCCTTATAGATGGAAAAGTATTGAGTGACTCAACCACGATAACATAAAAAAAATTCATCTAAAAACAATTGAATTTCAACAAGCAACTCATTTAAATGTGTGTGAGTAAGGACAGTTTGAGTCTTACCAATTACAACGAATTACACCTCCTCTTTGTGCTTGGCTGGTTGTAGCTGCTCCTTTCCGGTCATCATTAATACACTCGAACCTGTGTCCTCTTGGGCTCCTTTCTCTTCCATTATTAACAACATGTGCCTGCAACTGTCTTTCTTGAAAGAGTAGATGTTCTTTCTCTTGTCATGGATAACACCTTTTTCATATTGCCATGACCTTCCTAATAAGACATCGAAAACATCCATAGGCATGATGTCGTACAACACTTCATCTTTATAGTTGCCAATTTGAAACTCCACCTTGATTTTCTCATTAACTAGAGTTTGATCTCCCTTTTGCAATCGTGAAATTGTGAAGTTGGGTTACACTTTTTGCCCTTTTTTGAGAAAAAACTTTCATTTTTTTCGGTTCTTCAACTTTCTGCAAACTATAACAATTTTTCTATTTATAATTTCATTTTGAAATAAAAATAAAAGTTGTTAGAAATTTTTTTAGCTTTCTATTACTTATTTTTTGAAATTTATTTATGCAGAGTTGATATGTAAACTTAGCATTTCTCTGAGTGTGTGTTTCTTAACAATCAAAGAATTCATAAGAATTCATGTTAATATGCAATGTTGTATTCACTGAAAATTTCTGTTTTTGAGAAAACAAAATGTGTTACAACAATCTAGACAGAGTCTACTTTGGTTTCGTCATATTTACAAAGCCAATGGATGCATATCATAATTACTAGAATTTTTTGAACTGGTCCAATATGAAAAAACTGCATATTTTGGATATGTTTCGCGATGCAACAAATTTCTTAACATATAAGTTATAAAATAAAAATATAAAAGCTACCCATTAGAGACGACGGACCAATGTAATGCCCCATAATTTTTTCAATTTTTTTTACAATGTATTTTGGGAGATACAGAATTTTGATTTCACTGAATCACAATGACCCTCAGAAATTGTTTGCACCCATTTTATTAGAAAATTAATTAAAATTAGTAAATGTTTATGAAATTCCATAAAAGTTATATTTCCTAAAAGTAGATTCAATTCTAAAAATGCTTGTCTTGGTTCCAATAGTTAATTGAGAATGTTTCATGGAGTTTAATCAGTCCAAAGTTGCAGAAACGTTAAGCTGCGTAACTGGTGACACGTTAATTTGGCCGAACTTTGATTAAACGTTCGGCCGAACTATTTTTTGCGCCGACAGCCCGTTAAGTCTAACGATTTAATATTTCGGCCAAACTCTTAATAAAATTTCGGCCGAACTCTTAATCAAAGTTCAGCTAAACTTTTAATTAAAGTTCGGCTAAACTTTAATCTAATTTTTCATCGGCCGGAAAATTCTGCGGCACCCCTCCTAAAACACATTTCGCGACAATATAAATTGCCACAAAATCATTCATACTTTTCGCACATTTCACACATTTGGTCTAATTTTATAAATGTCTTGGTTTGGGTTTAAATACTTTTCTTGGAGGTTTGGGTTTAAGGGCATTTATTGGAGGCAGACTAATTTTTCAAAGAATTGTTTTGGGTTTAAGGACTTTTCTTCGAGGACATTTCTTGAAAACGGTTTGATTTTCAAAAAATTGTTTTGGGTTTAAGGAATTTTCTTGGACGTACATTCAAAGGACATTTCTTGGAGGTATGTGATACATTTTTTTGGATGTTTTTTGTTCATTTTTTTTTTTAAGTATGGATTTTTGCTTAATTTTGAATTCTTGGAGATGGTCTAATTTTGCAAATAATTGTTTTGGGTTTAAAGACTTTTCTTGGAGGTGACCTGACTTTGCAAAGAATTTTTTTGGGTTTAAGGAATTTTCTTGGACATACATTCAAAGGACATTTCTCGAAGGTATGTAATACATTTTTTTGGATGTTTTTTGTGCTTCTTTTTTTTGAAAGTATGGAGTTGGGCTCAATTTCGAAGACATTTTCTGGAAGTATTTTTTGAAGTATTTTTTAAAGTGACATTTTTTTTTAAGTTGGAGGCATTTTTTGAAGTGACATTTTTTTAGAGTACGTGTTTTGAATTGAAGTAAATATTTTGAGCTTCGTTTCATTTTTATAAGACATTTTTTTCTCAAATTTTTTAAAGTAAGTGTTTTGGATTGGAGTATGTATTTTTTGCAAAAAAATTAAAATGACTTTTTTTTTTAAATTAAATCTTTTGTGATGCTTTTTCTAATTGAGTTATTGTCTAATTTTTTGAAGGAAATTTTTTTAACTTCATACTCTATTATCATGGGAAATCGAAGGACTTGTGCGAGAAAATATGATCGAAAAAGAGACCTTGAGGAACGTAGAGAAGAGACGAGATAATCTCGCAAAAGAAAAATAGAAGCCCTCTCAAATATTGAAGGGGAAAATCAACCTCAAGCAGAAATTGAAGCAGGTATGTAAATGTAAATATTGTGATCTATTGATATATTTAAAATTTTCCTAGTGTAAAATGTGAAGCTTAATTTTTTTTGAACTAATTTGAATTTAAATATTTTGTTTAATGTAAACAGACAAATATATTCCTCAAAACATTGATGATGAGACAATTTTTTTTGAAAGAGACAGTGAAAGAGATATTGAACCAATGATTGAAGATGGTGAAAATATTGAAAGAAATTCAAATGAAGAAATTGAATCACTAGGTATGTACATATATATATATATATATATTGAACACATGCACGTATTATTGAAATTATACATATATTTATTAATTTAGTTAAATTTATTGTTCATATGTAAACTTATTATGTACTATTTTTTCGAATATGTAAAGATGAAATCAGTGTCGATGATGAGATGTTATAAAATGTTGACACTCACACATATGGAGATAAAAAACTTGACCATGTTATACGATATCATCTTAACTGCATTTTTTAAAAGTATTTCTTAAATGAGCAGGTGACAGTTCAAGCTCAAATGTTGAAAGGTCTCCTATTATTAAGGAAATTAGAAGAAGCTACGACATCTTATTCACATTTGTACAATGCCTTATACTAAAAAATTGAAATTGGCTAACAATATTGTTTGCTATTCCATGCAGTTCTTTTAGCCTCTCCTTCTTAACTTGGCAAACACCATTCATCAGGTTGCACACAAGTTCAAAATTGGTGAAAACTACAATTCAATTTGATCCATACTCCATCGTTTTTCCCAAGCCTTCTATCAATCCAATATAATATGCCTCGTTGTTTGTTGTTCTTCCTGGTATATTCATGTTCCTTTGGATGACTTTGCTAGTCGCAATATTGGAAAGCACATATGTAATCACTGCTTTCCCTGGATTGGGATAGAAAGAAACTTCTATGCATAATTTCCATTTTTCAACCATATTTAACGGTTTTCTTATCCCTGAAAAAAAAAACAAATTCAATAAAAATATATATATTAAATCGACATTTATTGCAAATGCATGAGAGAAATGACACAAGATCATGAAGTAAATGACATGTGCATTGTTTATCTTAAAGTTTGACTTAAAAAATTTATGGTAGAGTTCACATCTAAAATTAATGGGAGGAAGCCTTTAGTTTGTGGGAGAAATGACACATGTACATAGTTTACCTTAAAGTGGTTGTGTTTTATGGATATTAGAGGAAGCCTTTAGTTTGTGGGGGAAATGACACATGTACACAGTTTACCATAAAGTGGTTGTGTTTTATGGATATTAAAATGAAGAACTTCTATTTAGATCCATTCCAGAGATTGACTGTAGGGGCATTTACTAGATATGTCACCTTTCATAAAAGATGAGATCTAGAGGCTACCTGGCCCTTTACAGACTCTGCCTATAGAACTTGTAGAAGTAAACACTAGACCTATCCAAATTTTACCGTGTGAAGGGTGTAGAGGACCCATGGAATCACTCAAGGTTGTATTATTAAACCTTTGGTTTAATGATCTTCAACCTTTGGTTGTAGATCCTTCAACCTTTGGTTGTACTTTGAAGGTCCTTGACCTTCATCCTTCAACCAGAGGTTGTAGATCCTTCAACCTTTGGTTGATATTTCCTTAAACCTTTGGTTTAATGATCTTCAATCATTGGTTGTAGATCCTTCAACCTTTGGTTGTCCTTCATCCTTAAACCTTTGGTTTAATGATCTTCAACCGAAGGTTGTAGATCCTTCAACCTTTGGTTGTTGTTACGGGTTCAACCTTTGGTTGGTTGTACTTTCAACCTTTGGTTGTTTCTCCTTAAACCTTTCAACCTTTGGTTGTACTTTGAAGGTCAAGGGACCTTCATCCTTCAACCTTTGTTTTTTGATCCTTAAACCTTTGGTTTAATGCAAAGGTCCTTGACCTTACTCATTGGGCAAGCCCAACCTTCCTTAAACCTTTGGTTTAATGATCTTCAACCATTGGTTGTAGATCCTTTAAGACGGGTTCCACCCATTCCTTCCTATGGTCGATCCTTCAACCTTTGGTTGTCCTTCATCCTTAAACCTTTGGTTTAATGATCTTCAACCATTGGTTGTATATCCTTCAACCTTTGGTTTTCCTTCATCCTTAAACCTTTGGTTTAAGATCTTCAACCGAAGGTTGTAGATCCTTTAGGACGGGTTCCACCCATTCCTTCCTATGGTTGATCCTTCAACCTTTGGTTGTCCTTCATCCTTAAACCTTTGGTTTAATGATCTTCAACCATTGGTTGTATATCCTTTAGGACGGGTTCCACCCATTCCTTCCTATGGTTGATCCTTAATGGCCCTATAAGGGCATAGGGTCCCATACATATGGTTATATGGCCCTATGAGGGCATGAGGTCCCATCAGTAATGGCCCTATAAGGGCATGGGGTCCCATCATATGGGTGATATGACCTGATATAATTGATAATAATCAGATCATATCATCACATTAATCAACTACAAGGACCTTGAATGGCCCTATGAGGGCATAGGCTCCTATCAGTAATGGGAGGGCCTTCCATGACATGCTGAAGGACCTTATAGACCCCCTTAAGGGGGCATAGAGGCTTATTATCCTAATGGTTGGGTGGAACATAGGATCTCTAAGTGTAGCTATAAGGAGGTAATAAGGCCTTCAATTATATGCTAATGGCCCCTCTTCTCAGCGGGGGTGTGCTACACGGAGTCCACTTACCTCCTAAGGGTTGGGCCGTTGAGACCAGTGACCTAACTTGAGGGCATCTCCAATTGTTAAAACGATGGTGACCTCCTGAGGGGCATATCATACTAGATATCTGACCTAACTTGAGGAGTGGAATCAATAGGCTTTTGCCTGAGAGGGCTATAGAGGATCGTTTAAGGCACGTTGGAGGCAATGATGGCAATGTTACCTTCTGAGGGCATCACTGGAATGGTCTCTACAAGATATTAAGGTAAATCTATATATCTATTAAGTGTTTCAATAGAAGTGTAATAATAATTTCAAAAATAAAAAATTCCACTTCCTTCAATCACTATTTACATATCATTAGTGATTTACATATCATCATAAAGTACCACTTCCTCACACAACAAGTCTTTGAGAAAATAATGAAGATGGAATACATACCCACAAAGCCTCTTGTTAGAGAAGCATTTGAATATGTGAGAAACAAATTAGGAATAGTTCTTGTAAATTATCTTGTTAGAGAACCATTTGAACATGTGAGAAAAAAATTAGGGATAGTTCTTGTAAATTATTGTCACTTATTTGACTTCAAAAAAAGAGCCTATGAAATTGAGTGCAATATCTATGTGGTAGAGTACACAATATCTAAGGGGGAGAATACAATATATTTGACTTCAAAATAACCTAAGAAATTGAGTGCAATATCTATGTGGGAGAGTACACAATATCTAAGGGGGAGAATAGATATAAGGAAGGAATAGAAAGAGTAACAAAAAGCATATGATTGTGTCAATAATTTGAAGTAGTCAAGAAAGATAACAAAGGACCATCAAAATTAAGTGCAATATCTATATGATCCAGTGTCACTAATTTGAAGTAGTCAAGAAAGATAACAAAGGACCATAAAAATGGAGTGCAATATCTATATGATATCTATATGATCAAGTGCCAATAATTTGAAGTAAAGAAAGATAACAAAGGACCATAAAAATTTAGTTCAATATCTATATTATTGTGTCAATAATTTGATAATTTGAAGTAGTCAAGAAAGATAACAAAGGAACATCAAAATTGAGTGCAATATCTATGTGGGAGAGTACACAATATCTAAGGGGGAGAATACAATATATTTGACTTCAAAAGAAGAGCCTATGAAATTGAGTGCAATATCTATGTGGGAGAGTACACAATATCTAAGGGGGAGAATAGATATAAGGAAGGAATAGAAAGAGTAACAAAAATAATATTATTATGTCAATAATTTGAAGTAGTCAAGAAAGATAACAAAGGGCCATCAAAATTGAGTGTAATATTTATATGATCAAGTGTCAATAATTTTAAGTAGTCAAGAAAGATAACAAAGGACCATCAAAATTGAGTGCAATATCTATATGATCAAGTGTCAATAATTTGAAGTAAAGAAATATAACAAAGAACCATCAAAATTGTGTGCAATATCTATATGATTATGTCAATAATTTGATAATTTGAAGTAGTCAAGAAAGATAACAAAGGACCATCAAAATTGAGTGCAATATATATGTGGGAGAGTACACAATATCTAAGGGGAAGAATACAATATATTTGACTTCAAAAGAAGAGCCTATGAAATTGAGTGCAGTATCTATGTGGGAGAGTACACAATATCTAAGGGGGAGAATAGATATAAGGAAGGAATAGAAAGAGTAACAAAAAGCATATGATTGTGTCAATAATTTGAAGTAGTCAAGAAAGATAACAAAGGACCATCAAAATTGAGTGCAATATCTATATGATATCTATATTCAATCAAGTGTAAATAATTTGAAGTAAAGAAAGATAACAAAGGACCATCAAAATTGAGTGCAATATCTATATGATTGTGTCGATAATTTGATAATTTGAAGTAGTCAAGAAAGATAACAAAGAACCAACAAAATTGAGTGCAATATCTATGTGGGAGAGTACACAATATCTAAGGGGGAGAATACAATATAAGGAAGGAATAAAAATAGTAACAAGAAGCATATGATTGTGTCAATAATTTGAAGTAGTCAAGAAAGATAACAAAAGACCATCATCAAATTAAAATTGAAAGATCAAGTAGTCTTCTTCATGAAGAATAAGCATTAACTAGGTTCATCATTTAAAGGGTTCATTTTTTAATGAAAAAATTTATGAATAATATGGAATGAATCATTGTACATTATGATAAATATTGTATTTAAATGACATTTGATCTATGAATAAAAAATAAAATGGGATCATCTCTTCATATATATGTGTGTGTGTGTGTGTAAGAGAGAAATAAAAAGCAAAGGTAATTCCACCAAGCCTAAAGGAGCATGTCCTAATACATTAAATTATGTTTGGTTTCTAGAAGCATTAATCATGAAAGCAAAGGTAATTCCACCAAGCCTAAAGCAGCATGTCCTAATACATTAAATTATGTTTGTTTTCTAGAAGCATTAATCATGAAGAGTCATGAGATCCACATTTTGACCATGTACTATTTTCAAGTTAAAGGAGCATGTCCTAATACATTATTATGCTTGGTTTCTAGAAGCATTAATCATGACTTTTCTTTGAGATCCACATTTCCATCATACTATTTGCAAGTTCACATTTCCATCATGCTATTTGCAAGTTCTATATGAAGATATGTAGTCTAATAACTAATTAGTTCACATTTCCATCATGCTATTTGCAAGTTCTATATGAAGATATGTAGTCTAATAACTAATTAGCAAGTTGTGATGTCTTAATACATTATTATTTTTGGTTTCCATCATACTATTTGCAAGTTCTATATGAATATATGTAGTCTAATAACTATACAATCTAGCCCATATAACATATAATAGCCTTTGACAGTATGAGCAAAGAGTCAAAAAACAGATAGGCCTCCCAGCAAAGTTCTACCTGTTCATCAAGGTAAGCAACACAATATCGGAAGTGAAAAAATGACACCACTAAACATATGTGAATTTATATATTAAATTTACATTTATTTAAAATGACATGTGCATGGTTTATCTTAAAGTTTTACTTAAAAATTTATGGTAGAATTCACATCTAAAATTAATGGGAGGAAGCCTTTAGTTTGTGGGAGAAATGACGTGCATGTAAACTGTTTACCTTATAGTGGTTGTGTTTTATGGATATTAAAATGAAGAACTTCTATTTAGATCTACTCCAGAGATTGACTGTAGGGGCATTTACTAGATATGTCACCTTCCATAAAAGATGAGATCCAGAGGCTACCTGGCCCTTTACAGACTCTGCCTATAAAACTTGTACAAGTTAAGAAATTTACATTGACAAATTTACTTGTGAGAAATTTACATTGACAACATATAGAGATTCAACTAGGCTTGTGAAAAGTACAAGTGGACAATGTATAATTCTACTTAGAAGAGTCTTTGGTTTAATGGTTAAGCATGAAAGAGTCGTTACTTTCTCTATCTAGAGTAGAAGTGGAATACATAGTAGTTACTTCTTTTTGAGTGTTTTGGATGAAATGGGATCTACAAGATATTAAGGTAAATTTCTTTTTGAGTGAGTAGAAGTGGAATGTACATAGTAGTTACTTATTTTTTAGTGTTTTGGATGAAATGGGCTCTACAAGATATTAAGGTAAATTTCTTTGAGTGTTTTGGATGAAATGGGCTCCACAAGATATTAAGGTAAGGTAAATTTATTTTTGAGTGTTTTGGATGAAATGGGCTCTACAATATATTAAGGTAAGATAAATTTCTTTGAGTGTTTTGGATGAAATGGGCTCTACCAGATATTAAGGTAAATCTATATATCTATTAAGTGTTTCAATAGAAGTGTATTAATAATTTCAAAAATAAAATATTCTACTTCCTTCAATCAGTATTTACATATCATCATAAAGTACCACTTCCTCACACAACAAGTCTTTGAGAAAATAGTGAAGATGGAATACATACCCACAAAGCGTCTTGTTAGAGAAGCATTTGAATATATATGTCAGAAACAAATTAGGAATAGTTCTTGTAGATTATCTTGTTAAAGAACCATTTGAACATGTGAGAAAAAAATTAGGGATAGTTCTTGTAAATTATTGTCACTTATTTGACTTCAAAAGAAGAGCCTATGAAATTGAGTGCAATATCTATGTGGGAGAGTACACAATATCTAAGGGGGAGAATACAATATATTTGACTTCAAAAGAAGAGCCTACGAAATTGAGTGCAATATCTATGTAGGAGAGTACATAATATATAAGGGGCAGAATAGATACAAGGAAGGAATAAAAAGAGTAACAAAAAACATATGATTGTGTCAATAATTTGAAGTAATCAAGAAAGATAACAAAGGACCATCAAAATTGAGTGCAATATCTATATGATAGAGTGACAATAATTTGAAGTAGTCAAGAAAGATAACAAAGGACCATCAAAATTGAGTGCAATATCTATCTGATATCTATATGATCAAGTGTCAATAATTTGAAGTAAAGAAAGATAACAAAGGACCATCAAAATTGAGTGCAATATCTATATGATTGTGTCAATAATTTGATAATTTTAAGTAGTCAAGAAAGATAACAAAGGACCATAAAAATTGAGCGCAATATCTATGTGGGAGAGTACACAATATCTAAGTGGGAGAATACAATATAAGGAAGGAATAAAAAGAGTAACAAGAAGCATATGATTGTGTCAATAATTTGAAGTAGTCAAGAAAGATAACAAAGGACCATCATCAAATTAAAATTGAAATATAAAGTAGTCTTCTTCATGAAGAATAAGCATTAACTAGATTCATCTTTTAAAGGGTTCATTTTTTAATGAAAAAATTTATGAATAATATGGAATGAATCATTGTACATTATGATAAATCTTGTATTTAAATGACATTTTAACTATGAATAAAAAAGAAAATGGGATCATCTCTTCATATATATATATGTGTGTGTGTGTGTGTGTAAGAGAGAAATAAAAAGAAAAGGTAATTCCACCAAGCCTAAAGGAGCATGTCTTAATACATTAAATTATGTCCTAATACATTAAATTATGTTTGGTTTCTAGAAGCATTAATCATGAAGAGTCATGAGATCCACATTTCGACAATACTATTTGCAATTTAAAGGAGCATGTCCTAATACATTATTATGTTTGGTTTCTAGAAGCATTAATCATGAAGAGTCATGAGATCCACATTTCCATCATACTATTTGCAAGTTCACATTTCCATCATGCTATTTGCAAGTTCTATATGAATATATGTAGTATAATAACTAATTAGCAAGTTGTGATGTCCTAACACATTATTATGTTTGGTTTCCATCATACTATTTGCAAGTTCTATATGAAGATATGTAGTCTAATAACTATACAGTCTAGCTCATATAACATATAACAACCTTTGACAGTATGAGAAAAGAGTCAAAAAACAGAGAGGCCTCCCAGCAGAGTTCCACCTTTTCATCAAGGTAAGCAACATAATATCGGAAGTGAAACATTGACACCACTGAACATATGTGAATTTAGAATGATTTCAACTCTTTTTTCAAAGGATAAAAAACCCTGTTTCATATATTGATAACAATTCATATACAAAATCCTCTTGATATACCCATAACAGGTTATCAAGTATAAAAGATCAGATTTTGTCTCATACAGAAATACATTACAGCAGTATAAAAGCCAATATGTATTCACATATAAAAGGCAATATGTAGTCACATTACAGAAATACATTATAGCAGTATAAAAGAAAATACGTAGGACCACATTACAAAAGCTCAGATTCTGTCTCATACAGAAATACATTACAACAGTATAAAAGACAATATGTAGTCACATTACAGCAGTAGTTCTAGTTCAATCATTCTAGATTTGAGGAATCGAGAGAAGGCTCAGTAACGGCATAAGCTTAATAGTGGTGGTAAAATTCCATGCACAAGGTGAGAATCAGCTAGAGCAGATGAAATTGATGGATCCACGGGAACAGTAACAACTGCAACAACCGAATGCATATCATACTACCAGAAATTCAACATACACCTTACAGCAAAAGGTAATGAAATTTAAAGCATAAAAAGAGTGCACAGCAGTCCAGTGAGGCTTCTGCTAGCAAGGTGGTAGCCACCAAGTGGTAGAGAACTGGAAGAGGAGACCGAGAAGCAGTTGTTCCTTGGAACTTGTGATTCAAGAGAGGTCACAAAGTGGAAATTTTATGTTTCAACGAGGTTTTTTCATTTCAATAAGGTTATTTTTTCAACAGTGCCCTCAAATATGTGGGACTGACTTAGGCATCCAATGTAAATTCGCGAGAGAAAGGGTGGCGTGTAGTGCTCACGATGCCTATCAAGTTATTGCTTATTGTTGGGGTTATAATGGTTCCTTCCACCTTAGTTTGGTTATTCATGCTCTACGTCTCCCATATCCATAATTTTATAAAAGCTAGTCCTATTCCCCTAGCCTTCCTCGTGTAAGCAAGCAATCGAGAAAGCAAGTCATAAGGCAATATCAAAGAATTAGTCACGGGCTTCAGACAGCACATTCACCAGCTGGATTTACCAACTCTAAAGATGAAAAGAACAAGTGTTTTACAAGCAGGACCCAACCTTTATGGACAACGAAATGCTCTCTTGAAGCTATTTCATTTCATTGATTACCTAAGAAGTAAAGAAGATCCTTGAATCCACTAAATGGGGTCTGGCACTTTCAACTTTCCTTCCTCATGTAGGCAATCACTCGAGAAAGCAAGTCATAAGGCAATATCAAAGCATTAGTCACAAGCTTCAGACAACACATTCACTAGCTGGATTTACCAGCTCTAAAGATGAAAAGAACGAGTGTTTTACAAGCAGGACGGAACCTTTAGGGACAATGAAATGCTCTCTTGAAGTTATTTCATTTCATTGATTACCTAAACAGTAAAGAAGATCCCTGAATCCACTAAATGGGGTCTGGCACTTTCAACTTGCCTTTCTCTTACCGTAGTGCAGAACATAGAAAGCCATTTATATAGGATCTATAGATAAGATACTGCATTTCTACATAGCAGAGCACCAACTATAGTAATGGGGTTAACGGGTGAGGTCTAAACCTCTTAAATGAATTTTCAATCACTAAGGCAGTTAAGAAAGAATATCCTTGAGGATAATTTACTATCGACAAGTCCACCTACCATAAAGCAAATAATCAAAGCTATAGGGAAGATCCTCCAAGGTAAAATCAAGAATAAGAGATCAGGAATAGGAGTTACCTGGTAGTTCACCCACTTGACGTCACCGAAGATGATCACTGGAAGCAGCCCCAGACTAGTAGCAGCTCTGCAACAGATCACCGAACAGAACAACAACAAAAAATCGCGAGAAGAAACAATGAAACACAGATGCGGGAAACAAATGAACTTCGCGGGCGATATATTTATAAGAAGTAGTTCGGCCAAACTATTTTAAGAGTAAAAGTTCGGCCGAACTTTTAGTTCGACCAAAATTTTTTTGTCGGTTTTCCCATCTCCGGCAAAAATTTTGTTTTCCCACGCTGTCCGTGTGTTGTCATTCTAAACGGAAGAACGAGTTCGGCCGAACTTTCTCATAAAGTTCGGCTAAACTATTCAATAGTTCAGCCGAACTTTATAAAAATTTCAGCCGAACTATTGCCAAAAAAAAATTCTGCCCCCGATTCTCACAAAAGTGTAACCTAGCTTTACATATCCGCCCATGTGTCATCCTTTGCAGCCCCAATTTATCCAATGTTTCTACAAGAACCAAGATATTAGTGCTACCACTATCAATAATTACTTTGCAATGTTTTCATTTGTACTTGCATTTGGTTCTAAACAAATTTTGTCTCTGTGTTGGTTCTTGCTTTTCCTTTTCTCCTTTAATCAAAATCCTTTTCAACATTAGAGACTCACCCAACTCAAGGGCTTCCTCTTTTAATTTTTTTGTTTTTGCCTCTCCCCTAGAGTCTACAAAATTTTATCCTCTCTATTTTGTTGATTTATTTTCAGGACAGTTCCATGATTCATGGCCTGTCTTTCCAAATAAGTATAATTTTTCTTCCCTCTCTCTACCTTTACCTCTTGGGAGAAACCTTCAACCCATTGTTTCTACTCCTCTTGGAGACTAGTTGCTTGAACTCCCCACTCCTCTCTTGGATTCTGGGCTCTTCAAAATATTTATCTGAAGTGCTAATACAATCCAAAAACTCTTCCACATTTATATTACCATCATATAAGGACACTTCCGTCTTTGGTGTACACCCAACCTTGGTAACCAGTTTAATCAGTTGTTCATTTGGCTGCTCTTTTCCTAGAGCTCCTTCCACCTCTTCCCTAGAACTTGTATCCTCGCTCTCACTTATGTCTCTTGCATCAGGTTATCACGTCTGGGATGTTTAGGATGACCTCCATTATTTCCTAGATACACCTCAATTCCAATCTCTATTCATCTTCCATTCCATTCCCTTTTCAACTTCCTCTTTCATGCAACATATTAGTAACACAACTCTTAACTGCATCTCAAATTTTTCTTGCAACTACAAGATTTTTTTTTGCAGAGATCAAAAGCTTAGATACCACCAAAAAAACGCGATGGTTCATCGTCAACATTTATTTACAAAACCCACAATATATTTTATAACCCTATTTTCCACTCCATTATAGTAAGAGAAACCAATATCAACTTACCTCAGTTGTTTGGCTAAAATGCATCCCTTTTCACCTTTTATTTTAATTGTGTGAGATTTATCCCATGAAACAAGGGTGAAATTACATAATTGAGAAATTTCTCATAATTATTTTGCAAAATTATTGTAACTATGTGATAATAATTATTTCATAATTAATATAATTGAGAAAAATATCATAATTGTGAAAAAAAATTATAGAGTTTCCCATTCCCTAGGAGATCACCTCGATTACTCACTTATTCGAGTTGGCCTGGAATCATCCCTTAGAAGTTTCTCTAACTTCTCATCATCTTGGGCGTCCACATTCATCCTCCTGGGACCTATCATTTACCCTTTTATATTGGATCGTTTGAGAAGTTCAATCTAGTTCCAGACATAATGAGTCTTTGGAGAAGTGTTGAGATCTTGATACCCTATTGTATCTTTATATCATCTTGAGTGCTTGTGAGGTATTAGTTTATAGGAGAGTGCTCTTCATACTCATCCATCACATTTAGTGGGGAAACTCTGCTGGATCACATAGAGGAGAAGCTAGAATTGAGGTATTGAAGCATTATATTATGTTAATGAAGATCTATGTTTCCTCCCTATATGCTTGTGTTTCAGATCTTGTAATTGTTTTATGCTATCATTTATCTAACGATCTTCAGAGGAAGATCCCTTGTCTTCTTTGTATGTTCGTGATTGTGTGCAGGTATTGAGATAGGAAGCGGATCAGATATAGTGCTCCTATAGAAGCGCAAGAGGTCTGCATCGAACTCAATATTCATCCCTGACTTGCGAGGAGGCAAGGTAGTCTCTTCTTCCTCACATCATTAAATGATTGCATTGTTGCTTGTGAATCATGAAGGATTGGGAATCTAGGATGTCTTCTTGATTTTTTTTTATCTGTCTGGTGATCTATTGGACACTAGATCATGGAGAAACAACTCCTTGCAGTTTTGTTGCAACGATGTCATTATTTCAATAAGAGCACACTCGTTTTTGTGTCCGCTTTTCCTTATATCCTAATCGGATCATCCTGTTCTTGATGCAACTCATTTTTTTTTGTCGGATGCCCTAGACACTCACTCGATGACAATGAAAATAGACGAGGTAAGTGCTTAGTCATTTCT
This sequence comes from Pinus albicaulis, assembly GCA_034641835.2. Taxonomy (NCBI): domain Eukaryota; kingdom Viridiplantae; phylum Streptophyta; class Pinopsida; order Pinales; family Pinaceae; genus Pinus; species Pinus albicaulis. Next base: position 472,454,312 of record CM076573.1, read on the forward strand.
CTTTTTGCAACTAAATCTGGAGCTTTAGCCGCAAATTATGATTTGAAGAAACATAGAGCAGCTTGTTGAATTTACCCCTCCTCAGTGAGGCCCCATCCCTCAGAGTCACAAATACTTTTGATGGCATTCCGTTGTTTCCTTTCATTGGAAAAGGAATGAAAAAAGTTCATGTTGTTGTCTCCCATCTCGATAATATACCTATTTTATGCCACAGAGAAAAATAGGGGATCAAGGGGATGAGTATAATATCTCAGTGCTATGTGTATATCAGTTAATGCCTAAAAGTCCTCCTACTTTTTTTTTGTGTCACCCGTGTCTTAGTAGCTCTTTTAAGAGCCCATAGCTTCTCCATTATTTGTGCCATCGCACCTGTAACCATTCTTGGTCGTAGACAGCCCGAAGTCTCTGCCACTAGTGACTTATAGGCAGGATTTTTTATCTAGTAGGGATTGAACTTAAAGGACATGTCACCCCTTAGGTCCTTACAATCCCACTTAAGTTGTATCAATAGGTGATCCAAAATAAAAAGAGGGTGGACGACCGATGTAACACCATTGTGTAAACAAATCAATGAAGAGCTGGTCAGAAATCCATTAGATGAAATCTCAGTCTAAAAATGGCCTCTTAAGGAAAATAATAAAATAAGAGTTATACATTTTGGAGGGAATAGAAGAAAACTATTTTTTTTAATTGTATTTTTGGCTTATCTCCTTATAGGTTCACTCAAATTTCAAGTGTAGACACTTTGTGGATGCAGAATTAAATTCCACATCCAAGGATTACCCATTATGCATACTTTTGAGAAGACCCACATTGATAAATATTGCAGATACATTAAAAAAACATGTTCAACACACTTTTTTATTGAACACGTTTTTTTAATGTATCTTCAATTTTTATCAATGTGGGTCTTCTCAAAAGTATGCATAATGAGTACTCGCTGGATGTGGAATTTAAATTTGCATCCAACGAGTGTCTACACTTGAAATTTGAGTAAACCTATAGGGAGATAAACAAAAAATACTATTAAAAAAATATTTTTTTTCTTTTCCATCCAAAATATTTACATGTACCTCTTTTTAAATTTAAAGGATTTTAACTGGTTTACATATTATGACATGGAAATTACATGAAAATTTCACAAGAACTTTTAGGTTTAAATTTTGTCTAATGGATCCAGTCTTTTAGAAATTCCTTCGGGCCCAATCCGACCATTCCGTGAAGTAGGAACCAGATCCATGGGAAGAACATATGAAAGGTCTAATGTTGCAAAAAGATCAGGAAAAAAAAGGAAGCCGATAATGGATCCAACTATGCCTTTAGCCCCCAAATCTCCCGTCCATCCAGGGTCAGGTTGAGATCACCAACAATGATAGTGTTGGGGAGCGAGAGAATCCCATACCCCATACAATTATCCCAAAAAAACCTTCACTACAAGAAAAAAGAACATTGGTGAGGGGCGAAAATGGTCACCATAAGCTCATTGGTGAGGGTCAAAAGAGCCTTTGTCACCAAAAACTGAACATCACCAAAGGTGGCATCGCCGAAAGTATAGGTGTTGTGGTGACATTCAAGGTCTGTCACCAATAATGATTTATAGTGACGAATAGTGACCGTCACCATTTCATATGAGCAATGGTGATGGACAATAGCTTCCGTCACCAAAAAACTGAACATCACCAAAGGTGGCGTCACCGAAAGTATAGGTGTTGTGGTGACATTCAAGGTCCATCACCAATAATGATTTATAGTGATGGATAGTGATCGTCACCATTTCATATGAGCAATGGTGACGAACAATAGCCTCCATCACCAAAAAATTGAACGTCACCAAAGGTGGCATCACTGAAAGTATGTGTTATGGTGACATTCAAGGTCCGTCATGAATATTGATCATAATGACGGATAGTGACCATCATCATTTCATATGAACAACAACGATTTTTTGTGATGGACCTTTCATGGCCATCACTATTGGTGCATATATATGGCGATGTTCATTGACCGTCACCATAAACGCATTGGTAACATCAAGGTCCGTGACGAATAATGATTATAATGAAAAACACTGACCCTCGCCATTTCATATAAAAAACAATGATTTATGGTGACAAACCTTTAATGGTCGTCACTATTGATGCGTATATATGGTGGCGTCCATTGACCGTCACCATTTCATATTTTGGTGAGGGTCGAAAAATGTCACCATAAGCTCATTAGTGATGGTCAAAAGAGCATCCATCACCAAAAACTAATCTTCATAATTCCCTATATATGAATATCAGGGCACGATGGAATCGAACCACCAACCTCCTACCTGTAAAGCAGGTGCTCTTCCATTGAGCTAGCACCCTTTAAAGAATTAGACTTTAAACTAGAAATTGCCCCTAAAGGTGCAAAGATACACCAAAGGAATAAGAACCAGGAAAACTGAAAGAACTCAGTGTCCTTGCTCCTATTTTTATTCTACGACACTCTACAAAGTATGATCTTGATTTATGACGTATTTGTGCCGAGTGGTACTAATTTAATAGTAAATGTTATATTAGATAAAATAAATGAATAACTAAGAGGCCTTACGGGCTAATTTTTAATCCTTACACCAAAATCTCTTAATATTCAAGTCTATGGAACAACTCATTCAAAGTTCAAACTAAAGTAGATTTTAAATGGAAAGCCTAAAACCAGCTAAGTAGTTTACAAGTTAAAATTTTTGATATAAATTCTGTTCAATTTATATGACAAGTTATGCCATAACCTTGAAACCATTTTCTTAGCTAAAAGACTTTCTTAAGTCAACAATGACAAAGAAAGATAGTCATGGCAAGAAAAATTCTCTTTTTTTTTCTAATGAGGGTGCATGTAACTTGATAAAGGTTGTATGAGAATATCAAACCATAAACAGTTTCACTAAAACATGGAAATGACAAAGTCTTGTTAAGCAACAAATGTTTCGTTGAATATATGAAAAGCATCGATCTAAATGATATAATTAAACTAAAAGTAATTGTAAAAAAATGAAATTGCCATCATATACCATTTGGTTTGGTTAGTTCTTCAGAAAGAGAAAGTGCAATTGCATGATCTAGCTCCTCATCTTGATTATGTAATGGACCATCCTGAACAAAAATGTCCACATACAACAATCAATGTTATTGTATTGGTAATACTTTTGATATAATCTATCAAAGCATGTACTATGTAGGAGAATAACTGGTAGTTGAATTACTTCTCTACTCGCATGTACTACCTTTGGTAGTTGAATTACTTGGAAATAAAAATCCTTATTAGAAGATAACGCAAAGAAAAGAAGAAGCCTTTGAATATGGATGGCCATCTTGATTTTATAGAGTTATAATTGAATAATAAAGGACTAGGAATGTTGCAACGAAATAGATGGATGGAGTGTAATAAAAATAATTTGGATAATTTAGGTTGCACATATCTTTAAATGGAACCACTTTTTCCTTTTGGATTCCCAGTCTTTAATATGCAAATAAAATTTTTGATTCAACCAAAGAGCACAATATTTTGAAGTCTTAGTTGCCTGAAATAGGGTAAGGACAACATTTGGAAACGGGGATGACTTTTGAAATGACCACTTTCAAAACCTTTGGAAACAGAGCAACGAGCACTTCCACACACAGGTCCAAAAGTCATGACTTAGGAGCATGAGCACACCTAATTCAGGGATGATTAAATATGAAACGAATTGGGCTACAATTATACTCAATTAAACGTAAAGAAATTATTAAAATCTATATAAATGACTTAGAATTCAAACATGACAACTTTGGACTATGGTATAATGTTGGCATAAAAACTTTGTTCATTATACATTCTCTTTCGTTCAGTTTTGATGCTTTACTTCCAAATTAGGTGTTTTCTTTGTTGGAGATAGCAATCTGTACATCTAGGTCGAACCATTAATGATGCCCACAATGAAGGGGCATGTAGCTCAGTAGTACAACAACACACTAGCCAAGGGAAAATCTGGGGTAAATCTTAGTATGTATAATTTTCAAGACAAGGATAGAGCTAGTTTTGCTTGAGGTTAGGCAGGGGACCTTAGCCAAAGTGTGGCCTGACGAGGGTGTTGGAAATAGGAATACACACATCTATGTTGAACCCTTAAGGGCGTCCCTCATGAAGGGGAAAGTGGCTCATTGTTAGAGAAATCCAACTAGCCAAGGACTTTGAAGTTTCGGAAATGTTTCAAGTAACAGACATTGTTAATTAGCCTATTGTGCTAGACCAAATGGTGGATAAACTGCATTAGAAAGTGTTTTCATGGGGAAAGTGGCTTAGTGTTTGAGTAATCCAACCAACCAAGGACTTAAAAGTTTCAGAAATGTTTAAAGTAACAAACAATTGTTAATTAGCCTATTGTGCTAGGCCAAACGGTGGACGGCCTGCATTGGAAAGCGTTTGTTGACCAATATTGAGGCCCCGCCCAGGTTTGAAACTCAGTTAACCCACCTCATGAAATGGAAAGCGGCTCAGTGTTAGAGCAATCCAATCAACCAGGGACTTTAAAGTTTTAGAAATTTTTCAAGTAATAGAGAATAGTTAATTATACAGTGATATGTGGTTTAACAATAAGTTTCACTGGGCGAAACTAACAAGACCGTGATTCAAATCCCATTGAGTATATGGCCTCACTGGGTGAAACTAACGAGACCACGGTTCAAATACCATTGAGTATATGGCCTGTTATGATCTCACCTCAAGGAGTAGACTCCCCACTTCCTAGAGTCTCCGCTCTTGCTAAATCATAAGATCTGGTATATCTAGCTTATATCTGGCTTACAGGTTGCTGGATATACTCTTGGTGTTATAAGGCTCTTGCTAAATCATAAGATCTTGTATATATGGCTTATATCTGGCTTAAAAGTTGCTAGATATACTCTTGGTGTTATAAGGCAGCCACAAAGTTTGATCCTGGACCTCCCCCAGATTAGTCCAAGGAAGAAAGTTTTTGCTGAGCAATATTGAGGCCCCACCCAGGTTTGAAACCCAGTTAACACACCTAGCGTGTTTGTGGGCAGTTGCATAATGCATTAGGTTCAGGAGTATAGGGTCAGTCCCTTAGACATGACCCTGGGCCTCCTCAGAGACAGGCAGTAAGTTTAGGAATTCTCCTAATACCCAAAAAATAAAAAATAAAGGAAAAAGAAAGAAATTCTCCTAATACGGAAAAAAAAGGAAAAAGAAAGAAATTATCCTAATACTGAAAAAAAAAAAAAAAAAAAAAGAAGAAGAAGAAGAAGAAGAAAGAAAGAAAGAAAGAAAAATGACAGTAGTTAATTATCAATTCTCGTGATAAAAAAATAAATGAAAAGAAAACAGACAATAGTTAATTAGTAGTTTCCAACTTTTCACTAGCATGTCCTAACATTTTTTGATGTATATGTTGAAAGACTTTGACTTCAGGATGACTCAGGGTTTGCTTTCTCAAAGTTTACTTGCATGCCAAAAATTGTTCTGATGTCAACCGACATGGATAAAACATGATCATAAAGAGATACAATATGATAAAACTTCAACAAAAAGCATGGATGAAGTTCACACTCGACAACAAGATTGACGTGGGAAGAAACATCTAAAGCAAACTTTTTAAGGTTCCATCTTTCCACTCCTTAATGATAGGTTTAACAAAATAATCAGTTCTTAATGAAGGTGCTACCTCCCCGTTAAGTTATAATCTTATGTTCCCACATTTTAATAGTAAAAGATAGCATCTCAAGGCACTGGGGCTGTTATAAGTGAAATTGTAAGTAGATAGATTGTGATGTTCGGAATTTGTAAGTGACTGGTGTGGACTTCTTAAGCCATGGGTGGTTATTAAGCATGGAGTTAAGCTTGAACCCTGGGTTTGCCAGTTCATAATTAAGATAAAATATATTCAATGGTCAGAAATTGAAAATTCAAAAGTTGTGTGAAGAGAAACATAGAAGAAGCACCTGGCAAATAGTCTTGGAGAAGAAAGTGTACCCGCAAAAGAATGAGCATCGACTCATGCTCAATTTCCAAAGGCCAAAATTATAAATAGTATGTATGGTAGAACCTAGGAGAACCTAATAAGACTGACCATCCTGGGCAGAAGATGGTTTAGGAGACACCTTGGAGAAGCCAATTGAAGAACTAGTAGGAGAATAGGACGTCTTTATCTTATACAAGTTTGCAACAGGATATGTATTCCCTGATCCTTTCTCTGAATCATGGCTCTTCACCTGAGAAAAACTTGTGGGTATTGACCTAGAGGTAGAATGAAATTGGTTTTTCAAGCTTCTGGAAATAAATATATTGAGAAGAAACGGTTTAGTATTTTCTCCCTTACTCTTACTTGACCCATTTATATAGCTTCCACTTGTCTTCCTCTTGTCCTGCTTTCCTGAACTCCTCTCCTCTGCTTTATGTTTTTCTGTTTTCACTTCCTCATTTGATCTCTTCTACATGGCAGCCTTCTGCTCCACCAGATCACTCAGGGACAATTCATAAGTTGATTCAGGCATTCCTACAAACATTTTCATGAGCTCCTATCTGCCTTTGGCAATATCCTCTGCCCTGGATGACATGGGGTATGGATATGAACATGCCATGTCTGTAGATATGGGATAAGAAATTGATCCAGGACACCATAGGGGAGGAGAGGTACATGAGTGTTCATCTTCTTTATGTTGAATAGCCCATGAGAACAAACCTAAATAACCCAATTCAGAATCCGTCATGGATCAACCCAATTCATCATTGCTCAAGCAATTTTTTTCTTATAGCTTGCCCTCAAACATTTGTTCTAAATAGCTTGTATTGGGTTTGATCTACCAAATCATCCCCTCCAAATTAGTGCCAACATATATCATGGGTTGATGGGAAATCAATCAACCGCACAAAGTTAATGCCAATCCTCCTTGTCTTGCTTAGAAAGCAGAGTGGGTCCATAGCACAATTGCGATCTGACTGATTGTCTCTTGCTCCATTATTTTTGCACCTTAATGTCCCTGTCAATGTTGCTGGCACTTTACCTCTGTGAATTTACTCCAAATTTGACATGCTAAGCCCCCGATCATCTCTAGTCGCCCTTAGTGATTCGATCACCTGCATTGACATAAACCAGAAATAATGCATAGAACATCAAGCAAAACCTATTCCGCTGCAGAAATGAGACATCTTACAAGAAAATCAAAATTGACGAATATGACAGCTAGTCCACCTTGTAACGAAACGTGACTGCACCTAGTGAAAATAAGGATGGATTTACATATGTTTAAGGTTAACCTGCCCGCCGCTCCTTCCTTTGACTGGTTTTCATGAGAATTCTGTATCTTAAGCTTATAATGGTGGGTGTGAGTGTCATGTCCTCCTATTAAACCATCATATATCATTCAACAACTAAATCCATGCATTTGCACCATTGTATCAGCGTATGAATTTGCATCAATGTACTGAATTAATATGACTTCAAATTTTGAAATTTTCCTGCAAGATAACATTTATCATTAAAAAAATCTGATCAAACATGAAGTAATCTCATGAATCCTTCATATTTATATTGCAATATCCATCTCAGATCGATAGATCCAGCATCTTAAATATTCTTATAACTAGCAATTGCACCAAGAGGTGAAAAGGAACGCCGGAACATGAATAAGAGAAGTGGGGAGATTGTATAAATAAATAATCAAGCGAAATATACTAAAAATGAAATACAACCCATGTGAGGCTAATTTAAATTCAATTGTTGTGAATTTTCAAGTGAAAGAAATTTTGTAACTGGTGTCCAGCAAGTAGGACTCACAAAAATTGTTATAGAGAAAAACTTGGAAGTGCAATTGAGGTTTGAGGTTTGATGATGTTGATGAAGCATGTATTCTACTTGGTGAAAGTGGCCACTGTAAGGATTATTGGGGTTCATACTTCTATAGGCAGGATAATACTTTTGATCTTGAAACAACTTTGCATAATATAACTTTCAGTTCAAATGGTGCAAATACATATAAATCAAGCAATTTGAGACCTTTAAATGTATGGTCATAAGCAACAACTCCAGAATCTGTGAAAAATGCTTTTGAACTCTATTTGAAAAGAGGAAATTACTTTGATCATTGAAGGAAACTTGTTTGGACGAGACATTGGTGAGTTGATAAGCAGCTCAAACAATTGGGCAGAGATTATTATGTGGTGTATTTTCAAAGGGCTCAAAGAGTCATTACCTTCTAGATGGCTATATATTTTGGGAGATGGGTTTGAAAATAGAGGTAAGAAGAATCAGTTAGCATCTAAACAGTTAGGGATGAATTTGAGAAAAAACACCAAAGATCTGCCAATTTTGTTGAATGCCTCTGAGAAATGTGGTTTATTGTTTGCTGTCAATTCCTCCTCAGTCATGGATTGCAGGCCTGCACAAAATAAGAATATTATTATGATTGGCCTCTGTTCTGAAGTGAATAATTTAAAACAATATACTCATAACCTAGCACAAAATACAGATTCAACAAAAGTAAATACGAAAAACAAGAATAGTGGAAATGATGATTTTGGATTTCAAACTGAAGGAGCATATAAGGGCGAGGATGAAGTGCTTTTGAAATTTCAGTGGGCAGAGGAGACAGAAAGGATGGGCTGCAGCAAGTTTTTGGAGTCTCGGGATAGAAGAGAAGGGAAAAGAGGTAAACTTCAAGTTCAAAGCACAAAGTAATGCCCCCTGGAAGGAGAGATTTTGATTCTCTTGTTCAATCTCAGCAGGAAGTAAGCAATGCCTTTGGTCAAGTCGACATTCAATTGTCGGATTCTCTATGGGATGAAGATGATGGCAGTAGCCAAGAGAAGAAGCTGGACAGGGTTTCACATGAATATATCCTTTCTTCATAAATGCAATGATTATCGAAATTATGTTCAAATGAAAGAGATGAGAACAGTGTGCAAGAGGCTTTATAATGTTTGATATGCAAAGAATAGAAAATTCAAAATAGTACATCATATGAGGAGGAAGGAAAAAGAAATGTATAGGAAACAAGAACTGGATGGAGGCAGGGAATGAACAAGGATAATATTCATCTCCATTTATAAGGATTGAAAAAATTTTGGACAATGCCACCCTGGATGTATCTTCTCATCCGGTGAGAATTGATTTTAAACACAAACAGATTCAAGGGATGTTGGGTTCTTTATTAGATGAAAATAAGAAAGAAAATGTGGAGGAACAATTCATTGAGTCTAATGGGGATTGTGATTTCGTGGAGGAATTGAGTCTTAGTAGAAGGTTCCAAGTGGCAAGGAGGCTATTGCAAGAGTGACAATGAAAGGGATACCAGAATCTTTGTTAGATGAGAGAAATCAGACATGTTCAATTGTTCCACTGGAAGATGCTCTTCTGGCAGACATCGAGGAAATACCAGATTTGATATTTGATTTAAGCAAGGAAGATCATACAGCAGTGCATGCCAAGGATCCTTCTTGGCAGGATCATTTACCTACCAAATTGGAAGGAGTGCCAGACCAAGAAGTGGATGGCATTGCACCTTTGTAGGTTCTGTTAATAATCTAGATGCAAGTGATAACACAGAAGGTGAAATGTGTGAGTTTTCAAGAAAGAGGGATAGATCAATTGAGGAGGCATGAGAGATTAACACTGTGAATGGATCCTATTATGAAGTGATGGATGCTTTGGGATAGAGAGAAAGCCATTGGATGTCAGGCTCTATAGTGAAGCATCTCAAAGAGGAGTCCGTCAAGAATGTTCATACGACAAATGACAGGAGATTTAAATTCCTTTCTAGATCAAAGAAGTGAATGTGCTAGAGTAACTACACATGAAGATATTGCATTTGTAAATGGTGCACGGTAGGTTGGAGTTGGTGATTGATGTAAATGATGAAAGTGATATAGAGATGCATGCAACACAGGTTGACTATAAGAATGCAGTAACTGAGACAGCTTGCTCAATTTATGTTGTTTTTGGATTTGCAAAAATCCAGTGGAATTTAAAGTCGTTAGTTGGAGAAATTCACATAGATAATGCAGGGAAGCATAACACAGGGCCATTATAGGAAAAAGTTGCTTTGGTGGAAAAACAAGGAGTTTTAAATTTCTTACCTTGTAAAGGCATTTTGAAAACGCTAAATCATAACACCATGAATGATTTAATTTTTGTCTCTTGTTAAAATATGGAAATCAGTTACATCAAAACAGAGTTCTGAAGCTTGTACATAATCTCTTGTCTTCTCTTTGCATCACTTAGCCTATTACTTGTTTCTACTAGCTTATTTATCATAGATTACAATCAAAAGGAAGCTATTATAGTTCCACAAAAGCCTAATTGACCTCCAAAGCAGGTCGAATTAGTTTGAATCCCTGAACATAAGAAAAATATCAAGCCCACTCATTTATGATTCAAATTTTTTTGCTAAACTAGCTGATTTTGACCAGCGTTGACCAGATATTTAGGAACTTTGAATCTGAGGTTGGATAGATCTTTCTTATTATTTGATGCATTTATAACATGGGCAACTTCAAGGACAAAAATGAATTGGATATGGATTTTTTCATATAGAGAATATATATGCACTATGTTCTCTATGATGTGGTATCACTTCAGCAATCTTAAGAGACAAAAGATCATTTGGATATGGATTGTTGCAGGATTAGCTGCAATATGTAGCATGTATTATCATTTGAGCATGGAAGCCAATCTATAAGCTCTTCCCTCATGTCACAACATGATTTGATAAATTTGGCCAGGGTTCAATGCATTAACAAAATTTGACCAAAATTTGTGTTTTATGTAACCTAAATTGCCGGAAAATCAACCACCTGTATTTTAATATCTGGAAATGTTTTAGGTAGTGAAACACGTCCAGTATGGCAATGAAATAACCCAAAAAGACTCAAATTTTTGCCATTATTTGTAAACACAGGGGTGCCATGTAAAGTTTCAGGCCCAAAAAATCACATTTGGGATCCTATAAACCAAAATTAGTTATTGTATCAAACATTTAAAACTCCTAATTAGCACTTAGTGTTTGTTATTTGACCAAATTCCATTGAAATAACAGTCATGGGATGTTACCAAAGAGTTAACCAATAGATAAACTCACACCACAAATCATACATTCACTGGAACTTCCCCTCCCATGCATGACCATCTAAAAGAAAGGGGAAAAAAAGAAGAAAAGAAGTCAGCGAATCATCACAGTTAGTCAATGATTATTAGTGTCAAATCATTGGAAACTGCAAATAAAGTGCAAATTTAACCCATGCATCCATGGGTTGACAAAAAGAGTTTATAGCAACCACAAGCTAATCATTCTACGAGTCTACCCAAATCTGACACAAACTCCTAAAACTTGTTGATTAGAAATTCCCCAAGAAATTTCACTCAGTTCATGAAAGAATGAAAGATGAGTGCAAATAAACTTGATATGATTTAACAGCTCTAGGTTTGTGAGTTATTTCCAGCTTCCTTGTATCATATGCAAATGCCTCAATTGTGCATTGAGATTCTCTTTCTGAACTTATTAACATTAGAGCAGCAACAAACATTGCTGAGAAGATTATAAATGACCAAACCCATATTGTAAAATTTCATGTTACTCTACAACCTACAACACCTTTACTCCTTGGTCCACCTTTTCTATCATCCGGAAGGGAAGTTATCATGAACATGAAAATCTGAAATGTAATATTCACAAAAAATAAAGACAATGAATATCATATATTAATTTCAAAACCTGAAGATCACACTTACTTCCGGAATTGTTCTCATAGAAAGCCTTGCATATAAGAGATCAATTGAAATCCCACTGAATTTAAACTGCATCAAGGGAACATTTGCACTCTTCACACATTGAACATTGAAGATAATTAATTAATGCCTGACATGACCATAGCAACAAAAGCATCAAGCAGAGGCTATAACAAGATTATGTGAAAGTGAGAAAGAACACCCATCATGAAGCATCAAGTAATATCATCCACAACATCAACATCACTAACATTACTGTGTGAGGATATCAACTATGTCAGTGGGACTGTCAAACTGCAATTGTATAACTACCATTATTTCCAGATTGTACATGTTATTTACAAAATTTCAAGGAACTAGATTAAAAAGAGAGATATCTCAAAGATCGAATTAAAAAAGAAAATCAAACAATCATCATGATACAAGAAACAAAAATATCAATTGAAAGAGTTAAGGAAATAACATCTTCGTGTTGGAGGAGATGTGAATATGTAGCCTTAGATGCTAGATGAAGTGTTTGGGGTTTGGTAATTCCCTAAAAACCTTAGGAAATATCCTTCCATGAATGGATATCACTCTCCAAAATAATTTTGGGCATATTCTAATATGTAGGAGCCAGGGAAACATGGTGCATAACAACAGTCTATTGTCCACATATACCCACATAAAAATTGGGATTTCTAGAAAATATCAGGACAATAAGTTCAATCCACAATGAGGAGAAATGGATATTGGGCAGTGATCTCAACATTATCAAAACCATTGAATAGAAGAAGGGGTGATCATAAGATTAGAACTTATAGAGGTGCAATAATTCAATGACCTCCTATAAAAACTTAAAGTGACAGATATGACCGCCATAAATGGAATTTATAATTGGAATAATCGTAGAGGAGGAAAGCACTAAGTTTCCAATATACTATATCAGTTTATAGTTTCACAGGCCATTCTGCAACAAGGTCTGGCCTTTGCCTTGTGAGGTCTTTAACAAGGCCAGCTAGATTTTGAGGTAACAAGTATTACCATCATTTCAACGCCCTAGGGGATGTAAGCTGCTGGTATTAAAAGAAGAGCTAATAAAGGGATTTTTTCAAACAAGAATCTTATGAATTGATTATATACAATGTATAATTTGCAAACAAACGATATAATGAGCATATAAGTAATGGTATAGAATATGCCAGGCACTCGAAAACTTCCATAGGCTGCTCCTTCCAGAACCCAAGCATATAATGGACATTCATTCTCAATTGCAGATGAATTCAAACTGGCTTGGTATAAGACATGGCCCAAAATTTGAGAAGCTTAGTCTATAGTGTTTACTTCATTTCATATGTATGATCTAACAGAATATGAACAGAGTATTTATGTAGTGTGGCTTCTACTCATTGGCCATGTCACATGGTTGAAACTTGAACCATATCTACTAGAACACAATGATTAAAATTTGTATAATTTAAAAACCAGCTTTTCTTTTTGGTGACATTCAGATATTCTTTAAATTTAGAGTACGAAATTTGGTTTAATGTGATAAAAACAATCAGAAGCAGTTTTTAAAATCTAAAATGTGGGATCTTGAAAACGTTATTACCACAGTCTAATAGAATCCTTTCTGCATAATAGCTTCAATTTAATTTAGTAATCTCCAATATTTTGCATGTCCAGTACTTGCTTTCAAATATTTCAGTCTATTGCTACATTGTTGGAAAGAGTGAAATAGTTTCTGAGAACTATTTCATATAGTGTGTGCCATTGTGCTGCATCTATATAATGAATACTAATTACAAGTTGAGGGGTTTAAAAAATACAAGTGGAACTAACCAAGATCATTAATGTTAGAATTGAATCATCAAGTTTCTAATTGAACTCTATATGATTGATGGATCACTATGTGCTTGTGATTGCAAATTTTTTTTGGTTCATTGTACTTGTTAATTAACAACTTATTATTTTGAACATTTGAAGAATGCCCGCACCTTATCTGGGATGTACCTAAAGAAAAGTTGCACTTTTTAAATTGTATATTTGTGTATTCTCTTCAGATTTATTGATAAGTATGGCACACACGTTATTGTTGGTGTCAAAATGGGAGGGAAGGATGCTTCAAATCTTCCGATAACAGAAGTGCAAAAATGTTAAAGAAAGAAGCAGATGAAAGATTTTTTGATGTCGATTGGTGGTTCAGTATGGACTCTGAAGCGACATCCCAGAGAGATAAGGTAAGATTTGTTTTACATTTAAATTCCATATTTACTCTGCTGATTGGCCATATAAATCTGAAAGTTTTCATTACATAGTTGCATAGAGCCGAGAAATATGTAATGAAAAAAAATGAAAATTAACAATCCCAAAAATATCCTAAGATTATGTCAAGAAAAGTTAGGGGTTTTTGAAAATTAGACAAGTAAAATTTAATAGATTTACTAGCATTCTGGAAATTGTATAGTTTGCTTCGAGGAATTTCATCATAAGACTGAATGTTTTAGGAAGTGACTCATGGGGTCTGGATGATTGGGTAGCGGTCTGAAGAGAGAACATGAACGCTCTCAGATCCAGCGCCAGTACACTGGCGAAACACCCAGATCTCCTCAAAGATCCTCGCGGAAACGAGGCATCAAGCCGGCTCGTAAATTCGGATGGCACGGGGCCCCCGGAGCCCCCACTTTGAAGCAAGTTATCATAGACAAGGGTAAGAAGAAGGTTGAGGGTTTGAAGATTCCCTCGGTTCTTCGACAACTAGAAATTGCACCAAAGACCGATGAGTCTGCTCTCAAGCGGCCGTACGGAAGACGCGATGGAAGACTCAAACGTAAAATATGAAATAAGCTTGGAACAACCCTCGCCAGGGGTAGATCCACAAAGGAAAGCAAAGCAGATCCGAGCAATACCGCACACCAAGGTCCCGATCTTGGTCAATCTAGAGATTCTGGGGAAAACAAAGCAACCAACCGAAGTATCAAGGTCGATGCAAACCAAAGGCTCTCGATAGCCTTAGGGTTATCATCACCGACCCGCATCCGCAAGACTACCGGGATCATATGTCCGTTTATGCCGTCATTTGTAAATTCATGGGTTTTTTGGCCTAGTGAAAAAGCTCTTCGTCATTGGATCAAGCAAGTCCGGAAACCACGAGGGGAAGCACGACTTCACTCGGGGGCCAAAGGTTTCTTCACCATTGTTTTCACCAATCCGGAGGATAAGGATCGGATCTTTGAAGGAGGCCCTTATTTTTATGCTTCCGCGGGCCTCTACATGCAGCCCGTGGAAACCCAACTTCGCGCCCCGAACAGAGACCTTCACTCAAGTGCCGGGTCTGGGATCGTATTTTCTCTCCGCTAATAGACTACTAGAGACCAGCGAGCGTTGGAAACAGATTGGCAACACCTTGAGTACTTTTGTCCGTGCTTCTGAAGCCACTCTTCAAAAAAAGGTACACGACTTATGCCCGCATCCCGCGTTGAAATGGATGTTTCCGGACCTCCGCACGAGGGGCTATGGTTAGAATACGAGAGATGAAACCTACTTTCAAACTATTGACTATGAGAAGATACCATTCAGATGTTGGAAATGCCATGAGCATGGGCATTTAATTAGAGAATGCCCTCAAAACAAAATGGAGGAAAACCCCAAAGGGAAACCCTCCTCGGTCTCGGATGGATTCATCCGACCCACGATGCATGCACCGAGCCAACCGCAGAAATCCTCCTAAAACGACGGCACCAAACACCGGCACAACAAATTCCTTTGAAATATTAGGAGAGGAGTCTCAGATGGAAAAGGTAGAACAAATCCCAAAGAAGAAGCCAGCAGAAAGGAGATAGACGACCGCACCAAAGAAGTCTTCAAATCGAGTCGATCTCAGCACAAAGCAAATTCGAAGACAAAGATCGTGAAGAGGATGAGGATATGGTCCTTAGTGAACAAGGTACGGAGGACTCGGAATTAGGTGAGATCTTGGAAAAAGAGGGGGCTAGATCTCAATTCAATAGTGGAATAGTGGAAACGTAAAGGACTTGACAAAATACCGAAGAAGAAATTAATACGGGTTAACCACTGTTCCTAACCCAGCACAGATGCAAAGCATCAAAAGGAATAAAGCGAGGGTGCGGAGCAACCAAGGGCTTGGGTATAAAATCAAAAACCCTACACCACACGCAAGCTAGCAACCCAAGACAAGAAGAAACGAGGAAGAAGATCCGACAAAGATGCCCTCCTCGAATTGGGTCGATGTTAATAAACTCGGGAAAGATGAAAGCCCTTGAGGCTTTCTCCTTCTCATCCTAAACCATTGTTAATTATGAAAGTCCTCTCATGGAATGCAAGAGGATCGGGAAGCCTCGGAAACCGCAGGCTCCCGAAAAAGAAAATCATGCAAGAAAAACTGTATATGGTTTTCCTCCAGAAACCAAATGCACAAATCGGGAAAACTAGCCGAGATGATAAAGCATCCGGGCAAACATCTCGAGCATCTAGCCGTGGAAGGAACTCGGAATGAGTGGAGGCCTAGCCATTCTCCCGGAGCTCGAACGTCTACCATCTCATTAATGCCGAAGCCTCAAAAACTTTCTCGGCCTTGCAAATGCAGATTGTAGGGGGAAAAAGGCTCTTTCTTATTTGCCAATATTTATAGCCCCTCGACGTCCGGAAGATCAAATTCTCGTCGCTCCGTCATCTAACCAATTTTCATCACAGTACAGCACCTCCTAGGCCATTTATGGTGGTGACTTTAATATGATAACCTCTCTTGAGGAAAAGAAGGGGGGCACCGTGGCTCTCGATAACGATGCTCTCGGCCTTTAATGCCTTCATTCAAGAAGTCAACTTGGTAGATATCAAGCCTCGCAGCGGCTTGTTTACCCGGACCAATAGAAAATGGGGAGACAGCTTATAGCGTCCATATTGGATCGCTTTCTAGTCTCTAAGAGCCTTCTCCTTGAAGGGAACATCATGAGTTCTCGACATCCTCCCTTCCAGGGGATCGGACCACCGGCCCATCTCTCTCGCAAGCCTCGATCTCGGCACCCCCAAGAACAGTGTCTTTCCGCTTTGAGAGATTCTCGGTTGACTCACAAAGACTTTCTCCGCAACATCAAAACCTCGGTGGAAAGAACCTCTCGCTTTACAGTAGGGAACGAAAATGTTCAAGTTACAAGAAAGGCTCAAGTTCATTAAGGCACAGACTAAAAAACCCGGAATCGAGAGGTCTTTGGCGATATCTTTGCGTAAAAAACGCCATTTGGAGCAACAATTGGAAGAGATCCATAGTAACTCGGATACGAAAGGGCAAAGACATCACAGAGTCGATCGAGATGGAAAAGGAACTCATGAAGAAATGGAATGAACGATGTGAGCAGAAGAAATACTTTGGAAGCAAAAATCGTGCAATCAATGGTCGAAGGAAGGCGAGAGGAACACTAAGTTCTTCCACAGTCGAAATGGACTATCGATGCAACAATAGAATCACCAAAATTCAAGGAGAGCATGGAGCGGTTTTCAACTTGCACCAGGACATTGCCTATCAACTTCGCAATCATTTCCAATTAATTGCCACCGAACCGAACTTCGATCGACGGAGGCCATTGCCAAGGTAATCTCCACCATACCCAACCTCATTACGGAAGAGCAAAACAAAGCCCCGGAACAATCTGCCTCCCCTACAGAGGTGGAGATAGCAATCAAAGAAATGGCCAACGGGAAGGCGCCAGGGCCGGATGGCTTCACCGTGGATTTCTTTAAGGCTCCGTCGGGGACGTTGTGAAAGAAGACATTTGGGAAGCGGTGGAAGACTCACAAACCAATTCATCCATTATGAAGTCCCCGAACTCCACATTTATTGCATTAATCCCCAAGGAAGTGGATGCATGCACTCCTTCCAAGTTCATGCCCATTGCGCCTCGCAATGTGGTGTACAAGATAATCTCGAAAGTCATAGCCAATCTGGGTTAAAACCTATTCTACCTCAAATCATCTCCGAGGAAAAATTAGGTTATGTGGAGGGGCGACAAATCATGGACAATATTTTGTTAGCTCACGAGATGATTCACACGCCGCAGACTCTTAGAAAGGCCGGCATGATAATTCAATTGGACCTCTCAAAGGCATATGACAAAGTAAGTTGGGACTATCTAGAAGCCGTACTCAAGGCGTTTGGCTTTAGCACCGGATGGATCACTTGGATTTTAGCTCTAATCAAGTCACCTAATCACTCGATTTTAATCAATGGAGCCCCCTCTCAACCTTTTTACCCGTCTAGGGGCATCAGCTGGGGGGACCCTATATCCCCTTTCCTTTTTGTCATTCTTATGGAAGGCTTCACCGACTCATTAAGTCACCCAAGGAGAATAATCTGATAAGGGGTCTTCACCATTAAATAATTTTCCGGCCACCACGCATCAACAAGCTCGTGGATGACACCATGCCGCATGGCACTCCCACCGTAAAAGAAGCAAAAGGTTTAAGCACATTCCGAACTGCTCAGCCAGTGCATCGTGTATGGATTTTAACTTTGAAAAATCCTCGATTTTCTTTTTTTAACACCCATCCGGCGGTTCAAAGGCACTTAACCGAGGTCCTCGGTTTCAAACGGAGCACTCTCCCTTCCAAGTATCTCGGGGGTTCCCCTCACTGGGACAAGCCTCGCACAAAGGTCATTGGGAAAAGCTCATCACCAAGCTAGCCGACGAGTGCAACCACCGGACGAATCGAGTCCTCAATTTGGTGGGTCGCTTGGTCATGACCAAGGCAATTCTCCAAGCTATTCCTCACTACATGCTATCGATTCTCCCAGCCCTCGGGGGTCCCTACGAAAAATTAGAACCATCGAGTGAAACTTTCTCCGGGCTCGGGCAACTCTGGGGAAGCAAAAATGGGCGCTCGCAAAGCATGGGATAAACTCTGCGACCCAAAAGCTTAGGAGGGATAGGGTCGCAGGATCCAGGAACAACCAACAAGGCCTACGTGCGCCAAGCTATGGTGGAGATGGGTCGACGCGAGCCGCACACCTCGTGGGCAAGACTATGGAAAGCTAAGTATGCGGCGCAATGGCAACAAGAGGAGCCGGGTCCGAATAACCGACATCCCCCGCTGGGTTCCCCCTATCCGGAACATGGCCCGAGCCGCCGGCATATTATTCAGATCACCGCTTTTGGGAGATAAGAAATGGGCAAGTGTGCTCTCTTCTGGGAGGATGCTTGGCAACAGCTCCCGAAACTTGAATCCCCTAATCTACAACCTCCGCAAAGCAATGGTTTCAGTGACAAGGATAAAATAAAAGTTCATCATTATCGGACTCAGAGTAGGGAGCCACAAAGCAATGGAGGGATTGGAATCTAACTCCCACCCCTTCGATGAACTCCCGAAGAATCTTCTCAACACCCTCAACGCTACCCTTAGAGCGAGAGTAATCGTGGGAAATGCAAGGTCCGAACATCCTTCGCCGGGGCAAGCTCACAGGGATGCTCCTTCAACCTAAAGGAAGCTCGTTACTATTTGGACAACAGAGAGGAGCGTGACAAAGTAGCATGGTATGACAATGTCTAGGTCAAAAGTCTCTCGGCCCAAAATTAAGGCATTTTTATGGCTCATTCAAAATAGGAAGGTTTTAACCTGGGAAAATCTCACAAAGAGAGGGTTCATAGGGCCCTCCCGATGCCCCTTGTGTGAGCAACAGGAGGAAACCACCAATCATCTTTTCAATGATTGTGTTTGGACAAACAATCTATGGGAATGGCTTCAAGAAATATTCCGCCAGTCGGACAGACAAACGAAAACTCCATCCACGACACTATAACCAGCTGGCGTTCACACTACTCTAACAAAGCACCATGGTAAATACTCTATGGAGAAACGAAACCCAGGGATTCCTAATCCGGAATGTCCGGAAAGAAATAAACAATCGTATTTTTTCAAAAACACAAAGATTCAAAGCAACTCGATGAATTAAAACTAGTCATTATGCGGGGGTTAACGAAACAACCCGTACCCTGGGTGTAAAGGAGAGAAGGCTCGAAACGATTTCTCCCAACGACCGCAGAATTCTAGGCATCTTCGGGCTCATCGATTCGGCGGAGCACCTCCCGAAGGAAATTGCCCTCCCGACTCGCTCCTCCTCCTACAAATTGGCAATGTCCGCCCCAAGGATACCGTAAGTTGAACTTCGATGGCGTCGCGAGAGGAAACCCGAGCCCCGGCGGGGTAGGTGGTGTTCTACGAGATGACACGGGAAACATTATACACATCCTTAGCGGGTGAATATGGACGAAACCACAAATAACAATGCCGAATTCACGGCCTTAGAACAGGGGTCGCGACTCTTAAGTCGACTTGGCAAAGGTCTCGGTCATTGTGGAAGGCGACTCCCAACTAGCCATAACCACACTCAAGAAAATCCAAAGCATGGAATGAAGTCGAGTAAAGCAAGAAAGCACCGGAGGTTAGATGCGGTAATGGAGGTCATTGCACAGCATTTGGCATCCCTCGCCGGTATAATACCGCAACCGTGCGAAGGAAGGCCAACTTCGCTCGCGGACCACCTTGTGAACTATGCCGTTGAAAATCCGACAAATGCTCGGGGACACGTGTTAGCATGATCTCACGAATGAACAGCTTCGGGATCAATGCTACACCATCTCAAGGCAAGACTTAAATGCTCGGTACTTCCGTAGAACGAACGGCAGGGTCATCCGTCGTCGGTAGATCAGAGTAACGCGTAAGGTGATTGCGCACGTCGTGGGCACAAGCCGGATCGGATAACGAGACACCCTTGGGCTCGCCGATCCTTAATGAGGGGGGAATGATAGCAAAGGAAAGAGCATAACCGAACGCATTAAGCGGAGATTGTCGGTGTGCGAAGGGTCGGATCGAAGGACTGAAAAATCCCCGATCATCCACCCGAGCCTTTGGCGAAGGACCAATTGGCAACATGCCCCCGCATTATGGCCTTAAATGGCCACTCCATAGCACTCATCACCCCGACTCCAACCTCTTTATTAACTCAACCGCTCGGCCTTTCATTCTCATTCTCTCCTTCGGAAAGTGGCCTCTCTACTCATCGTCCGAATTAGGCTCCGGCTTTTCGAGCGATATCTCTCGTTATCACCGACCCGTACGCCATGGCTCGATTTGAATTTGCGAAGCATAAAGCCTCACTGTGCCCTCAAGAGGGCCAAGGATCGCTATGATGCATCCGTTTCTAAACGCGAGCAAGCAAACAATCGAGGTTTTGGAAGAGGAAGTGGAACTTGCTTGGACAAAGACAGATGACAATACCATTAGCGAGGAAGTTGATTGGCTCGTCGATACCGCACTCCCTCCACGCACCAAACCCGCTTCGCAAACCCAAGTTGTAGCTTGGCAAGTGAAAACAATGCTGGCCAAAGCGATAGCCATGCAGGGAGCAGCGGTGAAGGAAACGTTTGCGGCCACGTCTATGGCGTCAGCTCGGAATACAGCCCACCTTGACAAATTGGAAGTTGCGTTCAATTCGTTAGCAGAGGAACTACGCCGAAAGCATGGCAAGGCACTCGGAGAATTTCGTCCGACGCTTCGAAATTTACCTCCGCCATATCCTCCACATCTCCATCGAGATTCCCACGGACGACTCGCAGCCACTCGTTATCGTACACTTCAAGCCCCGAGCTCCAAATGGATGTGTGGTGAGGGCATGACTCCGAGCGAGGCGGACACTTCGTAGCTTCCACTCCTACTCTCTAATGGCTCAGCAGCCTTCGTGTGTTATTTTCAATTGGTCAATCTATTTCTTTCTATACTTATGTCACCGTCGTAAGCAATCGGCTTGTAAGAAGTCATTCGCGTCGTCAGACACGCTTTGTTCTCGGTTTTTTTTTCATGGGCAACCCCTACGTGGTAGCCTCGATGTTTTGTCTAAGGGCTAAGATGGTTGTAAATCTAGCTAGTTTTCATCTCGACTCAAACTCAGTCCCTTTGTAAACTTGAAAAGAAGCAGGCCACCGTACCGTCACAGACCATAAGTCTTCGAGCCTCCATGCTCGTAATCTTTGTTTATATTATAATATAATGATCCTAACTTACTTACAAAAAAAAATTGTATATTTTGCTTCCCTTTATCTTGGAAGCTTTGGGTTTTCACCTCTACCTATTGCTTTCTGGACTAGATGATCAGTGAAAAAGATATCGCCGCTATTTGTTTCTCAAAGCACAAATTTCTATTTCAGGGGTTGGTGTCATTAAAAAAACATATATTTAGGCACTTACTCAAACCAAAGTCTCGCTAATCATTATCTTGAAAAAAATTGTTATCGTTGGGAACCGAACTTGAAAAATAAGGAGAGAGGAACTTGAATTTATTCCATAAGGCTATGGTGAAGCACATACATAACAATAGAATATTTTCTCTCACCTCTTATGAGGGGCATGAAACATGAAAAACTGGAACAAGAACTTGTCTCATACTACCACTCCTTATTAACCGAGTCGATACCCTATATAGAAGAATCCATTCAAATAATTACATCTCACATTCTAACATTAATACATTTAACCCGTAATGAAGCCTTAATGTGGACAATCTCTTTCACAAATTACACAATTAATTAATGCCCGAAATGATCATAGCAACAAAAGCATCAAGCGTAGGCTATAAAAGGATTATGTGAAAGTGAGAAATAACACCCATCATGAAGCATCAAGTAATATCATCCACAACATCAACATCACTAACATCACCGTGTGAGGATATCAACTATGTCATTGGGACTCGTCAAATCGTAATTGTATAACCGCCATCATTGCTGCATTGTACATGCCATTTACAAAATGTCAAGGAACTAGATTAAGAAGAGATATCTCAAAGATCGAATTAAAAAGCAAAATCAAACAATCATCATGATACAAGAAACAAAAATATCAAGTGAAAGAGTTAAGGAAATAGCATCTTCGCGTTGGAGGAGATGTGAATATGTAGCCTTAGATGCTAGATGAAGTGTTTGGGGTTTGTTAATTCTCTAAAACCCTTAGGAAATATCCTTCCATGAATGGATATCACTCTCCAAAATCATTTTTTGGCATATTCCAATATGTAGGAGCCAGGGAAACATGGTGCATAACAACGACCTATTGTCCACATATACCCACATAAAAATTGCGATTTCTAGAAAATATCAAGACAATAAGGTCAATCCACAATGAGGAGAAATGGATATTGGGCAGGGGATCTCAACATTATCAAAACCCTTGAATAGAAGAAGGGGGGATCATAAGATTAGAACTTATAGAGGTGCAATAATTCAGTGACCTCCTATAAAAAACTTAAAGTGACAAATATGACCGCCATAAATGGGATTTATAATTGGAATAATCGTAGAGGAGGAAAGCATTAAGTTTCCAATATACTAGATCGGTTTATAGTTTCACATGTGCCATTCCGGAACAAGATTATGTGGAAGTGAGAAAGAACGCCCATCATGAAGCATAAAGTAATATCATCCACAACATCAACATCACTAACATCACTATGTGAGGATATCAACTATGTCATTGGACCGTGTTGTAACCTTTACAACACCCTCCAAAAAAAGACTACCCTTTTAAAATTTTGGGGCCCCTTAGAACTAAAGAGAAATTGCCAAGTCACTAAGTCGCAAAAGTAGACATCCATGCAAATTGCGACCCTAGAGACCTAGCGACCTCAGTCGCCGAGTCGCCCAGTGTCGCACATTACATAAACTCATGAAAAATGCGACCTAGCGACCTAGCGACCCTGTGTCGCCGTGTCGCTAGGTCGCAATTCGGTCATTTTCCGAAAATCGCGACTTAGCGACCTTGCGACCCGACGACCCCGTGTCGCTGTGTCGCAAAACGCAAGGTTTGACGACCGCGACCCGTCGACCCACATTAATGGCCCGCACGTGCGACTTCCTATAAAAAGGGGGGTCGCAGTGTCGCATTATTCACATTCGGCCGATTTGTAAGGAAAACGCCTCGATAGCTCAACCGACGAGTTTTTCCGGGTAAGTTGCTATTTCTTCCTCTTTCGTTTCCATTCTAATGTTTTTCTTACTAAACCCATCTCCCCTTGTAGCCTATAAATTGTCTTTTGACCGTGATTTAATGTTTTCTCGAGATTTTTGCCCATTACATATTGCATAAATTACCAAAAACCTCTCTGTTTGCCTTTTTCACCCCATGGCATCATCCCCTTTTCTTTAAAATCATGCCACAGAGCTCTCCCCGGCCCCTAGAAACCTTGCAAATTCCCAAGAGAAAGGGGGGCAAAAGGGTTCAAGGCCGCGCGCACCAAACCCCCTAGAAGTTAAATTTGCGACTCGCGACCCGCCGACCCTAGTCGCGAGGTCGCGAGTCGCATTTTTCTCCGCGTTTGCGATTTGCGACCTACGACCCGCCGACCTAGTCGCCAGTGTCGCCGTGTCGCACTTCCTTTGTTTTATCAAGATTCGCGACTCTAGCGACCCGAGCCGACCTCGAGTCGCCGGAGTCGCAAGATCGCGCCCGGCCCCGTTTGTGTGATCCGCGACCCGGCGACTCACTCGACCCAGCTTTTGCTTTAACACATTTAGGTTTTGTCACCGAATTGTAACCGATTTTTTATTCACCATGACGTTCTTATCGTGGGACTCTTTTTTCCCGAATTTGACAGGGTGAAGATATAGAGTGCATACCCGTGCTCTCGTATTCTAGTGACATGGCGCCCCCCGCGGTCTCGGGAGAAAGGACAAGGGAACAAATAAGAGACCGATGAGTCGGTGGTGGTGTCCCCACCCCACATTCCGAGATACATTATGTACTTTTTTCGAAAGACGACAAAGATGAGGTGGCACCGCATTTATCGTGAGTTCGCCAAGTTGCCGAAGAATTTCCCAAGACCTCCCGCATCGAGAAATATACTTGGCGGTAAAGAGGTCCAAACTACATCCTGCGGGGCACATCCAACCATATTCCCATGTCCGGGAGATCATAGACCGGATAATACAAAAGACGAGACCCGCAGAAATTTGTGATCAGAGATCGTGAAGGCAGCAGCTTTACCTACGCCGGGTAGGCTCGCATGCACACCTTTATTATTCACCGCCGCGCCCAAACCAAAGCACTTTACTCGAGAATGGGCCGCTACTCACGCCGTCCCGATCGTCGATACTATTAAACAATGGTGGGAGGAGCCCGAGAAGTTCAAAGTGAAAAAGAACCAGGAATACCCAAGTGGCAAGCCTAAGAAAAGTTTATAAATTGGTTTCGCCGCCATGCTCGTGTGCTTTACGGCGCCCGCATTGCTCCACTTTCAACCCGCAATGGGCCACCATTATGGAATATGTGACAACACAGGGGGACCCGTTTTAATCGGGCCGCATAATCGATGACGTCGCTGCAGACCAACTTGAACTCGGCATTGGCTCCGACGCAAGGAATGCCTCGCTGAATTTTACATGGCTTCATACCTATTAGATGCGGTGTGCGCCCGAGTGGAGTCTGACTTTACTGAGCACAACCGGGACCCCGAGAACAGCGCGCAATCCATCTACAACTTAAAGTATTCTCGAGTCTAAATACAAACAGGACTCTAGATCGGATCTCCCAAATATTTGTTCCCGCTCTGCATGTGCATTTATTTGGCCAAGACGCCCTCGCATGTCATGGCGGGCCAAGGAGACCTCCGGTTAAAGTGGCGCACTGTTCCCTTTCCCCGAGTACACCTTCATCCGAGTCTTTGGAACTTACAAGGCGCCACATGTTATGCCTCGTTTCGTGATCTTCGACAAAATGCTCGATGCAGGAGGTGTGCTTTCGTGATGTCATACATGGTTTCTCCAACATCTTGTCTAAGGGAAAAAAGAAGCCATGGCCCACTCGCCCCTCACTATTGGTGCATTCACAAGCAACATTTCAAGGAGGTGCTAGCGTGCAGTACGCAATGAGAAGTTATCAAACCGGGGGCAATTGAACACCGAAACTATGACCCCGCAGAGATTGGTCCCCGAACACCGCCGGAGAGCCAACCTCGGTGGACTTATCAGCATCTCGAACGCCCGACAGAAGATGAGAGGAGAAATCGGTATAATGCTCGAAAGACAAACCTTTGCTCCGGGTTGACGTGGTCCGTGAAGACTTGGATGATCGTAACTTGGAAGACAGAAGACGTCGCTAGGGAGCTTCTTCTTCATCCATGCTCCGTAAATCCCGAATCAACACAAGGTCAACGCCATCCGCCAAACAAAAGGAGGCATGAAGCAAAGGCCCAACAGAAAGGGAGAGGAAGCTAAAAGAAGATGAGGAGGCGCGCTCAAAAGGTACAACTCGCAAAGACAAAAGAGGAAGCCGAGCCAAAGAGGCCATGGAAAGAAAAAGAAGACAAAGAGGCACAAGCCGCAACGAACAAAGCGCTTAAAGCGAGTTGACAAGGCGAGGCTGAACGCCAAAAGAAAGCTGTGCTATGTCATGCACCGAGCAAAGGAAGAGGGCCAGAATAGAAGCAATCGCAGAGGTCGAACGCACAAAGGAAAGCGAACAAGTACGCAAATGCAGTGAACAGTAAGAAGAGGGCCGAGATAGAAGCAAAGAAGCAGAGCCGAACGGCTGAGGAAGGAAGAGGAAGAGAAGAACACGAGGAAAGAGAAGATGACACGCTGAGATGATCTTGAATTAACTCCTCTCGACGTACCTTTGGGCCGTACACAACTCTCTCGATGTTAGATCGCCCCTAGGGCAGTGAAGAAGATGTGTTCGACCCGACTGCGACTCACATTTGATCGCTTTCGTTCAAGATCCGTCAGTGAGAAGAGGAGGTCGTTGGCACATAGTCCCTCTCGCATCATCTCGCAGATCCACAGGTAAGGATATAGTTTTGGATACCAGGACTAATCCGGTAATGATAGCGTCACAGTGCATCGCTTCGCCGCGGCTGCGTGAAGAAAAATGTAACCTTGATGAGTAGAGAAATAGTAGCTCTACAAAATGTACTACACGCAACGAGCAACGCGAAAAGATGGCAGAGCAGAGAGAGAGCAAGATTGCAAGCGGAAGTCCAAAGAAACTTCGAAACCAAGCTCGCCGACAAATGAAGTCTCACTTGCCATTTTCAAGGAGTGTGAGGTGTTGGAGATGACTATGAGACAGGTATATGGTGAGATGTTCACCATCAAACAAACGAGTCCGCTTCCTCCGGCAAGAGCACGAATGGAAACCAGAAAAGACAAGATGCACTCAAAGAGGCTTCACAGAGCTTTGGACAGATGATGGGTTGGACCATTCAGCATTCCTCAGCACCTCGAAAAATTTTTCCTAAGAGGGATCGGGATCCACACGCAGGATGCGAAAGTTCAACTCCGCATAGCGATGCAATCCGAGAAAAATTGACTAAAGACCCGGACAAAGTGATGTCCTCGTACGACCATCCGATTAGTGGTATCGACTCAATGCATACGCCGCACCACATCCCATCGCTTGAGCATTAGAGGAAGAGAAAACCTGGGAACAAGTAAACCAAGATATTCAAACATTCTTGCAACCCATCAAGGAGGCCGCAACTGATCCGAGCCCTCCGCATCTCAAGAGCATCTTAGTCAATCCATCGCCGCTCCAACTGCTGATTTATACCAAGCTTGCGTCGCTCTCGAATCGATCGACTGTAAGAAGGAGACCCTAGTACCGAACGCTTTGGAATGCACGTATAGGTTGAAAGAGGAGGTGCCCCCGGTATCCCCCATAGCGGCGCAGTACCATGCATGGCGTGATTTCCTTAGGGAACAACTAGACATTGACATAGCCAGTCGCCCCTAGAGCCAGCAAGTCCCGAGCAGACAAGAAGAACCAGTGTCGCAAATCGCAACAACAGACAGTCGCAGTCGCATCATCTACCCTGTGTCGCGTAAGGAGTTGCCGCAAGGTAGCCCAAAAGTCAAGAAGGTGAACAACCAAGGAAACCCAACGACAATTTTGGCATTATAAATACTCCTACTGGGACATTGTACAAAGGTTTTTTTTTCTCGAGGGGAAACTCAGGAGCTACAAGCATTGTATTTAAAGATCCGACACCCGAGCACATGAATATAGAATCTTGTTGAAATACCCTATGGTTATGATGTGTTTTGCTTTTATGAACACTTTGTGTATTTCTTTCATCAGCTTTCGAATATCCTATGATTAATGAATCTGTTTCTTTTCATGGTATCGTTTATATGTCATGGCTATCCGTGTTGTATCAATGATGTTTATCTTATTATCCGTTATATTAATGAATGTTAATAAACTAGATTGTTAGCATTTCGTTTCATCTTTCGAGAAGTGCAGTAGGTATCTTATCATCAAGAACTATTTTTTGTGTGATCAGACCACCGTACAAAGCAATTACCCCCACAAAAGATGTGTTGCTAATGACATCTCTTGAGGTGTATGTGCTTTATCTATCATCTTGCTACACATAGTGTTTAATTCATGTTTAACACGTTAATCTCGTATTCTATATCGTGTGAATAAGTGTATGTTCGCGATTCAAGGTGTTCTTTTGAGACCGAAGAGAAGTCATCTTAAGTGGTAGCCGACCCACACTCCCGGACGGGATCCCTACTCCAAACGGTTTAAGGTCTAATTGGGACTTTCTACCTGGGGAGATCCCCCACTCGTTAGTCGGGACAAATTTTCTCGCCACACAGATCACAACCGCAATTGTATAACTCGCCATCATTTCCAGATTGTACATGCCATTTACAAAATGTCAAGGAACTAGATTAAGAAGATATATCTCAAAGATCAAATTAAAAAGGAAAATCAAGCAATCATCATGATAGAAGAAACAAAAATATCAATTGAAATAGTTAAGAAAATAGCATCTTCGTGTTGGAGGAGATGTGAATATGTAGCCTTAAATGCTAGATGAAGTGTTTGGGGTTTGGTATGCCATCATTCATGTTTTTGCACTTCCACTCTTGTCACTAATGTTGTTGCACTTCACTACTACCTTTGTCCACTCTTGTTGTCATTGTCGTTGCACTTCACTCGCTAACATTGCCATGCCTACCGCCACCGTTATTGCACTTCATTGTTTCCTCTATCTACTCCCTCGCTCATCGCTACTAATTCACTTCACTACTACCTCTATCTACTACCACGCCTCGATACTACTATCGTCGCACTTTAGTATTCATCTTTGCTGAATTTAAGTAGCCGAAAACCAATCGACTTTTTTCACATCTCTGTCTACAAAATTTTCTCTCGTGATAAATCTCCCGTTAAACCCTAGTTGTCGGCTTCTGTAACGACATGACATCAATATGAACTTACTACAACATTGATATTCAATCTCAAACCTTGACATTGTCATCTCACCTTTCACTATCAACCATAACAAGTCTTCATTATTTCGCAATACTAGCGTAAGCTTAAATTGTCAACACTAGCATCATAATTATCATCACCGGTACAAGAGTATATCAACCTCGCTATTTCTCACAACCATAACCTTATAGAAACTACACTCGTCTCAACAAGACTAGTTCCCGCTTTCAACGCATCAACATTGCTTAATATTCAATTGACAAATCTCAATCATACTCGGGCTCGTCTACAACATGTAAACTATGGAAACTATGCTCTATTTGTGCCCACGGTTCAAATTCTCTCAAGTCCGTAGTAACATTAGTTCTCGTGATAATGTCAAACACTCTAAACTCCTTTTCTAACTAGCCAATCCAAATTTTGAGTTAATAACTATGATCAAGCCTAGCAACATCTTAGGCATTCAATGATAACTCTTTCTACTTCACATCAAGTATACATGGCATTATGTCACAACCTCGCAATTGCCACCGTTGTACTTTAAATATGTTGGTTGTCAAGGATATGCAATATTGATCTTCATTTTATTGATGAATATTCTCAAGTGTTTGAAAATTCAAAGTTGAATATGGAAATAGGTCACCGATTATCAAGGTCTTCACTAAGATTCTTTTGCTACCCGATGCACAATGTGTCACAACTATCCCTAGTGAAACTTTCAAATTCACCGATGTACTCCAAAACTTTGATCGAGATGCACAATTGGAGAGGACACTCACTCTAATGCAAAGCTTGGTATTGGTCAATTCTTACATGATTGTGTATGTAAAAATGACCCATTAAAATATGCTATGATTTTTTTTCCCCAAGAGATGCCACAGTAGATCCTATGATATATCACTTAAGTGTCATGCCAAAACTATTTTTTCTAAGTTCAATAAGAACATTCCAAAGAGGGACGAAAAGGATACAATTTCTCGAGGAATTTTTGAATACATTTAAGCTTCTTCTCTCGGTTTGCATAGGTCTTATTTGAAGTCCGTATACCTACTTTCTAAGTGATCCCGGACTTCTTCAACAAGGTTGAGGCTTATCAAGCACGTATATCTTGTCAATTTTCTCTCGCTCTAATCTTTAAACTTCAAAATCCAATGCTCATAAAAATAATGAACTTATATAAGGAATACAAAACAAAATTCCCAGATATAGGCCTTGAAAAACTTCATGGATGATTCAATTCTCAGCTTAGTGTGCTAAAGTAGGATGTATAAATATAAATTCCGCATAAGTTTAGAGAAACCTCACTCGCTATAAACTCTAGGACTCGCCTTCAAAACATACGAAACCATACCCAAGTAGATGTAAATTACCGATTAGGGAACATTGAGTCTCACGCGGGATCAATCATTAAAATTCGCAGATACATGTCGTAAAGGAGGTCACACTCATATATATGCATAGATTTGTTTGAAGAATCAATTCTAGGGCATCAAAAAATATATTAAGATAAGTCATCAAGGTAGAAATTTGCTTCAAATCTTTCAAACTTGTGTCAAATGCACCTTCGCTCCAACCTTCAAAATTGTCTTCTATTATAGGGATAAACCTTCTCCATAATTTTCCTTACATTTGTAAAAAAAAGTGTGCACTAATGATGCCAATAAGCTTTGCCAACTATGAGTGTATTCCTCAAGAGGTTTGCAATAAAATAACGTGTGGATACTACTTCAGGATTAGTGGACATAGTGAGTGAGTTCCTCAAACAAGGCATGGCCTTATATATAGATTTAAAAACACCATAACTTAGTAAAGAGAGTGCCTAGAATAGTATCCCAGTGAAACCCTTTTGCTCATAATTTCAACCTCCAAGAAAGAATGATCAACTTGGGATTCAAAACCTCATGAAAGCACCTACAAACACAAGAAGGAACAATGAAACCACTTAAAAAACCACAATCCAAAAACCATTTCAATGCAAACTGCCATCGACTCAATGCGTCCAGTATCTCGTAATTTTCCACCTCCATGGATCTCCACCTCCATCGAACCGACCTCCATCAATCTGGGTAGGTTTGCACCAATCCAACATTCAACTTCCACGCCCCTTCCAAGCCCCAACCACCTCTTCGACCCGCAGAAATTCTAGTGAACCAATGAAAAATTGGGGCGAATCACTCCAACCCCTCCCTCCGACCCCCGTAAATCCAGGCGAATGTCGTTGAAATCTGCTCCAAACAAAGAAAATCGAGGGCGAATTCCATTTTTTCCAATTTTTTGGGCATTTATTTTGGTCGCCTATTATTTAATAATTCATTATTTTTAAAATAATTATTGGGCTAACTTTATAAAATTATAGAAAATGGGTTTTATATAAAAAAATTCGCCCCTATTAAAATTTAGAATCCCCTAAAAATTCGCCCCCTAAAATTTTCCCCGACTTTGATCCGGATCATATTGGGGGGGGGGAATTCTACTAGCATTAATATTCTCAAGGGTTTGGCTTCATTCTAAACCATTCTCGACGAAAGCCAAGAAAATCATGAATAGATCCCCAATCCCCGCATCTTTCGACCGTTGGACTTAGTAGAATACTCCGAAGAATGAAGTTTCGAAAACCGTAGATTGTTGAGACCGAAATTGCACCCGAAGAAATTGCAATAGATCCCCCAATCCTACATCTTCGACTATTGAACTTAGTAGAATCCATTAAGAATTCAGCTTCGAAAACCACGTATTGTTGAGACCGAAATTTCACTCTAATAAATTGCATTAGGTCCCCCAATCCTTCATCTTAACTATTGAACTTAGTAGAATCCTCAAGAATGCAACTTTGAAAACCGCAAATTGTTGAGACCGAACTAGCACTGAAAGAAATTGCAAAGATAAGGCGCTTGCAAGAACAAGACCCACAACAAAAATACCTTGTCCCTTAACAGACCAAGGAAACATATGTGATCTGCGAGGAATGGAAAGCACTACAAAGTTTAAGAGAGTACAAAAGACTAAGACGGCTTTAAAGGATAAGCTTGAAGAATGTAGCAGTTGTTGGAATAACTAAAATTTGTCCCAAACAAATAGTTGATAATGCGAAACCTTCTTCTCGTACTAGTCAAGCAAGAGTACATTCATGTGAGAGCAAGAAGAGGCTAAGCTGAACGATAGGCATAGCCTAGAAGATAGGGTATGGTTCCCTATTTTTGATGAAATATTTGATCTACATTTTGTCTATCGAATATTAACCATTTTAACCTTGCCAACAAGGCAGAATTAACTCAATCGTAGGTCCCAATATGTCATGATATATATTAAATCTATATATATATGAGAAGGAATAATAAATACATATATCGATAGAGGTGGTGAGACATATTGGGACCTACGAGAGAGATTGATAGAGGTGGCAAGACAAGGGGAGTCACTACAAGGGAGAGATGGAGATAAACCGAAGGAGAGGGGAGAGAAGGAATGGAGAGAGAGAGAGAGGGAGAGGAGTGAGAGAGGTAGAGAAGGGTAAGAGAGGGCGATAGTGACACAAAGATGGAAGGGGGGGGTAGAAATAAGGATAGAGGGAGGGATATAGTGGGAGGATTGGAGGGTAGAGAGAGAGAGAGAGAGAGAGAGAGAGAGAGAGGGAAGAGAGAGCGAGGTGGGAGAGAAAGGGAGAGAGAAGAAGGACAAGAGATAGGAATTAAGAGAGAGGAACTAGTATCATAGAAGAAATAATATGTGACCAAATTACTCTATATGGAGATGGGAGATAGGGGCACCGTACCTACCTACTAAATGTCTAAACCAAATGTGGTGTAAACGTCCGTAATGGTGGTCAATTATACGAGGAGAGGATTTTATGAGGAGGCACTCGGATTTTTAATGTGATGTGCAAAAAACAAGTACTCGAACCTAACCATTTCCAATTACCACACATATACAACAAGCAGTGAATACAAAGGGAATGTGAATTGAGATTGCTAAGTACTACTCCTATAAAATAAAAATAAAAGATCAATTAAGTAAAAAAGAAGATATAAACTAAATTATAATAGAAATGATTTTTGTATTATAGTAGAATGAAATGGAAGAGATGAGTTGTGATGCGTAAATATGAAAATACTATTGAAAACAAGAGAATACCCTCAAAGAATTAAAAAAATCCTAACAAGACAGGACTAAACTTTAGTATCTACCTATCAAAATTTCAGCTTTTTTTCGAGCATAAATTGAAGGATGTAAATTCAAGAGTGCAAACACAAGATGTACAATGGATTAAAACAACAAATATATTAGGCCCACTCTACACAAATCTGCAATCCGAGAATTCGTAGATAAAAAGAGCAGTGCTCCAAATAATAATTTCATAGAAGTATTTATTACTCAAATATAAGAATGTCACAGATAAGTTGTCATCTCACAAAAGCTCCTACTACAACCTCACAAGCTAATCAAGACTTCACTTTTATTATCTATTTCTACAAATGTCTAATTAGTGTGCCCATCCTTTTCATTTATAAGTTATAAAGTTGTTGTTAGAAAACAAAGCTAATGATAGCATTAGTGGTGCATCTCCCTTGAGCATGAGGAACTCCCTCATAACTTTGCCTTGTATGCAAGGCTTTTCTTTTAGAGTAGTGCATTATCATAGTAGATATAACTCCTCTCCCGAAGGTGCCTCATTCCATAAGTGTGCACTCATGAATGCACCTGAGATGATGGTGTTAATCTCCTCAACTAGTGTGCCATACTTGGTGGGTGTAACCCAACAACTAATTCTTCTATCCTCGAAGGTTTCGTTATAAGCTTCTAGCTATGTTTAAGAATATTTCCGATCGGTGTACTCACAATCTAGTCTCCGCAATCCTAGTGTTGCTCAACTTCTCAAGGCTAAGGTGAGACCAACTCTGACCAACCAGGTGATGCAACACTCTTTGAGAAAAAAAATTCCAATAACCCAAGATTCTCCCCTCATCTTGTCAAACTTCCCCTTTGTTAGGAGCTTTGTCAAACTATTAACCATATGCAACTTTGTCACAATGTGGTCCAACACTACTAACTCCATAATGAAATTGGAATCTTAGGAAATTGTATTGAATATCAATGTGTTTGAAATGGTCATGACACATTGGATTTTCATAGAGCTTGATGTAACTTTGATTCTCACAAGAGACAATATTGGGCTTCAAATAATTGATTGGTTGACTCTACAATCAAGTTGCAAATCTAGATAGCTTCATAATAAGTATATGAAACTACCATATACTTTGCTTCGTGAACCGAATGCAATTATTTCTTTCTTCTTGTTGATTTAATAAAAAATGATTTATAGAATGATAATAATGATGTTTAAAATGAGCCTTATGATGGTATATTTATACACATTGATTGTTCACGCAGGTGTAGGGGTATGTTTATAACATCACCGCCTCTTGAAAGCTTTGTCTTGAAAGCACAAGAATTAGAATTTTCTTTAGTTAAGCACATTTTTTTGGTGATCTATTTATACTTTGTAGAGGTTTGACTTTGTTTGTCCTTTTCGGGAGTGTTGAGTGAGGCTTCTTTGTACTTTTTTGCATCATATTCTAAAGTCTTTTGACCTCGATTGTTTAACATGAAAGCTTTATGCTTATTGGAAATATATTTTAAATACCTCGCATGATCAAGAAATTGTTATGGTTAATTAAATTACTAATTAGGTACTAAAAAAAGAGGATGATGTTGAGAGGGCTTGTCCGGGTGACTCGTGGAGCAACTCTGGGAGGTGGTCGACAAAGCCTTTCTAAGTTACAAATCAAGAGAAGAAACTGGTCATGTATATGTAGTTGCTCGCACTTGGGTTGTATTCCGATCTATATACTCGGGATGTGTAAGGTCCGTACAAAAGGCTTCGACCATCTCAGCACAGCTTTCAAAGAGTGATGCACATCTTGGTACAAAGACTCGGTTTGGGAGTTCAGCAATGGAAAAAAATATTCTAATTGGAGTCGACCGAATGCTCATGGCTCGAAAACACAATTTTCTCTGATTCACACCTACTTCGCGTACTTCATCACACGGCATTCTCTCTCTCTTTGATCTTATATACCACCGGAACCTCGAGGCTCCCATATGGAAATATGCAGTAGATGATGAGGTTACGCGGCAAAGGAAGCACACAAACCGGGAATGCCATAAAGCTCTTCTACAGAGATGGGATTATCTTTCAAAGGGGAAGGTGACATTGTGGTTTGGAATGGAAAATTCAAGGGTGCGGGATTACTCAGCTAAGGACGTAGTATGAAAAATCAAATTGCTAAATGACTCCCACCCTACGTTGTCTCCTTTTTATATTGCATGGAATCTTAAAATCCCTACAAATATAATATTATTTGCATGGTTATTGTGGGAAAAATAGAGTACTAACTTGGGAGGTATTATGAAAACGGGGATTTTATGGTCCTAGAAGATGTCCATTTTGTTCCGCATGAAGAGACTCAAGTCTCATCTTTTTCTTCACATGTACCTTCTCTCTTTTCTATTCGCGCATTATGCCGGGCTTATATGTGACCCTCTTCATGGCGTCCTTCCGACCGTATTCAATTTATCAAATCTTGCTCTTGTAGTTTCTCTACAAATATTTACCCTTTTACGTGTTTTGGGAAATTCGAATGCTCTTAATCATTGGATTTTCAAAGGGGTTCCCCCACAACACTCCAAGATTACGTGAAAATATTGCTTTATGGATTAATGATCGTCCCCTGTATCCCACCCGCTATTGAGGATCTTTCTAGGAGAATCCGGCTCCGACAATATTGAGCTCCCGACTTTTCTATATTTTGATGGTGCAAATAAGGATGGCCTATGTGGCTATGGGGCCTAGATAAATATTAAAAACAAGGACCGATATCACATGTTTTGGAATGAAGGTGTTGGCTCAAAAAATAAGGCAAAAATTATGAGTTATGGAGTGGGATACCGATTGCTTTACTCTCTTAATTCACATATATGGAGACTCAAGTACACCATTGATGGGATCAAAACGACGATGTGGAAATGCAATGCAACAATCACGTTGGTTGGGTACATGGATCAAGTATCTATTAGGAAAGTTTCAAGCCTACACTATTCAGCACATACATATGGAGAAAAATACGTGTGCCGACCTTCTCCCAAAAAGAGGGGCCGGAGTCCACATATGGTGTTATTCCGTATCGTGCACATGCATGGCTTCCACTCGTTGGACTCCTCAATCTTTTCCTCTCGCTATAATCTAAATCAAGCGAGCTCGATCTTCTCAAGCAAGCTAGAATACATTTGCAAGCAAGCGTGATATCCTTTTTTCTTAAGCTACTTTTTATAGGCTATATCTTCATCAGGACATACCAAATCCTTTTCTCTTTTTTGCCTTTCTCCATATTCTCCTTTATGTTGTTTTCAACTCTGATGATGTTCCCACCGACCTCGTATGTATCTCAAGCTTAGTGATGTTCTATTCGCCATTGTATGATCGGGTTTCTTTTCGTGGTTGGTGCGCGGAGTTTTTATGTGTCTTTATGGCCTTTGTATTGTTTCTTTATGATAGGATTTGGTTTGCCTTTTCATGTCCATATATTGCCCCAGCTATCCCGCGTATGCTAGAATGGTATGTCTAATGTGATGGAAAATGATATTTTATCAACGAATATGAACTATTATATATAACAACATTTTTTTCGTCCCGATAAAAAAAAGGTCGAGTCAAAATATTTAACACGTAGGGGTTTCAATCAATGTCACGTGAATCGCAGAATTTTTCCTTCTAGGATTATAACCACGATATAATACCTTCAATTCTCGCTTAGGGTTTCATACATATTTATGTCTTTGTTGTGATTACACTTCGAATTCACTCAAGTCCTCCACTTCCACGTTAAGCCACCAGTAGTATTTCCGGTTACATGATATACACAACTTTTTTTCTACCCAAAGGTGTGAAAGGCTTCGACTATTATAAAGAAGAATAAAAAGCATACTAAGTCTGCTACTACCCTAAATTTCGAAATCTTTGCGACACTTACATGGAAAGCTTCAAAGAATTTCTTATTGAAAAACAATTTTACATGCTATGTTCATATAAAATAAAACAAGCTTCACCGAAATGGGTTTAATACAAACTCTCACTCGATTCATGGAGGTAACGAAAAACTGGTAGTTCATCTCGGGCAGAAGTGATCATGATCATGGCCATCCACGCCCTTCCGATAATCCCACTTGAACCCCTCGCGAATGTGAGCTAATGGAGCTATGTGGTAGTCTCGAGATAGAAATCACCGTGATCGAGGCACCGAGATTCCAATTTCTTGAGTTCAACCAAATGTATCAAATCATAGTTGGATAACATGGACGCGCCTCTTCCTCCTTCGTTGGACAAACCCCGCAACGCGAGGGAAATAGACGAGGGAAACATTGATATTCGAAAAAACAAAATCCCATGAACTATTTTTACTCAAAGGCTAAGGAAAAAGGGTTTTAAGAGATATTGTTGAACACAAAATTCTACAAGGATTAGGAAAATTTGTTTCCTACTACTAAATTTTTTACTATGGTATGGTGGGTAAAACTTTGCATTAAGTAACAAAGTAATGGGTTATAATGGGGTTGGAAAAGATGAGAATTCAAAAGACTAAATGTCTATGAAAGACATAAAAAGCCAAAAAGTAAGTTGAATAATTTTTGAGGAAGTAGATATAATTAATAAGTGGTGGTTGAACTTGGATGTGAGCAAATGAAGGCAATGAGGATTTGCAAAAGTAGATTAACTAGGAAGAGAGTAATGAAGTGAGAGATGAGAGAGTTGAGAATTTCAATGAGAAAGGTGAGTTGGTGAGCTATGATTAGAAACAAAGGGTTGATGATAAAATATAGCTCAATAAAGAGTGGTAGTCAATGCACCTCAATGAGGTCTATTGAACACAATCGGAGTGAGGTTACAAGAGATATGTGATTACAAAGTTGGCAGGTGTTGGATGCGAAATGTAGGATGAGATTGCGAAATGAGAAAGAACCAAATCAACTAATGACAAACCATATCCTAAGGCCAACAAAGGATGAGAACCTAGTAGTGGGCATGGCACTAAACAATAGAAAATCTGGCCTTATACCAACCCCCGCCCCTTATGCTTCTTAAATAAAAATAGGTAACACTACACTAGCGTGTTAATAATGGTTCAAGTCCACCTCGTAGTCACCTTTACTTATGGAGGAAAAATAACAATTAGAGGAAGTAGTATTACCACAAGTGCAATTTCTTGAATACTAAGAGTAGCACACTTGGGAGCTTTAGTTATTTAGAGCAAAAAAACAAGATTTTCATGAATTTTAGTACTTATGATGCTTTGAATTATAACCCTAGAGCATGTAAGAGAAATAATATTAGAGTGATGTACTACTTAAAAAAATTTAGTCATATGTAAATGCTTTGGAAAAAAACATAATGATCCACGTCCTACCTTGATATAAAAAAAACCTTAAAAATGTCACTTTTAAAATCTTTATGTAGTTACCTCATGTCATTCGTGGTAGATATCACAATTACTTATGTAAGTAATCATGCGATCATATTTCTTTTCATTCTCTTAAAGGAACTCTTCTAGACATGCACCCCATCAAGCATAAATCATCTTAACATATACATTTAAAGTAATATAAATCATCCTACGACTATCCTCATAAAAGAATTCTCACCCATAGCCTCGTGATGGTGTAAGGCTCGTATCAAAAATGGTATGAGCTTTTCTAGGAGTTTGTCAATTGCTCTTTATGCAAGTCCAACCATAACTCATCATCAACTCCGAAACTTATGTGGATCCGAATGATTTGTGTATCTATTTGTACTTGGAGTTCGCAACTTTCTATAAAATGTCATGAACTCGTTATTGAATTTGTTAGATACATTCCTCAAAAATTGGTATCGTTGCTTACCTCGTGTCCACTTTTGGGAGGTATTTCATGTGTTATTCCATGAATATAGCTACATCAATTTGTGTCAATTTTTTGGGACCCCCGAGCACACCCCGAAAAGACTTGTGGGCAACATAAATATGAAGAGTTATGTCAAATTTCTCGTTGAAAATATGGAAGGCTTTCAACATGCACGTGGATCCTCACAATTGTATACTCTAAGGACATCTACAATAATCATATGGGTACTTTTTATTTATCAATCTAGGGATGGAAGGCAGCGATTTGTTCAAGCTTGATGTCCTCATGGACCGCAGGGTTAAACCGTAAAATACTAAGGAACCCTACTATCCCTATCAAGAAATATGGTCTTTGGCAACCCAAAATGAAAGTAAAATATGCTCGAAGAAGAGCTTATGAGTGGATTTTGTTTCAACTAGCCTTTCTTATGTGGTGCCAAAATTCTCGTCCAAAGGAAGTGATCAACAACAACAAAAACTCGTATAATGTTGAAAGGGCTTGCTCGGTGACTCGGGAACAACCCGAGGTGGTCGACAAAGCTTTTCGGTTACAAATCCAAGAGAAAAAACTCGGGTGATGTATATGTGGTTGCTCAACCCGGGTTGTATGGAAAATCTTGGCAGTAGAGTGTTTACCTTTTTCTCGTGCTCTTCACGAAAGTAGGTTGTCTCGGTCACAACAATATCACTACATTTAGGTGATGCTTTTGTAGTAATTTCTATACCCTTATCTTCATAATGGCTAACAGAGAGGATCAGGTTTGAATAAAGGATATAATTTGATGAATTTGGAGATTTAGAGTTAAAGAAAAAATGTGGGTGATGTTTAGATGGGTGCTAATTTGTAGGGTTTTCCATTTTTTATAATTTTCTTTATTGTGCTTTCTACCATGCTACCTAGTTGCTTTCCTATGCTCCTAGCATTTTAACTTTTTCGATGTCTATCTCTCTATTGTTTCTTTCCATTTGAAATGTCATCCTTATTTGGTAGGTGTTTTCTTCAATATAGTGTGAATATTTTTCCATCACACATACTGTTGGGTTTGTCTACGCAAATAGCTTTCGTAAGGCCCATTCATCGCAGTATTTCGATGAAATGAAATGATTATCGATGATCACCAACTAAGCATCAGCAGAGATTTACTCTAACAATTCTACAATTTTCCCGTGCCGACAATTATACAACATTTCAACCTCATGAACTAGTCTCCTATGTTCTCTTAGATGATTCTATAAGCACTTATCGTTGTTGTCAAAGCTTTTACTCTCTAGTCCCATTGAGGTATTTCTAGCTATTTGACATTTCGATCTATTTTCATTTCATTTCTTCAATTTTTTCTCATCGTTATGCGTTACCTTTGGCTAGTGCCTTATTTCTTACCTATGCTTTTTCTTCTTACATTCCAACCACGGCCGTAGCAATGTAAGCGCAGGAGTCACACACTCCAGCCGCAGCCCAAACAGGGGCAAATGCAGAGGCAGCAAAGGAGCCATGCATATGGTCGACGCATGCCCCGCCTGTGGCAGCAGTGGCATGTAATCCTTTTGTGTGTGATGCATGTCACGTATCGAGCACAGACCCAACGTTGTGCTATTTGGGTCGACATAGAGGGGTTTAGAGCAGTCAGACATCGCCGTTTTTATTTCTCTTTTGGGTGAAACTAGCTTTTGGTGCCCATGATTGTTGTACTTAGATTCCCCGCATAATAATGAAAAC
The DNA here is from genome assembly GCA_034641835.2 of Pinus albicaulis. NCBI lineage: Eukaryota > Viridiplantae > Streptophyta > Pinopsida > Pinales > Pinaceae > Pinus > Pinus albicaulis. Next base: position 472,494,963 of record CM076573.1, read on the forward strand.
CTCCGCAGCTAGCTACACCTGGTTTTCCCACGTTGGGTTTTTTTTCGGATATTTGTCCGCATCCATATGTCACTTTGTCTATGAGCATGTTATTCAAAGCATTTGATCCGTATGTGTAGGTTGCTAGTTGTATTTACTATTTACTTCGCTAATTTATTTAATATTTCGTAAATTAACTCAGAATCTCTAATTCAAGTAGGAGAAGTAAATCAAGATACCGCAATAGGTTTTCTTAGCATTAATAAATTTTCACATTCCCTAGGTTCAGGCCCTATTAGGTCACCTAGGCAACAATTTCCCCAAGAATCTAGCAAGAGGAAAAACTTCTCATCTCCTAGAGGCACCAGGCTGTCGGGTGCCCTCACTCTCCTCGTAACTTGGGCCAATTCACGATGGAAACTTCCGATACCTCAAGCCCTAGTTCTAGGATCAATTTTTTTCCTCAGTGTTCCCAGACTAGAACCTACTAGGATCAATTTGACCTATCGAAGTAAAAACACTTGTCTTATCCTTTCCCATCACCTTGTCCAGATAGGAACATCATTGGTTGCTAAATTCCATCCTCGAACTCGGGCTGCGTCCACTTGCCCCCGTGTGGTCCCATTTGGTGTCACAGCCTTTTTATTAAGGACCATTTGGGAATCCAAGTTCATGGATTTTAGGATTGAAAACTTCTTAATAATTCTTATTCTTTTCCCTTAACCCTTCAATCCCCCTCCTCTCCCCTAGAAGATAATTCCCTTGCTTAAAAGGAAAGCAAGTCCCACTTTATTTTATCTTATGGAAAGGGTTTCGAGGGTCACTTCCCACCTATTCATTTACCTATACTCTACAAGTGACTTCCAAACCACCTGAGACTCCACCCATCCAAGTGAAATTCCATAAAGAGAAAGGATCCTTAGCCGTGGTGACAATGGGCTAAGCCTCCATCGTTTGGCTCTTATCCTAGCCAAGTTTCCTCTAGGACCCCCTTTTAGATCCACTACTAGTTTGAGTGGTAACAAGTTGTTCAAAATTCCATTTGTGAACAACTCTTTGGTATGCCCACTTTTTGCCATACTACAGTGTCCAAGATGAGAAGTCCAAGGCTATGTAGGTTGCCCTTCTTCTCACCGAATCAATCCTCTACAATATAGTGAACTAGGGCCAGTTGGTTGGCCCACTTGATCACTATACTTTTAGTCCTTCAAAGTCTCGTACATCTCAGGCCCTATACACCCGCTCTTCTACCAATTTTGTTGTCCCTTCACTTTGAACAAGAGTCGTGGCTCTTCTTTTGACGAGAACTCCAAAAACCCTCCAACTATACTTTCGCTCTACCATTAATCCGCCCAACCACACCAATTCTTTTTACCGATCTAGGGCCCACAATATTGTCTTCATCTAGGCTCTTCAAATCTACCACCTCCACAATGGTTTGATTCCTCTTCAATATCACTATTCTTGGTATCGAAAATTTGATCTTTGTTGTCCAATCTATGAAAAAATATGAACTACTCCTCTTATCATACTTCTCAAAAATCTATAGATGATTGAACTAGGGTCAAAAATCAGCCACCGACACCATTTACTATTTTTTTATAGGTTTCTTCAAATCTTTGTCTAAAACTCTATGGAAAATCCACCAAAATCAACTCTTCTGCATGTCAATCCATTCTTCATATGGCACACTTTCTTCCGCATGCTCAATCTTTCCGCCTCGTGTTCCACCCTCCTTTGGATCCGTTGTCTCCACACATACCGAATCGCAAACCATCTTCCGTATCTATCCGCCCTTTATCATGCAAAAATAAACCTCGCTCTAAGGATCACAACCCATCTTCTTCTATGCAAATTTTCCATAGTCTTAGGTCATACCTTATGAACTAAAACATCCTAGAAACCTGGTCCTAACTAGGGCATTATACTATGTACTTCTAATTGTTGTGGAACAAACCCTATCCACACATAGAAAAAAATGACTTTCGCCTCCATAAGGGAATCGACCTAGCTCATATGGATCCATAGATTCCCGCATTTATTTGACTAAATCTGACATGAACTTCAAATCTCAATGTCGACCCTCAAACTAGGGCTAACTCATACAATATTACGCCCGCATCGACTGTACAGTATAAATTACAGCAAGCCCTCCTCCATTTATGTTGGTCTTTATCATACGTACCTTGCGCCTACTAACCACCACAAGGCAAGATGGTATCGACCTTTCTTCTATTTCATGTAGAAAAATCTAACCAACGATATTCAATCTAATCTTTAATCATGTACTCAGAACAAGATACCGAATCCTTCCTACAATTTTAGGGAAACAAAACACAATCGCACAATCACATATAAGTAAGAGAAACAAGCTATCAATCGCACAACACAAGATGTATCCTGGGAAGCAAATCGCTCAAAACCCCTCTATCTCTATTTTGTATTAAGTGAAGGAGTCATGAAACAATATAATGCTTAATCTCTTCGAGATTCTCCAAAGACTCGCCAATTGTTCCCTTGCTAATATAGGAAAAAATCGGTCTAGTACTTAGCCAATTCTCAACCTTTCCTTCAGCCTTTCCTCGCTCATGCAATTCCAATGGAATTATCTCCATATTAATTAGGAAAATCGACCTTTCCTTGATTGCGCAATCCATCATGGCATCCCAATGACTTTATACTTGCACATGGGAAATTTTCTATAAATACAACTAATAGTTATGTTCCTTTGAACTCGGTTACAGTAAGTGATCAAGGGTATTTTTATTATTTAAAATAAGATAAAACCCTAAACAACCAAAACCCTAACCCTGAGGAGATGTAACACCAAGAGTTTATGGGCCCCGTTGGGGGTTAGTTGGGCAGCCAACTTCCCCGGGTCGTAACTTGGTCATATGATCTTTGCTTTGCGCATATGATACCTCGTTAGAAAGATCTCTCCGAGGACTACAAATACTAATATGATTTCTATGAAATTTCTAGACCTTTCATGCCCAAAAACATCGTTTGGGGCCTCAAAATGGCTCCGAAAATTCAGGACTCAAAAACCCGATACAAAATTAGTAAATTGTGCTATAATTAATGAAACCGAAAAACCGAAAGAGACAAATGAATAGGGCTCAAGTGAACAGCAGTGTGGTCACCAATATCCACCTCGATCACCTTAAATCAAATTTCTTGAGCTAACTCAATCATCATGACTTAGTTAATTGACACAAGTTGTTACGAGACAAAATTACAATTTATTGTCCAATTTATTTAAGGGAAAAATAAATTAGACGCCTCACATTCCTCACTCCCGGTACATCAAAATTCTCCCACCAGTGGGCATCTTTCTATTCGCCAATTTCACCGCTTTCGTTGCAAATTTCAACACTCCCTCTCAACAAGAAAGGAATTAAAACCATCTCCCATCCCAAGATCTTTTGGAATGTTCCTGCATGTTACACTTTCTCTAGTGTTATTTGCACCTCGCAAATCTCGCAACCGAATAGCCTCCGAGCAAATGAATCAATATAATGCATCCGTCATCGCAGCTTCTAACCGCCGATAGCGTCACCGCACCTTTCTAGTACCGGGATTCTCTCTCAGACCGTCGTCGACATCCGCATCCGTGCCCTTTAAACCGTTGCTAACTCTATTTGTGCTCTAGTATTTGACATCTCGTCACTCTACTTTCTCGCTCTTGTCGACATCTAACTACATCAATCTAACCGATTCTTCCTACTATTGTTGTACCGTGGGCTCTCGCAGGCCCGTGTTCGATCCATGAGACACGCCATCTCACCGGACCTTGCCCAAATTTTCTTTATCTCTGGGATTATGCTCATACACAACCCCACATTACACCTCGAGGTATGGTCTGCGCCTCTTCCCATCCGGCTCGAAAATTCCCCCCTCATGGAGATCTCTCGCTTGAGTGGACACTTCCATTCGCCTCCTCGTCGCTTCTCCAATTGTGGCAACTACTCCACAACCTTCTCCGAGACCGCTTCCCATGAGGATGCATGCTGAGAGGTAATTTATGCTCCTCTAAACCACCAAGTCTCTAACTTCTACCTTTCTCCTCAAATTTTTGCATGCATATTGTACCTCAAGTGCATATAGGTTTCTGTCTCGCGTACGTTGTAATTGTCCCGAAGTTACAAAAAATTTCTAAAATAGAGTTGATTTTAAATCGATGATATCTCCCTCATCCGAGCTCCGATTTTACCGATTTGTTTTTTCCATTGGGGTAGATTTTCGCAAGGAATCCAAATATTCTATTTGTTGTAGAAAATTTTACACGAAAATCTTTAAATATTCTCTACAAACTCACCCACCCAAAAAATTCCTACTCCCGATACCAGAAAATCTCACCAACGAGATTCAATCGATCTTGTAATCTACTAAAACAAGATACTAAATCCTTCCTATAGTTTACGTTAAACAAAACACGATTGCACAATCACATATAAGTAAGAGAAATAAATTATCAATCGCACAACAACATGATGTGTTTGGGGAAAGCAACCAATCAAAACCCCCCGTCTCTATCAGGTATTAAGTCAAGGAATAATGAAACAATACAATGCTTAATCTCTCATGAGATTCTCCAACACTCTTTCAAATATTGTCTCTCGTTGATCTAGGAAAACTCGGTCTATTATTTAGCCAATTCTCATCCTTACTCGTACCGCTTTCTTCTCATGCAATTCCTAGGGAATTAACTCCTTATTAATTAGGAAAATCGTCTTCCTTGATTGCTCAATCCATCATGGCATCCCAATGACTTTATAATTGCACATGGGAAATTTTTTCTCGAATACAATCGAGAGTTATGTTCCCTTTAACCTCCGTCTCAACCGGGTATTCTCGAAACCGACATGGCAACTATTAATAGAAAATTATCGCTTATCTCGATTGATCACTCATTGTGAATTAAATCTAATTTAATTCACTCGGACCTCTCACTAGCTCATCACTCAGCTAGAACTAGTTAAATTGATTTTAACTCATTTAATTGAGTTAATTACACTTGCACCCCACTAATGCATCAACTTCAAGTGGACCCCAAAAATATTAGAATCCCTCTCTAGATGCCTCATTTTAGACCTCAACTTGAATTTCTGAGCTAAACTTTGGGTCATCGTCACTTAATTAACCGACAAAAAGTTGTTATAGATGAAATTACAAGTTATTGTCCAATTTATTTAAGGGAAAAATAAATTAGACACCCCACATTCCTCACTCCTAGTGCATCAAAATTTCCTCACCGCCAGGTGGGTGCATTTTTTTGTCCTTCTCAGCTTTCCAATCTCACCTCCAAGCTACAAAGCTGCAACATTTTAGAGTTTGACACGACCTTCACACAAAGACATCGTTGACTCAAAATTCTACATATTCTCACGAGATAGCATCTCTTAAGCTTGATCCGCCAAATAGAACCAACAATATGCCATCCTCACTTTTCGCTAGTCGCAAACCTCGGCCATTAAGTGTATGCAACATTCTTCTCCGAACCCTCACATGATGATTCGCTCTTGAGGATGATCATGACCTCTTTAGGCAACCCTCACCCGGCCCTCGTACTCTGACCTACTCTTTAAGACTACACATACCCTCTTCACCCCTCGATGTGCCGTATAGTGAATACATGTCAAACATGCGAAGATGTTCCAAGTGATAAGGCATGCCAAGATGCAAGGGTGTGTCAATCCGTGCTCATGGACTATCAAGACAACAAAAGGGAGAAAAAAGTTAAAACTACAAGGAAATGAACACACAAGAGGGTTAACAACTCATCAATTTCACCTTTTCCAAGAGGTGGGCAGCATGCGTAGGCACACCAACACTAGGCTGGAAATAGGTGCGCGTGCAAAGTCTTAAGTGCATTCTAAGTGCCAAGTATTCCTCATGTTTGCTTCACCTACTTTCCAACAATTAATATTCACAAATAAATTTAATATTAAACCATGCCAAATTCATCACCATAGGCATTCCTCAATGTATTCCATACATGCTACTACTCTCCAAGCGCCAACACGTTCCAGAGCCACATGTGTCGTGTACTAGCTTTTATGCATGTGAGGAAGTGGAAGGGAATGTTGAAGAGTGCTGGAGAAGAACTAGAGAGTGATACGGCATGTTGATGAGTGTTAGTTGAATACTAGGAAAAGCATCGAGGGGAGCACTAGGTGTGCAAAAATTCATGGAAGTTAATGAACATGAGGAACGTGGTACCGTCGATAGACTCAGTGTTAATGGTCGTTGTTAGTTGTCATGCCAAGGGAGGAGTGACAAGGTATGCTAAGCATCGGTAAGGCATGCTAGGGAATATCAAGGCATGTTAAAGTAATTTCCAAAGTGTGCTTGGGAGTTCCACATGCGTGCTACATATCACGTACAGCCATTAGTAGTGCCAAGACATGTGCACATGCATGCTAGGTGCTAAGGATGTGGGCCGTGGTGCCGTGGCATGTCTACTATGTGTCAAGGGCAACAAAAGGGAAGAACCAACAAGAGGGTTAATAAGTTAGACTTTCTTTATTCTTTTGAAAAGTGGGCATGCTAGTGCACACTAATAATAGGTCCTAATACATGCGATGTGGCATTGTGCAGCCAAGTGCTACACGGTATGTCAATGCATTCAACCAAGGTGTCTCCGTGCTACGCTAGGGACTATATGCAACATGCCAACACAAGCTGTGGAGAGTTCCCATGTTGTGCTAGCACATGCCACACCAAGTGTGTCAGTGTCGTTGCATCATCACAAGATGTTCTAAAGGCACAAAAGATGTTCCACATCATGTGGGCGCTAAGAAATGTTAGTGAGAGCCAAAGCATTAATTTTAAGGAAATGCGCATTGTTGAGGATTGTTAGTGTTTTTCTCATTAATAGAAATTGTCGAGTTCCGATTATGTATTAAATAATATATTTCCTACACACAATAGTGGGAACTTTATCTAAATGGAATTTGCTAGATAATTAACTTAATAGATATGAATCACATGTTGACTCATAGGAAATCTCTATTTGACTAGTCATTACTTGGAGGGGAAATTAGATATAACACTTATTACTTCTTAAAAAAATCGAATGACCCTAACCATCATATGGCTTTGGACATATTATAAAAAATGCTCCACAATAATGGCATTAAATCGTTATCTTTTGACAAAAAATATATTAACAGCACATAGCATCACTCAAAAACTCATTGAATGATCAATGATGACTTCATATGCATTTTTTGGATCACTCACCAAAAGTAACGTAGAGAATCGGGTGAGGGTCATTAAAAGTTCGTCACTAGAAGTGTCACGCAAAGAGGAGAATTGTTGATGGCTTTTTAACGACACTCACCAAAAGTGAAATGTTCCCTGGTGACGTCGACCTACAAAGGACCATCACTATATACACTTGCGTGGATCGGTTTGGCTGGTGACTCTCAATGATGACTAGACATTTTTTACCATCACCGTAAGTAACAAAGAGCACATTGGTGAGGCCAATAAAATTTCATCACTAGAAGTGTGTAACCAAAGAGAGAGAATTAGTGACGCCTTTAACGACCCTCACTAAAAGTATCATTTAGAAATGTCTTTGGTGACGCGACTAGTAAAGTACCATCACTATATACACTTACAGCGGACGGTACCCACCGCCACCATATGTGACATTGGTGACGTACTAAAGCCTCGTCAAGCAAGCATGACCCTCACCTAGCAGTGTTTTTTTCGTAGGTGCTCTCCACCCACATACTGTGCACATACATTGAGAAGACGAATCCACAGTTCGTGCCCTTTGTACCAACTCAGTAAGAAAAATACATGCACGTCCCGCATGCCAACGCATTTAAGATGGAGGGATCCCGCGTAGCCGCTAGACCACCCAAGTGCCCGAATGCTCCCTCTATGCAAAACCATCCAAATTTCGAAGATCGGTAAAGCATAAAAGACTGCGCCGCTCAACGTCACTCGTAGTTTCTTGTAGAAATACACCGAAAGTTGACCAGACCAGACCAGTATCTTTCGAGTGCTCTTTGATTTGTGGGCAACACCTGCGGTGCCCTCATATTAATGGATAAAATATTCATGGAGGAACGACACAGTGATTATCCCCTCTAAGGACCCACTCAAATTGATGCATAACGTACCTCTCGTACCCACCGTGCGTATATATCTTTAATATGGTCATAGAGTTAATCTCCTCCACTTAGTAAAAGAAAGAACCCGATTCAATTCAGGTGGAATTTTTTTTAATTTAGATCGATTGCGTTTCTTCCGGTAGATGGTGTACCCTTTCTCCCATGAACTCCTTTTCTTTATATAAGACTAATCAATACTTCAAAATCGGTGAGGAATGAGGCCATTGTAATCGGTCTCACTTCAATTGAAAATTATTTGATCGCAAAGCTTTCTAAGGAAAATAAAACGGGAGGGAATTACTTGAAAATAAAGAGTTCATACAACAATAGGACACAGAGATAAAACATTCATGCACCTCAACTTTAAAAGGCAACTTTATTCTTTTTTATTTTTATTTGGACTTTCGCACCCACTAGAGCCTCGTGTGCATATATATACATATATATATAAAGACAACAAAGAAGAAATATCTACAAAACGGAAAGGAGGAAGCTTCGCTACCAACAACCCTCACTAAAACTCGGTGGAAGCTAAGAAAGCTAACAACACAAGAGTTGTCCGCTAGGGACACGTCTCACAAACACAAAAGAGAAAATACTAGTATAGTTAGCACACTCGAGGGCACTACGATAGTGGAACTAACCGCAGACATATTTACAACTTCCCAAAACAATCTTCTAGCTTTAGGAAATAGCCAAGTATACATTCAATCTTCTCGCAACCCAAAGCTTAAGATGTCATTGTAGTCCCAGACTCCAACATTAATGGGAGAGAGTGAACAAACATTTTAGGATTCATTTTCTTTGCATCAAACATCGCTATGAGGTGAATTTAGGGATATGCTTGAACTCTTTATCCAATATGAATGAATAGTCATGTTCCTCCTTTTCATTAATGCCTTAAGCATTGCTAATAGATTGGAAAAAGTAATAAGGCCATGGAGTGAGTGAATCTCCTTTTGAATGGTTATGCATTTTGATTTGCGCTTACCCATTAATTCAACTCGTTGTTTACACTATAGTTCATAATTGAGACCATCTTGACCCCTATTTTTGGAGCAATTTTTTGGTTCAAAAGAGTGTCCTTATTTGCATGATTTTTGCTTTCGCTAGATTTTAGTTTGGTAAAGGGCATGATAAAATATTATTGATTCAAAATGGCCAACTACTCTCATCTTCCGTCTATTATTCAAGATAGGTTTGATGATGTCACTTTTGGAGAGCTTTTTGATTTGTCAAATAATCACCATAGAACTTTCGAGTGACTCCCAAAACCTTTAATCGTACATATAATAACATGAAATCTCAAACAAAGCTAAAGTTTTAGCCTCATTACTGGGTGCTTATCTCTGACATAAATTTATTCTCGTTATCAACCAAAAGTCGTAAACCACGTACTCGACACTTATCACATTTTTTAATTCCCTCTATTCTACATGAATTGAATCATGAAACCTATTTATATTAAAGTTATTGAAACTGAATCATGAAACTTATTTATATTAAAAGTCATTGATCTCTTCATGAAACTTATTTGTATTAGATTTATTAGGAATTTTCTCTTATTATCGAAAACTCAGAAAAACAACTTTAATCCACACATCTTTTCAATAACACTCTAAGTAAATTTCAAACCTATACAATTTTTTAGCAAAAACTCAGAATTGATTTTCTTCAATTATAAACTATTAATTTTATTTTCTTGTTAAAAATTATATTTTCAAAAAAATAGACTTCAAAAGAAAAAATAAAAATGAATTTTAATATACACATTTTTCTTCAATAACATCCCAAAAAAAGTTAGCATTTAAAAACATAAAATGAATTAAAAATCCACATATTTATTTGAATGAAAAACTCAAAGTACCAACTATAACTACGCTAAATTTAAAACCTGCTACAACTTTATAAAAAGGAGTTGTCTAACCAGTATGGAGGAATTGTCTGGCCTCGACTAAAATTGGTCGAAATCCGAGTCACAAAATTTTAAGAAATTTTATAGTAACAAGAGCTTTGAACTCGTTGATTTTGATGGTGGGAAATAGGTTCATGACATCATCAAAAACCCTCTTAAAGCACGCAAAATATTAAAGCTCGAGTAACGCGCACGAAAATGGACTTTGGATCCTTATATATTTGACTTGACGTGAATAAAATTGCAGGATCTAAGCTAAAGTCTAAGACAAACTTTGATCAACTCGCAAGCCACGTGTTTATCCGCACGCCCATAACAACTCTTTTAGGGATTCGTTGCTTCCACTCCTGCACTCTCAATCTCGAAAAATGAGACCACCGTGTGGGCAAAGGATCAAATTTTGAACACGCCGTAGCCCTTTTCAAAGGGCCCTCCGGCACGCTCGCAGAAGTAAGGAGCCAAATTTACTAGTCAAAAAAATTTAAATTTTGAAATTTTCTTTGGCAAGTTTTAAAAGGCATAGTTGTTGAATAAATACTATAAAATGTTTTCTGTAAGTGCTATCTCGTCGCCGCCCATAACATGCCGTGGACGCGCCGTGGCCCATGCGCGACCGTGCACCGCGACTCGTTAATAGTTATTACCGAAGCGGGTGAGATTGTTGTTGGAGAGCACCGTGATACTCAAATTTCTCGCGAATCGCAGCCGTGCTTGATATTTCCTCTTACAATTCATTATCTCCCGACCGGATCTCGTGACGGACGCAGTTGCCCCACGAGGCGGGATATGCATCTCGGATGGATCGTGGGAACGATCGGAGGGCAGTATGTGAGGCGGACAGGCGATTGTATTGCCGAGCTAAAGGAGAAATGGAAGTCGTGAGTGAACCGCAGACTCGGTCTTCGTGGGCTGTACTCGTCACCGGTCGTTGGTCACTCTAGTCTTTGTAAAGGTCGCTGCCCGTGGGACCCAGGAAATGCGAAAGCATTGAAGGAACAACATTGAAGGAAATCACACACACTGCCAACCCAAGCCGACCCGGCAACGACCGTGATAATTTTCCTTCTTACCAACAAGTCAGTGACCCGAGCTTCGACGTCCGTGCCAAGTGATTTTCTTTTCACCTGCGCCGAGAAGAGAAGAAACGCAACCCCGCAAGTTTGCAAATCCTCGTGCGGAAAGAGCCATTCCTCGCACCGGCCGGACTCAAGAGTGTCAAGACTCGGTGGACCCGCAGTAGCTCAACGATAAAACATTTTTCAATTCCGCTCACGCACAAAACACGTGTACTCAAAACCCTTGAATCCGTCCCTCTTTCAGCTCCTCGTTCGTGTATACACAATCCCACATTGTTTATGTTCGTGGAGTTGTTAGGCATTTTAAATTGTATCGCTCAGAAGTAACCATTCGTGTGCCGATAGTTGATTTTTTAGGTACTTCATCATTCAAATATTTATGTTCAGCCTCATATTGAGAGTCCGGGAAGAGTTTTCCAAGTTCTTAGCCGTATCTTTGAATGAACTCGAGTATTGCTCGATGCGCTCTGCAGGCTTTCCGAGTTCCTTTAGACTTCTCACTGTTTATGAAGAAGCTCTAACTTCTGCACAAACTTCTACCGTTTACGCCTCGCAACTTCCCGAGATATCTTGTGCACTTCGCACCGACAAGATTGGCGAATGTGCTTTGGAGTGTAGTCATCTCAGGATGGTGTCTTTTCTTTCCGTAGCTCGCTCAATTTCTTTCCATGTCTTGAACTCAGGGAGGATTGTCAATTTTCTTCATCAATCTCTGCAAGAAATCGGTGACTGCTGACGATATAATTTCCTCTTTTTAAGTTCTCTAAAGCTGCATTTGAACTCGTCACAGCGATTTTCGCCGTTTTCAACTCCTTCTAAGATATTAGACTTTTTTCCAACATTTGATTTTCAAAACCTTTTCCGAGCACTGAGCTCTGTGGAAGAATTTAAACACTCAACCAAAGGTTTGCTTTCCCCATCTAGACCTTTGGAAATCCCTCGATCCATGTCCTTACATGCCCTCCTCATTTATGCGCTTAGTGTCGAACAAAGAACTCGCAAGGTGACCGGCTGGGTCCGGTTTCGAAGGTTTACAAAGTGGCTTTCTTAATTTCAGAGAGAATGTGATGTTTTGTAAGTTTTCATTTGTTCTAATCTTCACATCTCTGTAGGTGACCTGAGGAGTCCTCTCCGTCAATGTCTTTTTGTGGTTCCAAAGTACTATTTTCTTTGTAATCACCGTGTAAAATTGTTTCCCAACTTTCTGCTGCACTGATGATTATTGTTCCCGTTCATTTCTTCTTTCCGTAAGAACATATGTTCACATTCATCATGCGTATACACAATTTGTTAACATTTTGTTACACAAGAACAATCTTCTCTATCTTTGCAGTGTTGGTTATATTTATTTATTATTATTATTTTTAATCTAAACTCTACTCGTCATGGATCCCCGCACCATGGAAGGATTTCTATTAGTGATCAAGCAGAGGCTTCAGTAGAAAGTATCGAAACCAAAGTAAGTTCACGAATTCACCTGGCATGTGCCCCTTTGATTTTGTGGAACTAAGCTTCCCACTAATCCAACAAAGACCATTCCCACTTCCTTTGCTCCCCGCAAGATTCTCAAACTCCGCGATTCTCACAAACTTGCCGCCACTCTTTACGTTGATGAAACTGCGCTTTCAAAGGAATCTTACAAGCTCACGGGTCGGAGAACAAAGACCGCAAACCCTGGCCCGGAGGTCACAATTTATTCGGAAAAGTGAGAAATTGCGGTATCGGGACTCGTGAATTCAAAATCAAAGATACGCTGTGATGACAACTTGGGAACGTAATCTCAACCGTTAATAGTGTCCTCCAAGTTCGCAAACACAATATTTTCTTCCTCCATATCCGATTATCATCATGCGTCGAACAATGATACATCATCTTCAAGATGTTTACGTGGCTGAATCTCTTTCATGTCCACAAGTGGCTTTCAAAGCAAATGAATTATGAAGAATATTTTGCTTCAGTGCAAAGACGAAAGCCTATATCCTACTGCATCATAGAGGAACTCAAAAATCTCAATCTAACATGATAACTTTTTGCACACAATATGCAAAACTGCTAAATTGGGAAACCTTTAAAACATAACATGCCTTTCATATTGAGCAACACTGCTAATCAAGCTTGTCCTCTTCCCATTCCATTACAGCTGCAAAAGGCTTTTCGTAAAAATATGCCCAAGCATCCCAACTTTCGTGGCAACGTAACTCGTAAGGTGTGGAAATTATCCAAGGAGTCAAACAAGATTAAACTCGGTAATCACCGTGTTACAAGATTATTCAAATTACTTGCTTACAAAAAGAATCCCCAAATTACTTGCTTACAAAAGCATCTCAAACACACCGTAGTCACCGACCGGGATCGACTCTATTTCCGTGAAACCGTAGAAAATCAACATAATTTTGATCTCAACAAGTTTGACCAAAATATATATATTAGAGAGAAAGCAACACACACATCAATTTTTAGTTATGTAAACTCTCTCCCACGTTAAGGAACTATCCCAAGAATCCCACGCCAACTATCACTCTCATGGTCCTGCATGGGTCTCACTCCAAGCTTTAGAAATGGACATCAAGAACCCGATGTGCATATTCTTACTCCCTCGATGTGTATTTTACTCGCCCCATATTAGTTTTCTGCAGGATATTCTTGTGTTTAAACAGAGAGCCGCACCAAGGATCTTCTAATGTGGTTAAAGCAGGAGCAAGATCTTTGGTTTTGCAATGAAATCTTCTCTCGAAACGAAATGTAAAATGTACCATATTTCCGTTTGACTACCGTATGCTCGCTGAATTTTTTTTGGATCTCCCGCCTAGTTTGGCCTTTTTTATTTATGATTCCCCGCCCTCGTCCCTAGGATCGTCTTTCCTAGATCGTCAGCCTAAAACAACACTAAAATTATCTCCACCTAAAGCAGGCTACTATCAATTTTTTCCCAAATCAATAGTTTGATGATTTCGGACGTAATTTCCTTACATAGATTTGATATTGCTCTTTAGATGCTGGCTTTTTCCCTCGTACGGAAAATGCCCTTTCCTCCATGTTCGATCATCATCCACAAGAGGGAAACGTTAGTGTCTAGATGCGTTTCGCTAGCCGGTTTCTCGTCTCACCACAGGCACAAAATCGAGCCTCGGGACGAGTGCAAACTCAAAGGCATCTTAAAAATCTCGCTCCAACCGGGTCGATGCTACTACAGGTGATGTTTGGACAAAGCCGATGGTAATCCATTTCTAAATGTAGCTATTGATCACCGCAATTATCCCGTGATGACAAAAATTGGCAGTTACTTAATGAGGGTAGGACATTGTCATTACATAACCACGGTTGGGGATGACTATTATGCAGCCGGAATAAAACATTATTGAGTTTATGGCATGATCTAAACCCCCATATTAGTTTCATTTCCCCAACAGATCTTTATCCATGTACTTTACATCGTTATTCCTATTATTTATGTGTGTTTTACCCATGGAATCAAGCATAAGCTTCAAAATCACTTTCTCCTCGACAAGCACATGGATGGAAATGGAACCGGAATTTTTCTGACTCGATATGATTATGAGTCCATGCATGAACATCACTTCTATAATTATGTCCTATTAACAAATATACGCATGCATACATTTATGACAAAATTTTCCAATATCACATGTAAGAACATGACTAGTAATACCTACTAGTGCAAAATTCTCATTTTGTGGCCTCGCCGTGTCAAGTTACTAATACTTGTTGGTCGTTTTGATTGCTTTCTACAATTCAAGCTCCCACATAAATTGTCAACCCAGGAAGGTCTGTTTATTCCAAAGACAATCACGCACTAGATATGCTCAATTCCAAAAGCAAGAAAATGTTGTAGTAGAAGTTACACAATTATCAATCATACAAATCTAATTATTCACACCCCGCTCTAACAAAGCTGAAGCCTACTTGTGTTACAGCAGAAGCAATTCCTCTATTGCATTCATTCATTAAAAGAATTCTAGGAAAAGATAATGAAAGGAAATCACCCTGCAGGAAAGGAAATCAATCAACCATAACAGGGAACAGGACCCTATTCCTCCAAACAGGAACTTCAGCACCTGTTTCCTGACACTAATCACACTGTAGAAAAAGATCAATCCAAGGAAAATAGGACCCTATTCCCATGAACAGGAACCTTCAGCACCTGTTTCCTGATATTAATCACACTGCAGAAAAAGAGAATCAACCTACGGGGAACAGGACCCTATTCCTCCAAACAGGAATCTTCAGCACCTGTTTCCCGGTATCAATCATACATTCAAACAAATAACGGAAAAAGATCTCTTGGCTTCTTTAAGAATGAATGATACAGAACTAATGCAGTGTTAAGAAAAAAGAGTGCTTACATAACTGTGTAAACGATTCTTTAGCAAACAGAGTTAAATTAAGGTGCAAATAACATAAAGAAGCTAACAAACTACAGGAGCAATCGGGTGAATCTTGTGATGAAGGCGGGCCCTTTCCTTCTCACAAGATTCCCCGGAGGAAAGAGTTAAATTGAAGTGCTCAAAAGAAACCTTTATTCATCTGTAAAAAAGGAATGATACATTACAATGGAGTCTTGCTCCTTTCCGCTCAAAAATAATGTCTCTCCTGCAGTCTCCAACTCCTCCTCAAATGATGATGTCTCCTCTTTTTAAAGAGGAGACATCTATTACAGTTACATCAGAGAAATCCTATATTTATCCAAATCTATTCTTCTATCTTAAAACAAGGTCTTTCTATTCTTCCATAGAAAAATATTGTTACAACAGATATATCAAAAAAAGTATTGGCTTCAGAACAATCCGTGTAACAACTTTCCTTGCTTGTCTTCATCTTGTTGCCATCGTTCCTGAAATATTCTTTCAAAATCACAAATCACGAGTAGTGACGGAATTTACGTGCCCGCTGACTGTTTCAGCAACATATTTGAATGTTTCAGCAACGGCCGACTGCTTCAGTAACAGCACATTCCTTATCATAAATTATCTGTGATCTTTTAGACTTGTGTTAGCAACTATCCACCTTCGATTAATGATGAAATATAAGAGTAATGTGGAATTATATTAAAACAGATTAAATATATAGTAAAGAGAAGGATTTCATATACCTTTGGATAAAATGGATGAGAATGATAATGTAACCCTTTTAAATATAGCTATAAAGAGTAAAGTGGTGTCAAAATGTATGGTAAAAATGGTACATTGTGAGGTCCTAACATCCCCCCCAGCTGAAAGGGTTGCATGTCCCCAGGCAACTTTTAGTCCGAGTCAAAGTCTGAGTATTGACTCTTTGCATGCAGGTTACTCAAGCAATAACTATGGAAGGTGGATTTTTCCGAAGATCTGAATCCCTGGTTATTCTGCAATTTCTGCCATGCTACTGCCTCGTCCCTGTTAACCAATTTGTAGTGAGGCTGATATCGTTCTGCCGGCATCCATAAGACAGGGAAGTGAAAATGATAACCAATCCAATTCTTGGCACATTGCTGAATGCATCTGATATAGTTTGGTACCCTGGATAGTGCAGTTTGAAGATTATCCAGGCTAAAAGGATTATACTCTTGTCTTTCCTTACAGGACTGTTGCCAGAACATGGTGTTGGCCTTCAAGGCAGCAGTCTCTTTGACTCTGATTAACTGATGACACTTTAGGAGTATTGCGGCTTGCAATTGCTGTATGTACCTGCACATTCCTGGCTTCTGCAAAAATCGATGATATTCTGCTACAAAAATGGTCGGATTTGAAGGTTCCGGTCTTATCCAAAGGAGGCGATTATCCTCATTATGCCTACTTGCAATAAAAGCTGTTTTCCATGTGATTTGATTGGCAAGAAATGAAACAAATGCCCTTATTTGTATATCACCAACAATTGGATTCAGGTTGACCTCTCTATTGTCAGGCATAGCCTCATTATGAAGATAAAGTTCACATAACAAATGTTGATCACTAGCGGGGGCCTCAGCAAATGTTTTGACAAATTGTTCGGCTGTGAGCAACTCATGAGGTCTCCCATCCTTAATTTCTTTCAACTGAAAATAACCAAGGCGTTAAGAAAGGAACAGAGAATAATTTAAGGAAGGTTTCCTGGTAGCTAACAATTTTTTTACTAATGAAAACATCAAGACCATTTTGTCTTTTAACTCCTTGATTTATTTCTTGGAATCCTTAAGCTGCTGAAGTGTCAGCTCCCAATTATCCCAGTTGGCATACATATGATTCTGCCAGGCCAACTTATGCTGTTGTAACATTTTATCTTGATCAACAACATACTGCTTCTTCCACTTATTCATTATTTCCAATTCTTTCCATGGTGGAGTCTGTATCCCGGCATTATAAGTACTGGGTTGAGGCATAGTCTGAGTAGCTGAGTTAATTAATGAAGGGCAGGATATCTGTGGCTTGGTTTCTTTTTCCAGACTTTTTAAAGGCCCCACTTGTTCTTGTGTGGCAGTAGGGCGTTCTTCTTTGACTGCAACTGATTTGGATGCCTCAAGCACTGGGACTTTGACTATTTTGTATCCGGCCTGTTGGTAAATGTTTCCGCATTCCTGGCACATGTATTCTTTACATGGGTCATTCTTTTGTACTGATGCTGTGTGTGCCAACATGTAGAGATTTAATTCTTTATCAAAGGCTTCCCTTGCCATTACCAACTCTTTCTTATAGGCCTCTAATTCTGACTTTAAAAATTCATTTTCCTCCAATAACGATGCCATGGTGAGTGAACCCTGTGTGTTAGTTTCTTTTTTTGTAGTTGATTGTTGATCCACAGCTGTAGCTGGTTCTTGTGTTTTAGCGACAGCTGGTTTCCTTATATTATCATGCTTGGTGTTTGATTTTTGCACTTCAGCAGCTGGTTCTTGTGTTTCAGCTACTGAGTGAGTAACTGGTTCTTGTGGAGCAGTTACTGTTTGAGTAGATGTCATATTACCCTGGGCATCTGGTTCTTGTGGAACAGTGCCACAGGACGAGACGGGTAATGATTCGGGAATTTGGAATGGTGATGAGGATTGAAGTTTTAACAAGATAGTTGCGGGGTCAGGGGAAATGGGAGTGACTTCAAATTCAACAATCGTTTTCATTTTTCTCCTAGGTAGGAAAGCAGAAAAATCAGTGACTTTCCTTTTCTTTTTATGAGAAGGTTCTTTTCTAGGGGAAGGGCTATCGGAATAGGTGGCATCTTGGGATGCGGCCCTTGTTTTCCTTTTTGAGACAGAGATTGTTGCAGTTCGTTTCTTCCTTTTATGAGTAGGGGGTGATGGGGGTGTTTCAGCTTGAGAGTCATCGCTAGAGATGTGAACAGTGGGATGGGGTGACTTTGCTAAATGGGATGAACTTGGGGGTGGATCAACTAGTTCTGAAGATGGAATCAATGGGGGATCAGGGATATCTTCCAGTTTCCATTCATAAGAGCTTTCGGGGGTTTCTTGGGGAATTTCGGCTTCTTGGGGAATTTCAGGGGCTTGTTGGAGGAGTAGGGGTGGGTTATTTAGAGGGGGGTTTTGCTGAGCAAAACCCCTCTGAATTAATAATTGACATAAGCGATGATGGGTAAGGGAAAGTGATTGGAATCTTACCTGTCTATAGTAATATGACATGTTTTTAATACATCCAAGCAGATAATAAGGAATGTTGACTAATCGACCATGCTGCAAATGACTCATTAAAACAAAGTCGTGTTGATAAACTACCTGGTAACGCCCCTCGCAAGTCAAATAGTGCTTGATGAATTCAGCTACTGTTGGCCATGGGCGAGGTAATGAATGCAGACTTATGCCACGGCCTTTAATCTCAACCTGTTCCTCTGGAAGAAGGAAGTCCTGTTGTGCATTTAAAATGACTTGTTTCCTGCTAAACCAGCGAGCACCTGTGACCGGAAACCCTGAGAGCTGTGCTATATCTTCCTCTGTGACCGAAATTCGGACCCCTTGGACTATGGAGTGATCTTCCTGAAAATTCTGTGCAAACTCTAAAACTTGCTGAGGATCAAATTCTCCTAGCCTTTCGAAATATGTAATCCAACCTGCCTGCTGAAAAATTTGGTAAGCCTCCGGAAATAGTTCGAGAAGAGTTATCAAGCCAGGCTCATGTCTGATAGTCGAGCCTCCCATAGCTACTAACTTGAGTCAAATGCAGAGGCGCAGAGAACAGAAACATAGGTTTGATCAAGCTAATCGTTGTGACTGAGGATATGGAGTATCAATGACGGCGGAATTAATGGATATGAAGAGTGACGGTGGATTGGATGGTGTGGAATGATGATTTCAATTTTCGAACTTCCCCCGTTACGTGTGATGAAATGATGTTTAATTGTGCGGGGATTGTAATCATTATGGGAAAGATCCTCTCTTTAAACTATTATTTAACTGAATTACATAAAAAATCCGCATACCTTATATTTTTACCTTTGTTTTTATAATTCGAAGTATAGAGTGCTTCATAATGGCTTGATACTGATGGAAGAATCTTTAAATTTCTCTGAAATGTAGAAACAGGAGCATATCAGGATCTGCTCAATACTGGATAATATTCACCCAAGGGATCTGAAGAATAAGAGTGGGGTACTGGAAAACTTGTGTAGCAGAGGAAAGGAATGGTGTTTTAGCAATGAAAAGATAAATGACAGGTTGCTGAAAGTGGTGTTTCAGCAATGGAAAAATGAATGACATGTTGCTGAAAGTGGTGTTTCAGCAATGGAAAAATAAAGAAAATGGAATGTAATGATCTGGAATTAAGAAAACTGGGAGAAGTACTTGCTGAGGGATAATTTCAGTAGTAGGGAATGAGAAATGATGGCTGAAAGATGATGTTTCAGGAGTGGGTAGAGATAGGAAAAATGGAAAAAGGGAAAGATGGAGTAATGGGATAAGTGATAAAACGGGCATTGCTGGGAAATGAAGTGAAATGAAGGGAACAAAGCTTCTGTGATTGAAGCTTCAGATCTTCTTGTGATGAAACT
The DNA here is from genome assembly GCA_034641835.2 of Pinus albicaulis. Classification (NCBI taxonomy): domain Eukaryota; kingdom Viridiplantae; phylum Streptophyta; class Pinopsida; order Pinales; family Pinaceae; genus Pinus; species Pinus albicaulis. The sequence continues at coordinate 472,515,023 of CM076573.1, forward strand.
GTTATCCTTAGTGAGTTCTCCCTTATTCTGCAAAATACAATTGTAACATGCCAACCCTTGACAGGGATTATTAGTTTTAAATCTAATCTAATGCTAGAAATATAGTGCAGAAAATTAAATGCTGTGAGGAGCAGAGGACTTCCCTAGAAAAAGATAATGTGTATCAGTCATGCAAGCAGCCTTGAAATCTTCTTTAGAAACAAGACGCTGGTACAAACGAAGCCTATGACCATTTACTAGTAGAGGTGTTTTAGAATCATCAATTGTTAAAAGTATTATTGTTCCATTAGGAAAAACAACATCTACTTCATAAGGTCCAAGCCATCTTGTTCGTAACTTACCCTGAAATTTTTCAAACCGAGAGTCATACAATAAGGCCCAATTACCTTTTTGGAACTACTTGTGTTTAATGATTTTATCATGCCACTTCATTCTTTGTTGTTGAATCATGGTTGTTTGATGAATGACATCTAATCTCTTTTCATCCAATTCAAGAAGCTGCTGCAACCTAGCTGTCTGCACATCAGTCAAATCAAGATTAACAGCTAAAGCAGTTCTTAGAGTTTTAATTTCAAATTCCACAGGAAAAACAACATTTTTACCATAAACCAATTCATAGGGAGAAAAACCTGTAGTGTTTCTCCAAGTAGTTCTGTAAGCCCATAGTGCTTCAAGGAGCCTTTGAGACCAATCCTTCCGGTTGTCCTTCACTGTTTTAGTTAGAATGGCTTCTAATACTTTATTTGTGCTTTCCACCTGCCCATTGGCCTGGGGGTGGTATGGTGTAGTCATTCTATGATGAATATGATATTTATGAAGGGTAGATTTAAAACCATGAGAATTGAATGGAGGTCCTCCATCTGTAACTAGCTCTCTAGGAATTCCAAATCTAGTGAAGATCTCTTCAAATAAGAAAGCTAGGACAGCTTCTTCATTGGCTCTAATAAGTGCTTTGGCTTCCACCCATTTAGTCTTATAGTCTGTAGAGACTAATATATAAGTTCTTTGATTGGATGGAGGATTAATGGGTCCTATGAAATCCAAGGCCCATCTTTCAAATGGTTCGGGTACTACCTGGGCGTTTAATGGAATTTGATCTCTATGATTCGGTTGACCCATTCGCTGACAGATGTCACAAGCCCGCACATATTTCTTTGCATCCTTAAACAATGAGGGCCAATAGTAATCCATCCTCAAAATTTTTTGTGATGTTCGTTTATCAGCAAAATGCCCTCCGCAGGGGCCATCATGACAAGCTTTTAGTATGTCGTACACTTCATCCTCCCTAATGCATCTTCGGATTTCTTGATCAAGCCCTGTGTAGAAAAGACACCCACTTATCTAGCTATACCTGGCACTTTGTTGAACAATTCTTCTCTTTTCCCTGTATGACAGGTGTGATGGTAATTTTCCTGCAACCAAATAGTTGGCAATGTCTGCATACCACGGAGAGTGAGCAGAGACTGCAAATAAATACTCATCAGGAAAGGAATCATCTACTGGAATATTATTATCAGTTTTTAACCGTGAAAGGAAATCAGCCACAACATTTTCTTTACCAGGCCGATCTACAATTGTAATATCAAACTCCTACAGTAACAATAACCATCTGGTAACTCGAGCATTTGTGATAGATTTGTTCATTAGATACTTAATAGCCGAGTGATCAATGTGAACAAAAGTAGAATAACCAGTTATGTAATGTCGAAATTTATTAATGGCATAAATTACTGCAAGAAACTCCTTTTCGGTAACTGTATAATTAAGCTCAGCAGGGGTCATGTTCTTACTGATAAAATAGATAGCATAAGGAAATGATTTTCCTCTTGTCCCAGGACAGCTCCAATTGTAGTGTCTGAAGCATCAGAAGATATATGAAAGGGGAGGGCCCAATCAGGTCCTCTCAAAATAGGAGCAATAGATAACAGATGCTTGAGTTCTACAAAGGCTTTTTGACAAAGATTAGTCCACTTAAATTTAGCATTTTTCATAAGGAACACAAATAATGGAGAAGCTATCTTAGAAAAATCTTTAATAAATCTTATGTAGTATCCATCATGTCCTAGAAAACTTCTTACATCATTTTGTGTTTTAGGAACATGAAGATTCTGAATGACCAGTATTTTGGATGGGTCTACCTAAATTCCTTGAGATGAAATAAAATGTCAAAGCACTACTCCTTCACTCATCATCATATGACATTTTTCAATACTTAGGGAGAGGTGATCTTGTATACAACGTTTAAGTACCTTCTCAATATTTTGTAATGCATCTTCAAATGACACACCATAAGGAGTAAAATCATCCATAAATATTTCCATAGATTCATTCATCATATCAGAAAAGATTCCTATAACAGCCCTCTGAAATTTTTTTGATGCATTACATAGTCCAAATGGAAGAACTCTATAAGCAAAAGTTCCCCAAGGACTAGTAAAAGTGGTCTTGTCTTGGTCTTGGGGTGCAATTCTAATTTGGTTATACCTGTTGAATCCATCTAGAAAAGAAAAGAATTTCTTTCCTGACAGACTACCCAACACCTGATCAATGAAAGGTAAAGGAAAGTGATCCTTTTGAGTAGCTTTTTTTAAGGCTCTGTAATCAACACACACTCTCCATTTCCTATTTTTCTTAGGGACTATTACCAATGGGGAAACCCATTCACTGTCAGATATGGGGTATATAAATCCTGCATTAAGAAATTTCTGAAGTTCTTCTTTAAAAATCTCTCTTAAATTAGGGTTCATTCGTCTTTGGGGTTGACAGACTGGTCGGCACCCTTCTTTAATATAAATTCGGTGAGTACATAGTTCAGAAGAGATTCCCTTCATATCCGTGTAATCCCATGCGAATGCTTCCTTATTTTCAAGTAATAACTTCATTAACTGCTGTGTTTCAGCAACTGTTAGATCAGGATTTATATTTAATGTTTTTCCAGGTTCGATTTCCATTGTTATGCTTTTAGATGAGATGGTAGTTAATGTCTAAGATAAATCTTCATATTCAATCTTTTCCTGGGTATCCGTTTCAAAAAGTGTAGTCAATTGATTGTGTGTTTTAGCAATTACAGATGAAGTTTCACAAATAAAATTATTAATTATTTCATCCTCTGTATTGTCTTTAAGAGTTAAGGCTTTTCCGATAGTTAAAATGGATTGAATAGCATTATCATCATAATCCATCCACACAGAATTTTCATTATTAATTATGGGTGTAGCATGAGGATAAAGAGTAAGCTGTTTAGTTTCATAACCATTAAAAATTGTCATTGAACCATATCTGCAGCTGATAAAGGCATCGGTTGTGGCCAGCCATGGCCTTCCTAGAATTAAAGGGTGTCCCCCTAGCTTTGTTTTAGTTTTTAATACCACAAAATCAGCTGGGTAATTCCAAGATTCAACCGAGATAACTAGATCTTCAACAACTCCTTTTGGTTTAATTGTAGAATGGTCAGCTAACTCTAGGATGGTTGGTGTATCTCTAATTGTGTTATTCAACTGTAACAACTGTGAAGTTTCAAGAGTCATAATGTTTATTGCAGCACCTAGATCTACCAGAACTTGAGGAATTATCGTTTTACCAATTTGAACTGTCACAGTAGGATGGCCGGGGTCACCATATTTCATAGGAGGGGTTTTTCCGGACATTAATGCAGATAAATCACCCATAACATGAACTGTAAGGGGGTATTTAGTCTTCCTACCAGGTTTCTTAACACAAATGTCCCTTATGGTTCTGGCATAAATTGGTACATCTCTTAGTGCCTGTAAAAGTGGAATTTTAACATACAAGTTTTGAAATTCCCCTAAAAGATTAAAAGCAGGTGTTTCAGGCATTTTAGTTAAAACTAAACGCTCGGGGAATGGTGGCTCTGTTATTTCAATACCCTTGTTAGAGGTGGTTGTGATTTTTTATGTTTCTCAGTTTCTTCTTTATCAGAATCAGAAGGGGTTATATCATCAATGATAGGTTCTACTATTTTTCCAGATCTCAAATGAATATCATTACATTGCATTGTAGGAAATGTAGGTTGATTCTGAATATCAATGACTTTCACAACTTTATTATTGGGGTTAGGATTTGGTTGTACAGGTAGCTGGGGTCCCATTTGATTATTTGGTGGAGCATTTGATGGTAGAGGAAGTGGTTGTTGAAATTGAGGAAATTGATTTGGATACGGGAGTTGTTGGCTTATCCAATTTGAATTCCATGGATTAAAAGAAGATGGCTGTTGTGGGGGCCAAGGAGTCCACATTGCAGGATCAACAAAGGGAGGGTTTGTTTGTTGCATGGGTGGGTAGTTCATCTGATTAAAGGGTGGGTATTGCATTTGATTAAAGGGAGGGTAATTTTTCTGACTAAAAGCAGAATAATTATTCCAACGATTAAATGGCATACTATAATTCATACCTTGTCCTTTTGGTTGCCATTGTCTTCTTTGTGTTAGTAGGTAAACTGCTTCAGATTCTTCTTCCATTGGCTGCAATGCTGCCTTTATTCCCGGTAGAGAGGGACATCATTCTGTTTCATGATCTTTCTCACAAATGGTGTAGATTGGTATTTTGTCCAATGGGCATTCCCTTAGTGGATGTTTATCTCTGCATTTAGGGAAAAAGACAGCCAGAGCTGCTTCTGCTTCAGCCTGCTTCTTTTTAACCTGCAAGGTGTCAATTTGTGAAGAAAAAGAACTTAACATCTCAGTTTTAAATTCTTCAAATAAATTACCTAATTCAGCTCTTGTTTCTCCCCCACTGGATGATTTCTGAACTCTTGAATAGGTGGGATCTCTGTTACTTACTCTGTTCCTTGCAGCTCCTCTTGAACATCTTTTACAGAGTTCAACAATCTCATCATATGATTCTTTAGATATATCTCCCTTACCAAGCATGTTTAACATGTCTAAACAATCATCCCTTAATCCTCTAAGTAATATTGTTTTATGAATTTCTCTACTTACATTCGGATGATCAGATCTCTGCAGATTATACTACAGTCTTTCCACATAGTCCTCCATATTCTCATCCGATGTTTGTGCCATGTTGAATAGTTCCTCCTTCTTTTCTCTTGTCTGACAATAGTCTTGATATTTAAGCAGAAATTTTTGTTTCATCTGTTCCCATGTTGTGACTACCTGACTTCCAAGGCTCATGAACCATCTTAAAGCATTTCCTTTTAATGTTGTTGGAAATAGTTTCAGCTTCTGAGCATTAGTAACATAATCATAACTTCTGCATAATATATCAAATTCAAAAATAAATTCATCCGGATCCTCAGAGGATAAACCATGGAAGTTGGGTAAAGCTAACAATGGAATATTCTTCATAGGAGTTGTTCCTCTAGGGAGATCACTGATAGGAAATCCCAAGGTAGAGAGAGAATTTTCATCCCTTCCTTCTCCTTCAAGATCTACACATCCTCCACCAAATAATTCTTCGTTGTTTCCTTCCATTGGTTGTTCTCCTACTGCACTTGCTCGATCCTCAAAATCTTCTACTAGCTCCTCAATGTTTTCCACTGGTCATCCAATACTCTGTATTAGTTCCTCAATGTGCTCTGCTGATTTGCTAGCACTTTCTTCTGATTCTCCAGCACTGGCTGCTGGTTCTTCAATATTCGTTACTGGTTCCTCTACGTTTTCAGGGCTCACAACTTCTTCTGTTTTGTAATCTGATTGAGGGCAGTGCTGAGGATTTGGTCTTCAAGAACTTAATCTCTGTGATGATTCAGCCTTTGATACAATTTCGTCAATAAAAGTCTTTCTTCCTCCCCTTCCTTTGCCCTTGCCACCTGTAGGGTTAGTTTTCTTCTGGGTTCCGCGTCCTCTCATACAATCTGCACATCTAGAAAGAAAATATCAATGCTTTTGAAATCTATAATTGCCTTCCCCGGAAATGGCGCCAAAATGTTGGTCGCTTTAATTGTTTTAACAATTCAAGCACCACATAAATTGTCAACCCGGGAAGGTCTGTTTATTCCAAAGACAATCAAGCAATGGATATGCTCAATTCCAAAAGCAAGATAATGTTGTAGTAGAAGTTACACAATTATCAATCATACAAATATAATTATTCACACCCCACTTTAACAAAGCTGAAGCCTACTTGTGTTACAGCAGAAGAAATTCCTCTATTGCAGCCTTTCATTAAAAGAATTCTAGGAAAAGATAACGAAAGGAAATCACCCTGCAGGAAAGGAAATCAATCAACCATAACAGGGAACAGGACCCTATTCCTCCAAACAGGAATCTTCAGCACCTGTTGCCTGACACTAATCACATTGTAGAAAAATATCAATCCAAGGAAAACAGGACCCTATTCCCATAAGCAGGAACCTTCAACACCTATTTCCTAATATCAATCACACTGCAGAAAAAGAGAATCAACCTACGGGGAACAAGACCCTATTCCTCCAAACAGGAATCTTCAGCACCTGTTTCCCGGTATCAATCACACATTCAAACAAATAACGGAAAAATATCTCTTGGCTTCTTTAAGAATGAATGATACGGAACTAATGCAATGTTAAAGAAAACAAAGTGCTTAAAATACCACAGAACTGTGTAAATGATTCTTCAGCAGACAGAGTTAAATTAAGGTGCAAATAACATAAAGAAGTTAACAAACTACAGGAGCAATCAGGTGAATCTTGTGATGAAGGTGGGCCCTTTCCTTCTCACAAGATTCCCCAGAGGAAAGATTTAAATTGAAGTGCTCAAAAGAAACCTTTATTCATCTGTCAAAAAGGAATGATAAATTACAATGGAGTCTTGCTCCTTCCGGCTCAAAAATAATGTCTCTCCTGTAGTCTCTAACTCCCCTTCTAATGATGATGTCTCCTCTTTTTAAAGAGGAGACATCTATTACAGTTACATCAGAGAAATCCTATATTTATCCAAATCTGTTCTTCTATCTTAAAACAACGTCTTTCTATTCTTCCATAGAAAAATATTGTTACAACAGATACAAAAAAGTACTGGCTTCAAAACAATCCGTGTAACAAATTTCCTTGCTTGTCTTCGTCTTGTTGCCATCGTTCCTGAAATACTCTTTCAAGATCGCAAATCACGAGTAGTGACGGAATTTACGTGCCTGCTGACTGTTTCAGCAACAGATTTGACTGTTTCAGCAACGGAGTCGACTGTTTCAGCAACGGCCGACTGTTTCAGCAACAGAACGTTCCTTATCATAAATTATCTGCGATCTTTTAGACTTGTGTTAGCAACTATCTACCTTCGATTAATGATGAAATATAAGAGTAATGTGGAATTATATGTAAAACAAATTAAATATATAGTAAAGAGAAGGATTTCATATACCTTTGGATAAAATGGATGAAAATGATAATGTAACCTTTTTAAATATAGCTATAAAGAGTAAAGTGGTGTCAAAATGTATGGTAAAAATGGTACATTGTGAGGTCCTAACATCAATCACTTTCATCAAAAATCAAGAAGGGGAAAGACTGGAAAATCACGCAGAGATAGAAAATGAGTTCATCAGGCACTTCCAAGAGGTGCATCAGGAACCTCTTTTGGACAGACAGGAAGCCATAAAAAAAATAACTCAAAAAATTCCTAAGATAATCACAGATGAGCATAACCAGCTTCTCTTGCGATCGGTTTCAACTTTGGAGGTGGATTTGGCCATGCAACAGCTCAAAGAGGGAAAGGCTCCAGGGCCGAACGACTTCACGACTACTTTCTTTCACAAATTCTAGGACCTCATCAAAGAAGAGGTGTGGTCGGTGGTGGAGGAATCACGCTCTATGCACTGGCTCCTCCCATATTTAAATTCCACCTTCATAGCTCTTATACCCAAGGAAGAAAATCCTAGCACAGCAGACAAATTCCGACTGATCACCTTATGCAATGTTATATACAAAGTTATCTCTAAAGTGATTGCAAACAGACTGAAGCCGCTTCTGCCTTTGCTTATCTTGCCGGAGCAATCAGGATATGTGGAGGGACGGAAAATTCTGGATGAAATTATCCTCATGCATGAGATCATACACTCCCTCAAGCACTCCAAGCAGGCAGGTATGATTCTAAAGATTGATCTTTCAAAAGCCTTTGATAAATTAAGCTGGACATACATTCAAAAAAATTTAAATGCTTTTGGTTTCTCCCCCACTTGGATTCGTTGGATATCAAGCCTTATCTCTTCCTCTTTCTTTTCAATTCTCATAAATGGGATCCCCTCGCGTCCTTTCAGCCCTTCTCGTGGTATCAGACAGGGGGACCCCCTGTCTCCCTTCCTGTTTGTCTTAATGGCTAAAGGCCTAGGCCACCATCTTAAAAATTCCCTTAGATCCCAGAAACTTCGTGGTATCTCTGTCCACGATTCCCCAACCCTCTCTCATCAGCAGTTTGTGGATGACAACATGTTATTTGGCTACCCTTCAATTCATGAAGCCTCCCATTTCAAATCCCTCTTGAATGACTTCTCGGCTGCCTCGCGAGCAAGCATAAACTCAGCTAAATCCCAAATCTTCTTCTTTCACACCCTTGTCCCCCCCCCCCCCCCAAAAGGAGAGAAATCAGACATGTTCAATTGTTCCACTGGAAGATGCTCTTCTGGCAGACATCGAGGAAATACCAGATTTGATATTTGATTTAAGCAAGGAAGATCATACAGCAGTGCATGCCAAGGATCCTTCTTGGCAGGATCATTTACCTACCAAATTGGAAGGAGTGCCAGACCAAGAAGTGGATGGCATTGCACCTTTGTAGGTTCTGTTAATAATCTAGATGCAAGTGATAACACAGAAGGTGAAATGTGTGAGTTTTCAAGAAAGAGGGATAGATCAATTGAGGAGGCATGAGAGATTAACACTGTGAATGGATCCTATTATGAAGTGATGGATGCTTTGGGATAGAGAGAAAGCCATTGGATGTCAGGCTCTATAGTGAAGCATCTCAAAGAGGAGTCCGTCAAGAATGTTCATACGACAAATGACAGGAGATTTAAATTCCTTTCTAGATCAAAGAAGTGAATGTGCTAGAGTAACTACACATGAAGATATTGCATTTGTAAATGGTGCACGGTAGGTTGGAGTTGGTGATTGATGTAAATGATGAAAGTGATATAGAGATGCATGCAACACAGGTTGACTATAAGAATGCAGTAACTGAGACAGCTTGCTCAATTTATGTTGTTTTTGGATTTGCAAAAATCCAGTGGAATTTAAAGTCGTTAGTTGGAGAAATTCACATAGATAATGCAGGGAAGCATAACACAGGGCCATTATAGGAAAAAGTTGCTTTGGTGGAAAAACAAGGAGTTTTAAATTTCTTACCTTGTAAAGGCATTTTGAAAACGCTAAATCATAACACCATGAATGATTTAATTTTTGTCTCTTGTTAAAATATGGAAATCAGTTACATCAAAACAGAGTTCTGAAGCTTGTACATAATCTCTTGTCTTCTCTTTGCATCACTTAGCCTATTACTTGTTTCTACTAGCTTATTTATCATAGATTACAATCAAAAGGAAGCTATTATAGTTCCACAAAAGCCTAATTGACCTCCAAAGCAGGTCGAATTAGTTTGAATCCCTGAACATAAGAAAAATATCAAGCCCACTCATTTATGATTCAAATTTTTTTGCTAAACTAGCTGATTTTGACCAGCGTTGACCAGATATTTAGGAACTTTGAATCTGAGGTTGGATAGATCTTTCTTATTATTTGATGCATTTATAACATGGGCAACTTCAAGGACAAAAATGAATTGGATATGGATTTTTTCATATAGAGAATATATATGCACTATGTTCTCTATGATGTGGTATCACTTCAGCAATCTTAAGAGACAAAAGATCATTTGGATATGGATTGTTGCAGGATTAGCTGCAATATGTAGCATGTATTATCATTTGAGCATGGAAGCCAATCTATAAGCTCTTCCCTCATGTCACAACATGATTTGATAAATTTGGCCAGGGTTCAATGCATTAACAAAATTTGACCAAAATTTGTGTTTTATGTAACCTAAATTGCCGGAAAATCAACCACCTGTATTTTAATATCTGGAAATGTTTTAGGTAGTGAAACACGTCCAGTATGGCAATGAAATAACCCAAAAAGACTCAAATTTTTGCCATTATTTGTAAACACAGGGGTGCCATGTAAAGTTTCAGGCCCAAAAAATCACATTTGGGATCCTATAAACCAAAATTAGTTATTGTATCAAACATTTAAAACTCCTAATTAGCACTTAGTGTTTGTTATTTGACCAAATTCCATTGAAATAACAGTCATGGGATGTTACCAAAGAGTTAACCAATAGATAAACTCACACCACAAATCATACATTCACTGGAACTTCCCCTCCCATGCATGACCATCTAAAAGAAAGGGGAAAAAAAGAAGAAAAGAAGTCAGCGAATCATCACAGTTAGTCAATGATTATTAGTGTCAAATCATTGGAAACTGCAAATAAAGTGCAAATTTAACCCATGCATCCATGGGTTGACAAAAAGAGTTTATAGCAACCACAAGCTAATCATTCTACGAGTCTACCCAAATCTGACACAAACTCCTAAAACTTGTTGATTAGAAATTCCCCAAGAAATTTCACTCAGTTCATGAAAGAATGAAAGATGAGTGCAAATAAACTTGATATGATTTAACAGCTCTAGGTTTGTGAGTTATTTCCAGCTTCCTTGTATCATATGCAAATGCCTCAATTGTGCATTGAGATTCTCTTTCTGAACTTATTAACATTAGAGCAGCAACAAACATTGCTGAGAAGATTATAAATGACCAAACCCATATTGTAAAATTTCATGTTACTCTACAACCTACAACACCTTTACTCCTTGGTCCACCTTTTCTATCATCCGGAAGGGAAGTTATCATGAACATGAAAATCTGAAATGTAATATTCACAAAAAATAAAGACAATGAATATCATATATTAATTTCAAAACCTGAAGATCACACTTACTTCCGGAATTGTTCTCATAGAAAGCCTTGCATATAAGAGATCAATTGAAATCCCACTGAATTTAAACTGCATCAAGGGAACATTTGCACTCTTCACACATTGAACATTGAAGATAATTAATTAATGCCTGACATGACCATAGCAACAAAAGCATCAAGCAGAGGCTATAACAAGATTATGTGAAAGTGAGAAAGAACACCCATCATGAAGCATCAAGTAATATCATCCACAACATCAACATCACTAACATTACTGTGTGAGGATATCAACTATGTCAGTGGGACTGTCAAACTGCAATTGTATAACTACCATTATTTCCAGATTGTACATGTTATTTACAAAATTTCAAGGAACTAGATTAAAAAGAGAGATATCTCAAAGATCGAATTAAAAAAGAAAATCAAACAATCATCATGATACAAGAAACAAAAATATCAATTGAAAGAGTTAAGGAAATAACATCTTCGTGTTGGAGGAGATGTGAATATGTAGCCTTAGATGCTAGATGAAGTGTTTGGGGTTTGGTAATTCCCTAAAAACCTTAGGAAATATCCTTCCATGAATGGATATCACTCTCCAAAATAATTTTGGGCATATTCTAATATGTAGGAGCCAGGGAAACATGGTGCATAACAACAGTCTATTGTCCACATATACCCACATAAAAATTGGGATTTCTAGAAAATATCAGGACAATAAGTTCAATCCACAATGAGGAGAAATGGATATTGGGCAGTGATCTCAACATTATCAAAACCATTGAATAGAAGAAGGGGTGATCATAAGATTAGAACTTATAGAGGTGCAATAATTCAATGACCTCCTATAAAAACTTAAAGTGACAGATATGACCGCCATAAATGGAATTTATAATTGGAATAATCGTAGAGGAGGAAAGCACTAAGTTTCCAATATACTATATCAGTTTATAGTTTCACAGGCCATTCTGCAACAAGGTCTGGCCTTTGCCTTGTGAGGTCTTTAACAAGGCCAGCTAGATTTTGAGGTAACAAGTATTACCATCATTTCAACGCCCTAGGGGATGTAAGCTGCTGGTATTAAAAGAAGAGCTAATAAAGGGATTTTTTCAAACAAGAATCTTATGAATTGATTATATACAATGTATAATTTGCAAACAAACGATATAATGAGCATATAAGTAATGGTATAGAATATGCCAGGCACTCGAAAACTTCCATAGGCTGCTCCTTCCAGAACCCAAGCATATAATGGACATTCATTCTCAATTGCAGATGAATTCAAACTGGCTTGGTATAAGACATGGCCCAAAATTTGAGAAGCTTAGTCTATAGTGTTTACTTCATTTCATATGTATGATCTAACAGAATATGAACAGAGTATTTATGTAGTGTGGCTTCTACTCATTGGCCATGTCACATGGTTGAAACTTGAACCATATCTACTAGAACACAATGATTAAAATTTGTATAATTTAAAAACCAGCTTTTCTTTTTGGTGACATTCAGATATTCTTTAAATTTAGAGTACGAAATTTGGTTTAATGTGATAAAAACAATCAGAAGCAGTTTTTAAAATCTAAAATGTGGGATCTTGAAAACGTTATTACCACAGTCTAATAGAATCCTTTCTGCATAATAGCTTCAATTTAATTTAGTAATCTCCAATATTTTGCATGTCCAGTACTTGCTTTCAAATATTTCAGTCTATTGCTACATTGTTGGAAAGAGTGAAATAGTTTCTGAGAACTATTTCATATAGTGTGTGCCATTGTGCTGCATCTATATAATGAATACTAATTACAAGTTGAGGGGTTTAAAAAATACAAGTGGAACTAACCAAGATCATTAATGTTAGAATTGAATCATCAAGTTTCTAATTGAACTCTATATGATTGATGGATCACTATGTGCTTGTGATTGCAAATTTTTTTTGGTTCATTGTACTTGTTAATTAACAACTTATTATTTTGAACATTTGAAGAATGCCCGCACCTTATCTGGGATGTACCTAAAGAAAAGTTGCACTTTTTAAATTGTATATTTGTGTATTCTCTTCAGATTTATTGATAAGTATGGCACACACGTTATTGTTGGTGTCAAAATGGGAGGGAAGGATGCTTCAAATCTTCCGATAACAGAAGTGCAAAAATGTTAAAGAAAGAAGCAGATGAAAGATTTTTTGATGTCGATTGGTGGTTCAGTATGGACTCTGAAGCGACATCCCAGAGAGATAAGGTAAGATTTGTTTTACATTTAAATTCCATATTTACTCTGCTGATTGGCCATATAAATCTGAAAGTTTTCATTACATAGTTGCATAGAGCCGAGAAATATGTAATGAAAAAAAATGAAAATTAACAATCCCAAAAATATCCTAAGATTATGTCAAGAAAAGTTAGGGGTTTTTGAAAATTAGACAAGTAAAATTTAATAGATTTACTAGCATTCTGGAAATTGTATAGTTTGCTTCGAGGAATTTCATCATAAGACTGAATGTTTTAGGAAGTGACTCATGGGGTCTGGATGATTGGGTAGCGGTCTGAAGAGAGATCAGGAACGCTCTCAGATCCAGCGCCAGTACACTGGCGAAAAGCCCAGATCTCCTCCAAGATCTGCGGAAACGAGGCATCAAGCTGGCTCAGAAAGTCGGATGGCCGGGGGCCCCTGGAGCCCCCACTTTGAAGCAAGTTATCATAGACAAGGGTAAGAAGAAGGTTGAGGGTTTGAAGATTCCTGGTTCTTCAGCAACTAGAAATTGCACCAGCACTGATGAGCTGCTCTCAAGCGGCCGTACGGAAGACGCGATGGAAGACTCAGCCAGAAAATATGAAATAAGCTTGGAACAACCCTCGCCAGGGGTAGATCCACAAAGGAAAGCAGCAGATCTGAGCAATACTGCACACCAAGGTCCAGATCTTGGTCAATCTAGAGATTCTGGGGAAAACAGCAACCAACCGAAGTATCAAGGTCGATGCAAACCAAAGGCTCTCGATAGCCTTAGGGTTATCATCACTGACCCAGATCTGCAAGACTACCGGGATCATATGTCTGTTTATGCTGTCATTTGTAAATTCATGGGTTTTTGGCCTAGTGAAAAAGCTCTCTGTCATTGGATCAAGCAAGTCTGGAAACCACGAGGGGAAGTACAGCTTCACCTGGGGGCCAAAGGTTTCTTCACCATTGTTTTCACCAATCTGGAGGATAAGGATCGGATCTTTGAAGGAGGCCCTTATTTTTATGCTTCCGCGGGCCTCTACATGCAGCCGTGGAAACCCAACTTCGCGCCCGAACAGGAGACCTTCACTCAAGTGCCAGTCTGGATCAGTATTTTCTCTCTGCCAATAGACTACTAGAGACCAGCAGCGTTGGAACAGATTGGCAACACCTTGAGTACTTTTGTCTGTGCTTCTGAAGCCACTCTTCAAAAAAGGTACACGACTTATGCCCGCATCTGCGTTGAAATGGATGTTTCCGGACCTCTGCACGAGGGGCTATGGTTAGAATACAGAGATGAAACCTACTTTCAAACTATTGACTATGAGAAGATACCATTCAGATGTTGGAAATGCCATGAGCATGGGCATTTAATTAGAGAATGCCCTCAAAACAAAATGGAGGAAAACCCCAAAGGGAAACCCTCCTCGGTCTCGGATGGATTCATCCGACCCACAGGCATGCACCGAGCCAACCGCAGAAATCCTCCTAAAACGACGGCACCAAACACTGGCACAACAAATTCCTTTGAAATATTAGGAGAGGAGTCTCAGATGGAAAAGGTAGAACAAATCCCAGCAGTGAAGCCAGCAAAGGAGATAGACGACCAGACCAAAGAAGTCTTCAAATCGGCTGATCTCAGCACAGCAAATTCAGAAGACAAAGATCAGGAAGAGGATGAGGATATGGTCCTTAGTGAACAAGGTACGGAGGACCTGGAATTAGGTGAGATCTTGGAAAAAGAGGGGCTAGATCTCAATTCAATAGTGGAATAGTGGAAACAGAAAGGACTTGACAAAATACCAGAAGAAGAAATTAATAGGGTTAACCACCTGTTCCTAACCAGACAGGATGCAGCATCAAAAGGAATAAAGCGAGGGTGCGGAGCAACCAAGGGCTTGGGTATAAAATCAAAAACCCTACACCACACGCAAGCTAGCAGCCAGTACAAGAAGAAACGAGGAAGAAGATCCGACAAAGATGCCCTCCTCGAATTGGGTCAGATGTTAATAAACTCGGGAAAGATGAAAGCCCTTGAGGCTTTCTCCTTCTCATCCTAAACCATTGTTAATTATGAAAGTCCTCTCATGGAATGCAAGAGGACTGGGAAGCCTCAGGAAACAGAGGCTCCTGAAAAAGAAAATCATGCAAGAAAAACCAGATATGGTTTTCCTCCAGGAAACCAAATGCACAAATCAGAAACTAGCTGAGATGATAAAGCATCTGGGCAAACATCTCGAGCATCTAGCTGTGGAAGGAACTGGAATGAGTGGAGGCCTAGCCATTCTCTGGAGCCTGAACGTCTACCATCTCATTAATGCTGAAGCCTCAAAAAACTTTCTGGCCTTGCAAATGCAGATTGTAGGGGAAAAAGGCTCTTTCTTATTTGCCAATATTTATAGCCCTCAGCGTCTGGAAGATCAAATTCTGCTGCTCCGTCATCTAACCAATTTTCATCACAGGCACAGCACCTCCTAGGCCATTTATGGTGGTGACTTTAATATGATAACCTCTCTTGAGGAAAAGAAGGGGGGCACCAGGGCTCTCAGTAACGATGCCCTGGCCTTTAATGCCTTCATTCAAGAAGTCAACTTGGTAGATATCAAGCCTCGCAGTGGCTTGTTTACCTGGACCAATAGAAAATGGGGAGACAGGCTTATAGCGTCCATATTGGATCGCTTTCTAGTCTCTAAGAGCCTTCTCCTTGAAGGGAACATCATGAGTTCTGACATCCTCCCTTCCAGGGGATCAGACCACTGGCCCATCTCTCTGCAAGCCTCGATCTCGGGCACCCCCAAGAACAGGTCTTTCCGCTTTGAGAGATTCTGGTTGACTCACAAAGACTTTCTCCGCAACATCAAAACCTGGTGGAAAGAACCTCTGCTTACAGAGGGAACGAAAATGTTCAAGTTACAAGAAAGGCTCAAGTTCATTAAGGCACAGCTAAAAACCTGGAATCGAGAGGTCTTTGGCGATATCTTTGCAGAAAAACGCCATTTGGAGCAACAATTGGAAGAGATCCATAGTAACTGGATACAGGGCAGCACATCACAGGAGTCGATCGAGATGGAAAAGGAACTCATGAAGAAATGGAATGAACGATGTGAGCAGGAAGAAATACTTTGGAAGCAAAAATCGTGCAATCAATGGCTGAAGGAAGGCGAGAGGAACACTAAGTTCTTCCACAGGTCAGAAATGGACTATCGATGCAACAATAGAATCACCAAAATTCAAGGAGAGCATGGAGCGGTTTTCAACTTGCACCAGGACATTGCCTATCAACTTCGCAATCATTTCCAATTAATTGCCACTGAACCGAACTTCGATCGACGGGAGGCCATTGCCAAGGTAATCTCCACCATACCCAACCTCATTACAGAAGAGCAAAACAAAGCCCTGGAACAATCTGTCTCCCTACAGGAGGTGGAGATAGCAGTCAAAGAAATGGCCAACGGGAAGGCGCCAGGGCCGGATGGCTTCACCGTGGATTTCTTTAAGGCCTGCTGGGACGTTGTGAAAGAAGACATTTGGGAAGCGGTGGAAGACTCACAAACCAATTCATCCATTATGAAGTCCCTGAACTCCACATTTATTGCATTAATCCCCAAGGAAGTGGATGCATGCACTCCTTCCAAGTTCATGCCCATTGCGCTCTGCAATGTGGTGTACAAGATAATCTCGAAAGTCATAGCCAATCGGTTAAAACCTATTCTACCTCAAATCATCTCTGAGGAAAAATTAGGTTATGTGGAGGGGCGACAAATCATGGACAATATTTTGTTAGCTCACGAGATGATTCACACGCTGCAGACTCTTAGAAAGGCTGGCATGATAATTCAATTGGACCTCTCAAAGGCATATGACAAAGTAAGTTGGGACTATCTAGAAGCTGTACTCAAGGCGTTTGGCTTTAGCACCAGATGGATCACTTGGATTTTAGCTCTAATCAAGTCACCTAATCACTCGATTTTAATCAATGGAGCCCCCTCTCAACCTTTTTACCCGTCTAGGGGCATCAAGCAGGGGGACCCTATATCCCCTTTCCTTTTTGTCATTCTTATGGAAGGCTTCAGCCGACTCATTAAGTCAGCCAAGGAGAATAATCTGATAAGGGGTCTTCAGCCATTAAATAATTTTCTGGCCACCACGCATCAACAGTTCGTGGATGACACCATGCTGCATGGCACTCCCACTGTAAAAGAAGCAAAAGGTTTAAGCACATTCTGAATCTGTTCAGTCAGGCATCAGGTATGGATTTTAACTTTGAAAAATCCTCGATTTTCTTTTTTAACACCCATCTGGCGGTTCAAAGGCACTTAACTGAGGTCCTCGGTTTCAAACGGAGCACTCTCCCTTCCAAGTATCTGGGGGTTCCCCTCACGGACAAGCCTTGGCACAAAGGTCATTGGGAAAAGCTCATCACCAAGCTAGCTGACAGGTGCAACCACTGGACGAATCGAGTCCTCAATTTGGTGGGTCGCTTGGTCATGACCAAGGCAATTCTCCAAGCTATTCCTCACTACATGCTATCGATTCTCCCAGCCCCTCGGGGGGTCCTACAGAAAATTAGAACCATCCAGTGAAACTTTCTCTGGTCGGGCAACTCGGGGAAGCAAAAATGGGCGCTTGCAGCATGGGATAAACTCTGCAGACCCAAAAGCTTAGGAGGGATAGGGCTGCAGGATCCAGGAACAACCAACAAGGCCTACGGCGCCAAGCTATGGTGGAGATGGCTGACAGAGCCGCACACCTCGTGGGCAAGACTATGGAAAGCTAAGTATGCGGCGCAATGGCAACAAGAGGAGCTGGTCCGAATAACCGACATCCCTGCTGGTTCCCCTATCTGGAACATGGCCCGAGCCAGTCGGCATATTATTCAGGATCACTGCTTTTGGGAGATAAGAAATGGGCAGTGTGCTCTCTTCTGGGAGGATGCTTGGCAACAGCTCCCGAAACTTGAATCCCCTAATCTACAACCTCTGCAGCAATGGTTTCAGGACAAGGATAAAATAAAAGTTCATCATTACTGGACTCAGAGTAGGGAGCCACAGCAATGGAGGGATTGGAATCTAACTCCCACCCCTTCTGATGAACTCCTGAAGAATCTTCTCAACACCCTCAACGCTACCCTTAGGCAGAGAGTAATCAGGGAAATGCAAGGTCCGAACATCCTTCGCTGGGGCAAGCTCACAGGATGCTCCTTCAACCTAAAGGAAGCTCGTTACTATTTGGACAACAGAGAGGAGCGTGACAAAGTAGCATGGTATGACAATGTCTAGGTCAAAAGTCTCTGGCCCAAAATTAAGGCATTTTTATGGCTCATTCAAAATAGGAAGGTTTTAACCTGGGAAAATCTCACAAAGAGAGGGTTCATAGGGCCCTCCCGATGCCCCTTGTGTGAGCAACAGGAGGAAACCACCAATCATCTTTTCAATGATTGTGTTTGGACAAACAATCTATGGGAATGGCTTCAAGAAATATTCCGCCAGTCGGACAGACAGCGAAACTCCATCCACGACACTATAACCAGCTGGCGTTCACACTACTCTAACAGCACCATGGTAAATACTCTATGGAGAAACAGTCCAGGATTCCTAATCTGGAATGTCTGGAAAGAAATAAACAATCGTATTTTTCAAAAACACAGCATTCAGCAACTCGATGAATTAAAACTAGTCATTATGCAGGGGTTAACAGAAACAACCTGTACCTGGTGTAAAGGAGAGAAGGCTGAAACGATTTCTCCCAACGACCGCAGAATTCTAGGCATCTTCGGGCTCATCGATTCGGCGGAGCACCTCCTGAAGGAAATTGCCCTCTGACCTGCTCCTCCTCCTACAAATTGGCAATGTCCGCCCCAAGGATACTGTAAGTTGAACTTCGATGGCGTCGCGAGAGGAAACCCAGGCCCAGCCGGGGTAGGTGGTGTTCTACGAGATGACACGGGAAACATTATACACATCCTTAGCAGGAATATGGACGAAACCACAAATAACAATGCTGAATTCACGGCCTTAGAACAGGGGCTGCGACTCTTAAGTCGACTTGGCAAAGGTCTGGTCATTGTGGAAGGCGACTCCCAACTAGCCATAACCACACTCAAGAAAATCCAGCATGGAATGAATCTGAGTAAAGCAGTAAAGCACTGGAGGTTAGATGCGGTAATGGAGGTCATTGCACAGCATTTGGCATCCCTCAGCGGTATAATACTGCAATCTGTGCGAAGGAAGGCCAACTCGCTCGCGGACCACCTTGTGAACTATGCTGTTGAAAATCCGACAAATGCCTGGGACACGTGTTAGCATGATCTCACGAATGAACAGCTTCGGGATCAATGCTACACCATCTCAAGGCAAGACTTAAATGCTGGTACTTCCGTAGAACGAACGGCAGGTCATCCGTCGTCAGTAGATCAGGAGTAACGGTAAGGTGATTGCGCACGTCAGGGGGCACAAGCCGGATCGGATAACGAGACACCCTTGGGCTCAGCGATCCTTAATGAGGGGGAATGATAGCAAAGGAAAGAGCATAACCGAACGCATTAAGCGGAGATTGTCAGTGTGCGAAGGGTCGGATCGAAGGACGAAAATCCCCGATCATCCACCCAGCTTTGGCGGAAGGACCAATTGGCAACATGCCCTGCATTATGGCCTTAAATGGCCACTCCATAGCACTCATCACCCCGACTCCAACCTCTTTATTAACTCAACTGCTCGGCCTTTCATTCTCATTCTCTCCTTCGGAAAGTGGCCTCTCTACTCATCGTCTGAATTAGGCTCCAGTTTTCTGAGCGATATCTCTGTTATCACTGACCCAGACGCCATGGCTGATTTGAATTTGCGAAGCATAAAAGCCTCACAGGCCCTCAAGAGGGCCAAGGACTGCTATGATGCATCCGTTTCTAAACGCAGCAAGCAAACAATCGAGGTTTTGGAAGAGGAAGTGGAACTTGCTTGGACAAAGACAGATGACAATACCATTAGCGAGGAAGTTGATTGGCTCGTCGATACCGGCACTCCCTCCACGCACCAAACCCAGTTTCTGCAAACCCAAGTTGTAGCTTGGCAAGTGAAAACAATGCTGGCCAAAGCGATAGCCATGCAGGGAGCAGCGGTGAAGGAAATGTTTGCGGCCACGTCTATGGCGTCAGCTCGGAATACAACCCACCTTGACAAATTGGAAGTTGCATTCAACTCGTTAGCAGAGGAACTACGCCAGCATGGCAAGGCACTGGAGAATTTCGTCTGACGCTTCGAAATTTACCTCCGCCATATCCTCCACATCTCCATCGAGATTCCCACGGACGACTCGCAGGCCACTGTTATCAGACACTTCAAGCCCCGAGCTCCAGTGACAGGTGGTGAGGGCATGACTCCAGGCGAGGCGGGACACTTCAGAGCTTCCACTCCTACTCTCTAATGGCTCAGCAGCTTCTGTGTGTTATTTTCAATTGGTCAATCTATTTCTTTCTATACTTATGTCAGCCTGTCAGTAAGCAATCGGCTTGTAAGAAGTCATTCTGGCCGTCAGCACAGTTTTGTTCTGGTTTTTTTTTTCATGGGCAACCCTACGTGGTAGCCTCGATGTTTTGTCTAAGGGCTAAGATGGTTGTAAATCTAGCTAGTTTTCATCTCAGTCAAACTCAGTCCTTTGTAAACTTGAAAAGAAGCAGGCCACTGTACTGTCACAGCCATAAGTCTTCGAGCCTCCATGCTGTAATCTTTGTTTATATTATAATATAATGATCCTAACTTACTTACAAAAAAAAAATTGTATATTTTGCTTCCCTTTATCTTGGAAGCTTTGGGTTTTCACCTCTACCTATTGCTTTCTGGACTAGATGATCAGTGAAAAAGATATCGCTGCTATTTGTTTCTCAGTACAAATTTCTATTTCAGGGGTTGGTGTCATTAAAAAACATATATTTAGGCACTTACTCAAACCAAAGTCTGCTAATCATTATCTTGAAAAAATTGTTATCAGTGGGAACTGAACTTGAAAAATAAGGAGAGAGGAACTTGAATTTATTCCATAAGGCTATGGTGAAGCACATACATAACAATAGAATATTTTCTCTCACCTCTTATGAGGGGCATGAAACATGAAAAACTGGAACAAGAACTTGTCTCATACTACCACTCCTTATTAACTGAGTCGATACCCTATATAGAAGAATCCATTCAAATAATTACATCTCACATTCTAACATTAATACATTTAACCCAGAATGAAGCCTTAATGTGGACAATCTCTTTCACAAATTACACAATTAATTAATGCCTGAAATGATCATAGCAACAAAAGCATCAAGCAGAGGCTATAAAAGGATTATGTGAAAGTGAGAAATAACACCCATCATGAAGCATCAAGTAATATCATCCACAACATCAACATCACTAACATCACTGTGTGAGGATATCAACTATGTCATTGGGACTGTCAAACTGTAATTGTATAACTGCCATCATTGCCAGATTGTACATGCCATTTACAAAATGTCAAGGAACTAGATTAAGAAGAGATATCTCAAAGATCGAATTAAAAAGCAAAATCAAACAATCATCATGATACAAGAAACAAAAATATCAAGTGAAAGAGTTAAGGAAATAGCATCTTCGCGTTGGAGGAGATGTGAATATGTAGCCTTAGATGCTAGATGAAGTGTTTGGGGTTTGTTAATTCTCTAAAACCCTTAGGAAATATCCTTCCATGAATGGATATCACTCTCCAAAATCATTTTTGGCATATTCCAATATGTAGGAGCCAGGGAAACATGGTGCATAACAACAGTCTATTGTCCACATATACCCACATAAAAATTGCGATTTCTAGAAAATATCAAGACAATAAGGTCAATCCACAATGAGGAGAAATGGATATTGGGCAGGGATCTCAACATTATCAAAACCCTTGAATAGAAGAAGGGGGGATCATAAGATTAGAACTTATAGAGGTGCAATAATTCAGTGACCTCCTATAAAAACTTAAAGTGACAAATATGACCGCCATAAATGGGATTTATAATTGGAATAATCGTAGAGGAGGAAAGCATTAAGTTTCCAATATACTAGATCGGTTTATAGTTTCACAGGCCATTCTGGAACAAGATTATGTGGAAGTGAGAAAGAACGCCCATCATGAAGCATAAAGTAATATCATCCACAACATCAACATCACTAACATCACTATGTGAGGATATCAACTATGTCATTGGGACTGTGTTGTAACCTTTACAACACCCTCCAAAAAAGACTACCCTTTTAAAATTTTGGGGCCCCTTAGAACTAAAGAGAAATTGCCAAGTCACTAAGTCGCAAAAGTAGACATCCATGCAAATTGCGACCTTGCGACCTAGCGACCTCAGGTCGCCAGGTCGCCAGGTCGCACATTACATAAACTCATGAAAAATGCGACCTAGCGACCTAGCGACCCAGGTCGCCAGGTCGCTAGGTCGCAATTCGGTCATTTTCCGAAAATCGCGACTTAGCGACCTTGCGACCCAGCGACCCCAGGTCGCCAGGTCGCAAAACGCAAGGTTTGACGAATCTGCGACCCAGCGACCCACATTAATGGCCCGCACGTGCGACTTCCTATAAAAGGGGGGTCGCAGGTCGCATTATTCACATTCAACGATTTGTAAGGAAAACGCCTCTGACAGCTCAACTGACGAGTTTTTCCCGGGTAAGTTGCTATTTCTTCCTGCTGTTTCCATTCTAATGTTTTTCTTACTAAACCCATCTCCCCTTGTAGCCTATAAATTGTCTTTTGACCGTGATTTAATGTTTTCTGAGATTTTTGCCCATTACATATTGCATAAATTACCAAAAACCTCTCTGTTTGCCTTTTCACCCCATGGCATCATCCCCTTTTCTTTAAAATCATGCCACAACTCTCCCTGGCCCTAGAAACCTTGCAAATTCCCAAGAGAAAGGGGGCAAAAGGGTTCAAGGCCGCGCGCACCAAACCCCCGGCAAGCTAAATCTGCGACCAGCGACCTAGTCGCGAGGTCGCAGAGTCGCATTTTTCTCCAGTCTTGAATATTTGCGACCTGCGACCCAGCGACCTAGTCGCCAGGTCGCCAGGTCGCACTTCCTTTGTTTTATCAAGATCTGCGACCTAGCGACCCAGCGACCTCAGGTCGCCAGGTCGCAAGGTCGCGCCCGAGCCCTGTTTGTGTGATCTGCGGCCCAGCGACTCATCAGTCCAGTTTTGCTTTAACACATTTAGGTTTTGTCACTGAATTGTAACCGATTTTTATTCACCATGACGTTCTTATCGTGGGACTCTTTTCTGAATTTGACAGGTGAAGATATAGAGTGCATACCTGTGCTCTCAGATTCTAGTGACATGGCGCCCCCGCGGTCTCAGAGAAAGGACAAGGGAACAGCGGAAGAGACTGATGAGCTGGTGGTGGTGTCCCCACCCCCAATATTCCGAGATACATTATGTACTTTTTCGAAAGATGACAGCATGAGGTGGTACCAGATTTATCAGGAGTTCGCCAAGTTGCCAGAAGAATTTCCGGAAGACCTCCCAGACCGAGAAATATACTTGGCGGTAAAGAGGTCCAAACTACATCTGGCGGGGGCACATCCAACCATATTCCCATGTCCGGAGATCATAGACTGGATAATACAAAAGACAGACCCAGAGAAATTTGTGATCAGAGATCGTGAAGGCAGAGCTTTCACTACGCTGGTAGGCTCAGATGCACACCTTTATTATTCACTGCCGCGCCCAAACCAGCACTTTACTCGAGAATGGGCTGCTACTCACGCCGTCCCGATCGTCGATACTATTAAACAATGGTGGGAGGAGCCCGAGAAGTTCAAAGTGAAAAAGAACCAGGAATACCCAGTGGTAAGCCTAAGAAAAGTTTATAAATTGGTTGCTGCCATGCTCTGCAGGCTTTACGGGCGCCCAGATTGCTCCACTTTCAACGGCAGTTGGGCCACCATTATGGAATATGTGACAACACAGGGGACCCGTTTTAATTGGGCCGGCATACTGATGACGTCGCTGCAGACCAACTTGAACTCGGCATTGGCTCCGGACGAAGGAATGCCTGCTGAATTTTACATGGCTTCATACCTATTAGATGCGGTGTGCGCCCGAGTGGAGTTTGACGGCTGGGAGCACAACTGGGACCCCGAGAACACACGCGCAATCCATCTACAACTTAAAGTATTCTGGGAGTCTAAATACAAACAGGACCTAGATCGGATCTCCCAAATATTTGTTCCCGCTCTGTACAGACATTTATTTGGCCAAGACGCCCCTTGCATGTCATGGCGGGCCAAGGAGACCCTGGTTAAAGTGGCGCACTGGTTCCCTTTCCCCGAGTACACCTTCATCCGAGTCTTTGGAACTTACAAGGCGCCACATGTTATGCCTCGTTTCGTGACGGACAAAATGCTGATGCAGGAGGTGTGCTTTCAGATGTCACATGGTTTCTCCAACATCTTGTCTAAGGGCAAAAAGAAGCCATGGCCCACTCTGCCCCTCACTATTGGTGCATTCACAGTTAAAGACTTCAAGGAGGTGCTAGCAGAAGCAGACGCAATGAGAAGTTATCAGCCGGGGGCAATTGAACACCGAAACTATGACCCAGAGAGATTGGTCCCTGAACACTGCCGGAGAGCCAACCTCAGGTGGACTTATCAGCATCTCGAACGCCCAGCAGAAGATGAGAGGAGAAACTGGTATAATGCTGAAAGACAACTTGCTCCGGGGGTTGACGTGGTCCAGGAAGACTTGGATGATCAGAACTTGGAAGACAAAAGACGTCAGTTAGGAGCTTCTTCTTCATCCATGCTCCAGAAATCCCGAATCAACACAGGGTCAACGCCATCCGCCAAACAAAAGGAGGCAGAAGCAAAGGCCCAACAGAAAAAGGAGAGGAAGCTAAAAGAAGATGAGGAGGCGCGCTCAAAAGGTACAACTGCAGCACAAAAGAAGAAGCTGGCCAAAGAGGCCAGGAAAGAAAAAGAAGACAAAGAGGCACAAGCTGCAGCGGAACAGGCGCTTAAGGCGGAGTTGGACAAGGCGGAGGCTGAACGCCAAAAGAAAGCCGAGCAGGCAGCTGCAGCTGAACAAAGGAAGAGGGCCGAAATAGAAGTAGCCGCAGAGGCTGAACGACAAAGGAAAGCCGAGCAGGCAGCTGCAGCTGAACAGAAGAAGAGGGCCGAGATAGAAGCAGCAGCAGAAGCTGAACGGCGGAGGAAGGAAGAGGAAGAGAAGAACACAGAGGAAAGAGAGGATGACACGCTAGATGATCTTGAAGTAACTCCTCTCGACGTACCTTTGGGCCGTACACAACTCTCCGATGTTAGATCGCCCCAGAGACAGGAAGAAGATGTGTTCGACCTGACCAGACTCACATTTGATCAGTTTTCGTTCAAGATCCGTCAAGAGAAGAGGAGGTCGTTGGCACATAGTCCCTCTGCATCATCTGCAGTATCCACAGGTAAGGATATAGTTTTGGATACCAGGACTAATCCGGTAATGATAGCGTCAGCAGGTATTGCCTTCGCTGCGGCTACAGAAGAGAATGTAACCCGGATGAGTAGAGAAATAGTAGCTCTACAAAACAGACTGCACGCAGCTGAGCAACGCGAAAAGATGGCAGAGCAGGAGAGAGCAGCATTGCAAGCGGAAGTCCAGCAACTTCGAAACCAAGCTCTGCCAGCAAATGAAGTCTCACTTGCTATTTTCAAGGAGTGTGAGGTGTTGGAGATGACTATGAGACAGGTATATGGTGAGATGTTCACCATCAAACAAACAGTCGCTCCTCTGGCAAGAGCACGAATGGAAACCAGGAAAAGACAAGATCAGCTCAAAGAGGCTTCACAGGCTTTGGACAGGATGATGGGTTGGACCATTCAGTATCCTCAGGCACCTGAAAATTTTCCTAAGAGGGACTGGATCCACACGCAGGATGCGAAAGTTCAACTCCGCATAGCGATGCAATCCGGAGAAAAATTGACTAAAGACCTGGACAAAGTGATGTCCTCGTACGACCATCTGATTAGTGGTATCGACTCAATGCATACGCTGCACCACATCCCATCGCTGGGAGCATTAGAGGAAGAGAAAACCTGGGAACAAGTAAACCAAGATATTCAAACATTCTTGCAACCCATCAAGCAGGCCGCAGCTGATCCGGAGCCCTCCGCATCTCAAGAGCATCTTAGTCAATTCATCGCCGCTCCAGCGCGGATTTATACCAAGCTTGCATCGCTCTCGAATCAGATTGGACAGAAGAGGGAGACCCTAGTACCGAACGCTTTGGAATGCGCGTATAGGTTGAAAGAGGAGGTGCCCCTGGTATCCCCCATAGCGGCAGAGTACGAGGCATGGCAGGATTTCCTTAGGGAACAACAGGTTGACATTAACAGTTCGCGTCCCGGCAGCAGCAAGTCCTGAGCAGCAAGAAGAACCAGGTCGCAAATCGGGAACAACAGGACAGGTCGCAGGTCGCATCATCTACCCAGGTCGCAGAAGGAGTTGGTCGCAAGGTAGCCCAAAATTCAAGAAGGTGAACAGTCAAGGAAACCCAACAGACAATTTTGGCATTATAAATACTCCTACGGGACATTGTACAAAGGCTTTTTCTTTTGGGAAACTCAGGAGCTACAAGCATTGTATTTAAAGATCTGACACTTGAGCACATGAATATAGAATCTTGTTGAAATACCCTATGGTTATGATGTGTTTTGCTTTATGAACACTTTGTGTATTTCTTTCAACAGTTTCAGAATATCCTATGATTAATGAATCTGTTCTTTTCATGGTATCGTTTATATGTCATGGCTATCCGTGTTGTATCAATGATGTTTATCTTATTATCCGTTATATTAATGAATGTTAATAAACTAGATTGTTAGCATTTCATTTCATCTTTCAGGAAGTGCAGAGGTATCTTATCATCAAGAACTATTTTTTGTGTGATCAGACCACTGTACAAGCAATTACCCCACAAAAGATGTGTTGCTAATGACATCTCTTGAGGTGTATGTGCTTTATCTATCATCTTGCTACACATAGTGTTTAATTCATGTTTAACACGTTAATATCGTATTCTATATCAGGTGAATAAGTGTATGTTCGCAGATTCAAGCAGGTTCTTTTGAGACCGAAGAGAAGTCATCTTAAGTGGTAGCCGGACCCACACTCCGGACGGGATCCCTACTCCAAACGGTTTAAGGTCTAATTGGGACTTTCTACCGGGGAGATCCCCTACTGTTGGCCGGACAAATTTTCCCGTCAACAGACTGTCAAACTGCAATTGTATAACTGCCATCATTTCCAGATTGTACATGCCATTTACAAAATGTCAAGGAACTAGATTAAGAAGATATATCTCAAAGATCAAATTAAAAAGGAAAATCAAGCAATCATCATGATAGAAGAAACAAAAATATCAATTGAAATAGTTAAGAAAATAGCATCTTCGTGTTGGAGGAGATGTGAATATGTAGCCTTAAATGCTAGATGAAGTGTTTGGGGTTTGGTATGCCATCATTCATGTTTTTGCACTTCCACTCTTGTCACTAATGTTGTTGCACTTCACTACTACCTTTGTCCACTCTTGTTGTCATTGCTGTTGCACTTCACTGCTAACATTGCCATGCCTACTGCCACTGTTATTGCACTTCATTGTTTCCTCTATCTACTCCTGCTACTGCTACTAATTCACTTCACTACTACCTCTATCTACTACCACGCCTGATACTACTACTGCTGCACTTTAGTATTCATCTTTGCTGAATTTAAGTAGCTGAAAACCAATCTGACTTTTTCACATCTGTCTACAAAATTTTCTCTGTGATAAATCTCTGTTAAACCCTAGTTGTCAGTTCTGTAACGACATGACATCAATATGAACTTACTACAACATTGATATTCAATCTCAAACCTTGACATTGTCATCTCACCTTTCACTATCAACCATAACAAGTCTTCATTATTTCTGCAATACTAGCAGAAGCTTAAATTGTCAACACTAGCATCATAATTATCATCACTGGTACAAGAGTATATCAACCTGCTATTTCTCACAACCATAACCTTATAGAAACTACACCTGTCTCAACAAGACTAGTTCTGCTCAACGCATCAACATTGCTTAATATTCAATTGACAAATCTCAATCATACTGGGCTCTGTCTACAACATGTAAACTATGGAAACTATGCTCTATTTGTGCCCACGGTTCAAATTCTCTCAAGTCCAGAAGTAACATTAGTTCTCGTGATAATGTCAAACACTCTAAACTCCTTTTCTAACTAGCCAATCCAAATTTTGAGTTAATAACTATGATCAAGCCTAGCAACATCTTAGGCATTCAATGATAACTCTTTCTACTTCACATCAAGTATACATGGCATTATGTCACAACCTGCAATTGCCACTGTTGTACTTTAAATATGTTGGTTGTCAAGGATATGCAATATTGATCTTCATTTTATTGATGAATATTCCTCAAGTGTTTGAAAATTCAAAGTTGAATATGGAAATAGGTCACTGATTATCAAGGTCTTCACTAAGATTCTTTTGCTACTGATGCACAATGTGTCACAACTATCCCTAGTGAAACTTTCAAATTCACTGATGTACTCCAAAACTTTGATCAGAGATGCACAATTGGAGAGGACACTCACTCTAATGCAGGCTTGGTATTGGTCAATTCTTACATGATTGTGTATGTAAAAATGACCCATTAAAATATGCTATGATTTTTTTCCCAAGAGATGCCACAGGTAGATCCTATGATATATCACTTAAGTGTCATGCCAAAACTATTTTTCTAAGTTCAATAAGAACATTCCAAAGAGGGACGAAAAGGATACAATTTCTGAGGAATTTTTGAATACATTTAAGCTTCTTCTCTGGTTTGCATAGGTCTTATTTGAAGTCTGTATACCTACTTTCTAAGTGATCTGGACTTCTTCAACAAGGTTGAGGCTTATCAAGCACGTATATCTTGTCAATTTTCTCTGCTCTAATCTTTAAACTTCAAAATCCAATGCTCATAAAAATAATGAACTTATATAAGGAATACAAAACAAAATTCCCAGATATAGGCCTTGAAAAACTTCATGGATGATTCAATTCTCAGTTTGGTGTGCTAAAGTAGGATGTATAAATATAAATTCCAGACAAGTTTAGAGAAACCCTCACTGCTATAAACTCTAGGACTGCCTTCAAAACATACGAAACCATACCCAAGTAGATGTAAATTACTGATTAGGGAACATTGAGTCTCACGCGGGATCAATCATTAAAATTCAGAGATACATGTCAGAAAGGAGGTCACACTCATATATATGCATAGATTTGTTTGAAGAATCAATTCTAGGGCATCAAAAAATATATTAAGATAAGTCATCAAGGTAGAAATTTGCTTCAAATCTTTCAAACTTGTGTCAAATGCACCTTCGCTCCAACCTTCAAAATTGTCTTCTATTATAGGGATAAACCTTCTCCATAATTTTCCTTACATTTGTAAAAAAAAGTGTGCACTAATGATGCCAATAAGCTTTGCCAACTATGAGTGTATTCCTCAAGAGGTTTGCAATAAAATAACGTGTGGATACTACTTCAGGATTAGTGGACATAGTGAGTGAGTTCCTCAAACAAGGCATGGCCTTATATATAGATTTAAAAACACCATAACTTAGTAAAGAGAGTGCCTAGAATAGTATCCCAGTGAAACCCTTTTGCTCATAATTTCAACCTCCAAGAAAGAATGATCAACTTGGGATTCAAAACCTCATGAAAGCACCTACAAACACAAGAAGGAACAATGAAACCACTTAAAAAACCACAATCCAAAAACCATTTCAATGCAGCTGTCATCAGTCAATGCGTCCAGATCTGTAATTTTCCACCTCCATGGATCTCCACCTCCATCGAACTGACCTCCATCAATCTGGTAGGTTTGCACCAATCCAACATTCAACTTCCACGCCCCTTCCAAGCCCCAACCACCTCTTCGACCCAGTAAATTCCGGTGAACCAATGAAAAATTGGGGCGAATCACTCCAACCCCTCCCTCTGACCCTGTAAATCCAGGCGAATGTCGTTGAAATCTGCTCCAAACAAAGAAAATCGAGGGCGAATTCCATTTTTCCAATTTTTTGGGCATTTATTTTGGTCAGCTATTATTTAATAATTCATTATTTTTAAAATAATTATTGGGCTAACTTTATAAAATTATAGAAAATGGGTTTTATATAAAAAATTCGCCCTATTAAAATTTAGAATCCCTTAAAATTCGCCCCTAAAATTTTCCCTGACTTTGATCTGGATCATATTGGGGGGGAATTCTACTAGCATTAATATTCTCAAGGGTTTGGCTTCATTCTAAACCATTCTGACGAAAGCCAAGAAAATCATGAATAGATCCCCAATCCTGCATCTTGACTGTTGGACTTAGTAGAATACCTGAAGAATGAAGTTTCGAAAACCGTAGATTGTTGAGACTGAAATTGCACCCGGAAGAAATTGCAATAGATCCCCCAATCCTACATCTTGACTATTGAACTTAGTAGAATCCATTAAGAATTCAGCTTCGAAAACCACAGATTGTTGAGACTGAAATTTCACTCGGAATAAATTGCATTAGGTCCCCCAATCCTTCATCTTAACTATTGAACTTAGTAGAATCCTTGAAGAATGCAACTTTGAAAACTGCAAATTGTTGAGACTGAACTAGCACCTGAAAGAAATTGCAGTAAGGCAGTTGCAAGAACAAGACCCACAACAAAAATACCTTGTCCCTTAACAGACCAAGGAAACATATGTGACTGCGAGGAATGGAAAGCACTACAAAGTTTAAGAGAGTACAAAAGACTAAGACGGTTTAAAGGATAAGCTTGAAGAATGTAGCAGTGTTGGAATAACTAAAATTTGTCCCAAACAAATAGTTGATAATGCGAAACCTTCTTCTGTACTAGTCAAGCAAGAGTACATTCATGTGAGAGCAAGAAGAGGCCAAGCGACTGATAGGCATAGCCTAGAAGATAGGGTATGGTTCCCTATTTTTGATGAAATATTTGATCTACATTTTGTCTATCGAATATTAACCATTTTAACCTTGCCAACAAGGCAGAATTAACCCAATCGTAGGTCCCAATATGTCATGATATATATTAAATCTATATATATATGAGAAGGAATAATAAATACATATATTGATAGAGGTGGTGAGACATATTGGGACCTACGAGAGAGATTGATAGAGGTGGCAAGACAAGGGGAGTCAGTCACAAGGGAGAGATGGAGATAAACTGAAGGAGAGGGGAGAGAAGGAATGGAGAGAGAGAGAGAGGGAGAGGAGTGAGAGAGGTAGAGAAGGGTAAGAGAGGGCGATAGTGACACAAAGATGGAAGGGGGGTAGAAATAAGGATAGAGGGAGGGATATAGTGGGAGGATTGGAGGGTAGAGAGAGAGAGAGAGAGAGAGAGAGAGAGAGGAAGAGAGAGCGAGGTGGGAGAGAAAGGGAGAGAGAAGAAGGACAAGAGATAGGAATTAAGAGAGAGGAACTAGTATCATAGAAGAAATAATATGTGACCAAATTACTCTATATGGAGATGGGAGATAGGGGCACCGTACCTACCTACTAAATGTCTAAACCAAATGTGGTGTAAACGTCTGTAATGGTGGTCAATTATACGAGGAGAGGATTTTATGAGGAGGCACTGGATTTTTAATGTGATGTGCAAAAAACAAGTACTGAACCTAACCATTTCCAATTACCACACATATACAACAGTGTGAATACAAAGGGAATGTGAATTGAGATTGCTAAGTACTACTCCTATAAAATAAAATAAAAGATCAATTAAGTAAAAAGAAGATATAAACTAAATTATAATAGAAATGATTTTTGTATTATAGTAGAATGAAATGGAAGAGATGAGTTGTGATGCAGAAATATGAAAATACTATTGAAAACAAGAGAATACCCTCAAAGAATTAAAAAATCCTAACAGCAGGACTAAACTTTAGTATCTACCTATCAAAATTTCAGTTTTTTTCGAGCATAAATTGAAGGATGTAAATTCAAGAGTGCAAACACAGCATGTACAATGGATTAAAACAACAAATATATTAGGCCCACTCTACACAAATCTGCAATCTGAGAATTCAGGATAAAAAGAGCAGGCTCCAACAATAATTTCATAGAAGTATTTATTACTCAAATATAAGAATGTCACAGCAAGTTGTCATCTCACAAAAGCTCCTACTACAACCTACAAGCTAACAGTACTCACTTTTATTATCTATTTCTACAAATGTCTAATTAGTGTGCCCATCCTTTTCATTTATAAGTTAAGGGAAGTTGTTGTTAGAAAACAGGCTAATGATAGCATTAGTGGTGCATCTCCCTTGAGCATGAGCAACTCCCTCATAACTTTTCCTTGTATGCAAGGCTTTTCTTTTAGAGTAGTGCATTATCATAGTAGATATAACTCCTCTCCTGAAGGTGCCTCATTCCATAAGTGTGCACTCATGAATGCACCTGAGATGATGGTGTTAATCTCCTCAACTAGTGTGCCATACTTGGTGGGTGTAACCCAACAACTAATTCTTCTATCCTCGAAGGTTTCGTTATAAGCTTCTAGCTATGTTTAAGAATATTTCTGACTGGTGTACCACAATCTAGCTCTGCAATCCTAGTGTTGCTCAACTTCTCAAGGCTAAGGTGAGACCAACTCGGACCAACTAGGTGATGCAACACTCTTGAGAAAAAAAAAATTCCAATAACCCAAGATTCTCCCCCATCTTGTCAAACTTCCCCTTTGTTAGGAGCTTTGTCAAACTATTAACCATATGCAACTTTGTCACAATGTGGTCCAACACTACTAACTCCATAATGAAATTGGAATCTTAGGAAATTGTATTGAATATCAATGTGTTTGAAATGGTCATGACACATTGGATTTTCATAGAGCTTGATGTAACTTTGATTCTCACAAGAGACAATATTGGGCTTCAACAATTGATTGGTTGACTCTACAATCAAGTTGCAAATCTAGATAGCTTCATAATAAGTATATGAAACTACCATATACTTTGCTTCAGTGGAACTGAATGCAATTATTTCTTTCTTCTTGTTGATTTAATAAAAATGATTTATAGAATGATAATAATGATGTTTAAAATGAGCCTTATGATGGTATATTTATACACATTGATTGTTCACGAGGTGTAGGGGTATGTTTATAACATCACTGCCCTTGAAAGCTTTGTCTTGAAAGCACAGTAATTAGAATTTTCTTTAGTTAAGCACATTTTTTTGGTGATCTATTTATACTTTGTAGAGGTTTGACTTTGTTTGTCCTTTGAGTGTTGGTGAGGCTTCTTTGTACTTTTTGCATCATATTCTAAAGTCTTTTGACCTGATTGTTTAACATGAAAGCTTTATGCTTATTGGAAATATATTTTAAATACCTGCATGATCAAGAAATTGTTATGGTTAATTAAATTACTAATTAGGTACTAAAAAAAGAGGATGATGTTGAGAGGGCTTGTCTGGGTGACTCTGGGAGCAACTCGGAGGTGGTCAGACAAAGCTCTTCTAAGTTACAAATCTGAAGAGAAGAAACTGGTCATGTATATGTAGTTGCTGCACTTGGGTTGTATTCGATCTATATACCTGGGATGTGTAAGGTCTGTACAAAAGGCTTCGACCATCTGGCACAGTTTCCAAAGAGTGATGCACATCTTGGTACAAAGACTGGTTTGGGAGTTCAGCAATGGAAAAAATATTCTAATTGGAGTCGACCGAATGCTTGCGTCTGAAAACACAATTCTCTTTGATTCACACCTACTTCACAGACTTCATCACAGTGGCATTCTCTCTCTCTTTGATCTTATATACTACTGGAACCTCGAGGCTCCCATATGGAAATATGCAGAGATGATGAGGTTACGCGGCAGTGAAGCACACAGCTGGGAATGCCATAAAGCTCTTCTACAGGAGATGGGATTATCTTTCAAAGGGGAAGGTGACATTGTGGTTTGGAATGGAAAATTCAAGGGTGCGGGATTACTCGTTAAGGACGAGTATGAAAATCAAATTGCTAAATGACTCCCGACCCTACGTTGTCTCCTTTTTATATTGCATGGAATCTTAAAATCCCTACAAATATAATATTATTTGCATGGTTATTGTGGAAAAATAGAGTACTAACTTGGGAGGTATTATGAAAACGGGGATTTTATGGTCCTAGAAGATGTCCATTTTGTCTCCAGCATGAAGAGACTGCTTCTCATCTTTTCTTCACATGTACCTTCTCTCTTTCTATTTGGCAGCATTTTGCTGGGCTTATATGTGACCCTTCTTGGCGTCCTTCTGACTGTATTCAATTTATCAAATCTTGGGTTCTTGTAAGTTTCTCTTACAAATATTTACCCTTTTACGTGTTTTGGGAAATCTGGAATGCTCGGAATCATTGGATTTTCAAAGGGGTTCCCCCACAACACTCCAAGATTACAGGAAATATTGCTTTATGGATTAATGATCGTCCTTGTATCCCACCTGCTATTGAGGATCTTTCTAGGAGAATCCGGCCTGACAATATTGAGCTCCCGACTTTATATTTTGATGGTGCAAATAAGGATGGCCTATGTGGCTATGGGGCCTAGATAAATATTAAAAACAAGGACCGATATCACATGTTTTGGAATGAAGGTGTTGGCTCAAAAAATAAGGCAAAAATTATGAGTTATGGAGTGGGATACTGATTGCTTACTCCCTTCAATTCACATATATGGAGACTCGAAGTACACCATTGATGGGATCAGCGACAGATGTGGAATGCAATGCAACAATCACGTTGGTTGGGTACAGTGGATCAAGTATCTATTAGGAAAGTTTCAAGCCTACACTATTCAGCACATACATATGGAGAAAAATACGTGTGCTGACCTTCTCTCCAAAAGAGGGCTGGAGTCCACATATGGTGTTATTCAGATCGTGCATTACAGGGCTTCCACTCTGTTGGACTCTCAATCTTTTCCTCTGCCATAATCTAAATCAAGCGAGCCTGATCTTCTCAAGCAAGCTAGAATACATTTGCAAGCAAGCGGGATATCCTTTTTTCTTAAGCTACTTTTATAGGCTATATCTTCATTGTACATACCAAATCCTTTTCTGTTTTTTGCCTTTCTCCATATTCTCCTTTATGTTGTTTTCAACCAGATGATGTTCCCACTGACCCTCGGTATGTATCTGGGCTTAGTGATGTTCTATTCAGTTACGTATTGGCTGGGTTTTCTGTGGTTGGTATGCGGAGTTTTTATGTGTCTTTATGGCCTTTGTATTGTTCTTATGATAGGATTTGGTTTGCCTTTTCATGGGGTTCATATATTGCCTGCTATCTGGCGTATGCTAGAATGGTATGTCTAATGTGATGGAAAATGATATTTTATCAACGAATATGAACTATTATATATAACAACATTTTTTCGTCCTGATAAAAAAAAGGTCGAGTCAAAATATTTAACACGCAGGGGTTTCAATCAATGCTGCGGAACTGCGAATTTTTCCTTCTAGGATTATAACCACGATATAATACCTTCAATTCTGCTTAGGGTTTCATACATATTTATGTCTTTGTTGTGATTACACTTCGAATTCACTCAAGTCCTCCACTTCCACGTTAAGCTACAGAGTATTTCTGGTTACATGATATACACAACTTTTTCACCAGTGCGGCAAGGCTTCGAATATTATAAAGAAGAATAAAAAGCATACTAAGTCTGCCACTACCCTAAATTTCGAAATCTTTGGCACTTACATGGAAAGCTTCAAAGAATTTCATTGAAAAACAATTTTACATGCGATGTTCATATAAAATAAAACAGTTTCACTGAAATGGGTTTAATACAAACTCTCACCTGATTCATGGAGGTAACGAAAAACCAGGTAGTTCATCTCGCAGGAAGTGATCATGATCATGGCCATCCACGCCTCTTCTGATAATCCCACTTGAACCCCTCGGTGTAATGGAGCTAATGGAGCTTTATGTGGTAGTCTCGAGATAGAAATCACCGTGATTGGAGGCACCGAGATTCCAATTTCTTGAGTTCAACCAAATGTATCAAATCATAGTTGGATAACATGGACGCGCCCTTCCTCCTTCGTTGGACAAACCCTGCAACGCGAGGGAAATAGACGAGGGAAACAAAAAAAATTGATATTCGAAAAACAAAAATCCCATGAACTATTTTTACTCAAAGGCTAAGGAAAAAGGGTTTTGAGAGATATTGTTGAACACAAAATCTACAAGGATTAGGAAAATTTGTTTCCTACTACTAAATTTTTTACTATGGTATGGTGGTGTAAAACTTTGCATTAAGTAATAAAGTAATGGGTTATAATGGGGTTGGAAAAGATGAGAATTCAAAAGACTAAATGTCTATGAAAGACATAAAAGCCAAAAAGTAAGTTGAATAATTTTTGAGGAAGTAGATATAATTAATAAGTGGTGGTTGAACTTGATGTGAGCAAATGAAGGCAATGAGGATTTGCAAAAGTAGATTAACTAGGAAGAGAGTAATGAAGTGAGGATGAGAGAGTTGGAGAATTTCAATGAGAAAGGTGAGTTGGTGAGCGGATGGTTGTGAAACAAAGGGTTGATGATAAAATATAGCTCAATAAAGAGTGGTAGTCAATGCACCTCAATGAGGTCTATTGAACACACTGGAGTGAGGTTACAAGAGATATGTGATTACAAAGTTGCAGGTTGGATGCAATGTAGGATGAGATTGCGAATGAGAAAGAACCAAATCAACTAATGACAAACCATATCCTAAGGCCAACAAAGGATGAGAACCTAGTAGTGGGCATGGCACTAAACAATAGAAAATCTGGCCTTATACCAACCCCGCCCCTTATGCTTCTTAAATAAAAATAGGTAACACTACACTAGCGTGTTAATAATGGTTCAAGTCCACCTCGTAGTCAGCTTACTTATGGAGGAAAAATAACAATTAGAGGAAGTAGTATTAACAATAGTGCAATTTTGAATACTAAGAGTAGCACACTTGGGAGTTTTAGTTATTTAGAGCAAAAAAACAAGATTTTCATGAATTTTAGTACTTATGATGCTTTGAATTATAACCTAGGAGCATGTAAGAGAAATAATATTAGAGTGATGTACTACT
Source organism: Pinus albicaulis (assembly GCA_034641835.2). Lineage (NCBI taxonomy): Eukaryota > Viridiplantae > Streptophyta > Pinopsida > Pinales > Pinaceae > Pinus > Pinus albicaulis. The sequence goes on from CM076573.1 coordinate 472,552,343, forward strand.
TAAAAAATTTAGTCATATGTAAATGCTTTGGAAAAAAAACATAATGATCCACGTACCTTGATATAAAAAAAAACCTTAAAAATGTCACTTTTAAAATCTCTTATGTAGTTACCTCATGTCATTCGGGTAGATATCACAATTACTTATGTAAGTAATCATGCGATCATATTTTTCATTCTCTTAAAGGAACTCTTTCTAGACATGCACCCCATCAAGCATAAATCATCTTAACATATACATTTAAAGTAATATAAATCATCCTATGACTATCCTCAAAAGAATTCTCACCCATAGCCTTGGTGATGGTGTAAGGCTCGTATCAAAATGGTATGAGCTTCTTCTAGGAGTTTGTCAATTGCTCTTTATGCAAGTCCAACCATAACTCATCATCAACCTGAAACTTATGTGGATCCGAATGGATTGTGTATCTACTTGTACTTGGAGTTCGCAACTTTCTATAAAATGTCATGAACTCGTTATTGAATTTGTTAGATACATTCCTCAAAATTGGTATCGTTGCTTACCTCGTTCCAATTTTGGGAGGTATCTTCATGTGTTATTCCATGAATATAGCTACATCAATTTGTGTCAATTTTTTGGGACCCCCGAGCACACCTGAAAAGACTTGTGGGCAACATAAATATGAAGAGTTATGTCAAATTTCTGTTGAAAATATGGAAGGCTTTCAACATGCGTACGTGGATCCTCACAATTGTATACTCTAAGGACATCTACAATAATCATATGGGTACTTTTTATTTATCAATCTAGGGATGGAAGGCAGTGGATTTGTTCAAGCTTGATGTCTGTCATGGACCAGAGGTTAAACCAGAAAATACTAAGGAACCTACTATCCCTATCAAGAAATATGGTCTTTGGCAACCCAAAATGAAGCAAAATATGCTCGAAGAAGAGCTTATGAGTGGATTTTGTTTCAACGGTCTTCTTATAGGGTGCCAAAATTCTCGTCCAAAGGAAGTGATCAACAACAACAACAAAAACTCAGATAATGTTGAAAGGGCTTGCCTGGGTGACTCTGGGAACAACCCGGAGGTGGTCAGACAAAGCTTTTCTAAGTTACAAATCTGAAGAGAAAAAACTGGTGATGTATATGTGGTTGCTCAACCTGGGTTGTATGGAAAATCTTGGCAGAGAGTGTTTACCTTTCTGTGTCTTCACGAAAGTAGGTTGTCTGGTCACAGAATAAGATCACTACATGTAGGTGATGGTTCTGTAGTAATTTCTCAGCCTTATCTTCAGAATGGCTAACAGAGAGGATCAAGTTTGAATAAAGGATATAATTTGATGAATTTGGAGATTTAGAGTTAAAGAAAAAATTGTGGTGATGTTTGGATGGGTGCTAATTTGTAGGGTTTTCCATTTTTATAATTTTCTTTATTGTGCTTTCTACCATGCTACCTAGTTGCTTTCCTGTTGCCCTAGCATTTTAACTTTTTCGATGTCTATCTCTCTATTGTTTCTTTCCCCATTTGAAATGTCATCCTTATTTGGTAGGTGTTTTCTTCAATATAGTGTGAATATTTTTCCATCACACAGCTTCTGTTGGGTTTGTCTACGCAAATAGCTTGTAAGGCCCATTCATCAGGGTATTTGATGAAATGAAATGATTATCGATGATCACCAACTAATGGTACCTGCAGAGATTTACTCTAACAATTCTACAATTTTCCTGTGCCGACAATTATACAACATTTTAACCTCATGAACTAGTCTCCTATGTTCTCTTAGATGATTCTATAAGCACTTATTGTTGTTGTCAAAGCTTTTACTCTCTAGTCCCATTGAGGTATTTCAGTTATTTCTGGACATTGATCTATTTTCATTTCATTTCTTCAATTTTTCTCATTGTTATGCGTTACCTTTGGCTAGTGCCTTATTTCTTACCTATGCTTTTTCTTCTTAAGCATTCCAACCAGCCAGAGCAACAGGGGCAGCAGGAGCCACACAATCTAGCCAGAGCCCAGCAGGGGCAGCGCAGAGGTAGCAGGAGCCATGCAGGGCTGACGCAGGCCCAGCCAGGGCAGCGCAGGGGCAATGTAATCCTTTTAGGTGTGATGCATGCTGTTACTGAGCAGCGCAGAATCTAACGCAGGCTATTTGGGCTGACATAGAGGGGTTTAGAGCAGCGTATTACTGCCGTTTTTATTTCTCTTTTGGGTGAAACAGTTTTGGTGCCCAGGATTGTTGTACTTAGATTCTGCATAATAATGAAAACCCTCCAGAGCTAGCTACATCGGTTTTCCCACGTTGGGTTTTTTTCGGGGATATTTGTCCAGAAAATCCATGTGTCACTTTGTCTATGAGCATGTTATTCAGTATTTGATCTGTATGTGTAGGTTGCTAGTTGTATTTACTATTTACTTCGCTAATTTATTTAATATTTCAGAAATTAACTTGTAACTTAATTCAAGTAGGAGAAGTAAATCAAGATACTGCAATAGGTTTTCTTAGATTAATAAATTTTCACATTCCCTAGGTCTAGCCCCATTAGGTCACCTAGGGCAACAATTTCCCAAGAATCTAGCAAGAGGAAAACTTCTATCTCCTAGAGGCAGTTGCGTTGCTGGGTGCCCTCACTCTCCTCAGAACTTGGGCCAATTCCGACGATGGAATCTCCGGATACCTCAAGCCCTAGTTCTAGGATCAATTTTTTCCTAGGTGTTCCCAAGGCTAGAACCTACTAGGATCAATTTGACCTATCGAAGTAAAAACACTTGTCTTATCCTTTCCCATCACCTTGTCCAGGATAGGAACATCATTGGTTGCTAAATTCCATCCTCGAACCTGGGCTGGGTCCACTTGCCCCCGTGTGGTCCCATTTGGTGTCAAAGGCCTTTCATTAAGGACCATTTGGGAATCCAAGTTCCCAAAGGATTTTAGGGATTGAAAACTTCCTTAATAATTCTTATTCTTTTCCCTTAACCCTTCAATCCCCCTCCTCTCTCCCTAGAAGATAATTCCCTTGCTTAAAAGGAAAGCAAGTCCCACTCTTTATTTTATCTTATGGAAAGGGTTTCGAGGGTCACTTCCCACCTATTCATTTACCTATACTCTACAAGTGACTTCCTAAACTACCGGGACTCCACCCATCGGTGAAATTCCATAAAGAGAAAGGATCCTTAGCTGTGGTGACAATGGGCTAAGCCTCCATTGCTTCCCTTATCCTAGCCGTTTCCCTCTTAGGACCCCCTTTTAGATCCACTACTAGTTTGAGTGGTAACAAGTTGTTCAAAATTCCATTTGTGAACAACTCTTTGGTATGCCCACTTTTGCCATACTACAGGTCCAAGATGAGAAGTCCAAGGCTATGTAGGTTGCCCTTCTTCTCACTGAATCAATCCTCTACAATATAGTGAACTAGGGCTAGTTGGTTGGCCCACTTGACTGTTACTTTAGTCCTTCAAAGTCTGCACATCCTTAGGCCCTATACACCTGCTCTTCTACCAATTTTGTTGTCCTTCACCAGAACAAGAGTCAGGGCTCTTCTTTGACAGTAACCTAAAAACCCTCCAACTATACTTGGCCTACCATTAATCTGCCCAACCACAGTCAATTCTTTTTACTGATCTAGGGCCCACAATATTGTCTTCATCTAGGGCTCTTCAAATCTACCACCTAACAATGGTTTGATTCCTCTCAATATCACTATTCTTGTGTATCGAAAATTTGATCTTTGTTGTCCAATCTATGAAAAAATATGAACTACTCCTCTTATCATACTTCTAAAAATCTATAGATGATTGAACTAGGGTCAAAAATCAGCCACTGACAGTCCATTTACTATTTTTTTATAGGTTTCTTCAAATCTTTGTCTAAAACTCTATGGAAAATCCACCAAAATCAACTCCTCTGCATGTCAATCCATTCTTCATATGGCACATTTCTTCTGCATGCTCAATCTTCTGCTCAGGTTCCACCCTCCTTTGGATCTGTTGTCTCCACACATACTGAATCTGCAAACCATCTTCCAGATCTACAGTCTTTATTGCAAAAATAAACCTCGCTCTAAGGATCACAACCCATCTTCTTCTATGCAAATTTTCCATAGTCTTAGGGTCATACCTTATGAACTAAACATCCTAGGAAACTGTCCTAACTAGGGCATTATACTTATGTACTTCTAATTGTTGTAGAACAAACCCTATCCACACATAGAAAAAAATGACTCTTGCCTCCATAAGGGAATCGACCTAGCTCATATGGATCCATAGATTCTGGGCATTTATTTGACTAAATCTTGACATGAACTTCAAATCTCAATGTCGACCCTCAAACTAGGGCTAACTCAGTCAATATTACGCCTGCATCGACTTCTGTTATGGCTATAAATTACAGTGCAAGCCCTCCTCCATTTATGTTGGTCTTTATCACAGACCTTGCGGCCTACTAACCACCACAAGGCAAGATGGTATCGACCCTCTCTTCTATTTCATGTAGAAAATCTAACCAACGATATTCAATCTAATCTTTTAATCATGTACTAGAACAAGATACCGAATCCTTCCTACAATTTGTGGAAACAAAACACAATCGCACAATCACATATAAGTAAGAGAAACAAGCTATCAATCGCACAACACAAGATGTATCTGGGGAAGCAACTGCTCAAAACCCTCTATCTCTATTTTGTATTAAGTGAAGGAGTCATGAAACAATATAATGCTTAATCTCTCTTGAGATTCTCCAGCACTCTGCCAATTGTCTCTTGCTAATATAGGAAAAATCGGTCTAGTACTTAGCCAATTCTCAGCCTTCCTTCAGCCTTCCTTGCTCATGCAATTCCAATGGAATTATCTCCATATTAATTAGGAAAATCGACCTTCCTTGATTGCGCAATCCATCATGGCATCCCAATGACTTTATAATTGCACATGGGAAATTTTCTATAAATACAACTAATAGTTATGTTCCTTTGAACTGTGTTACAGTAAGGATCAAGGGTATTTTTATTATTTAAAATAAGATAAAACCCTAAACAACCAAAACCCTAACCTGAGGAGATGTAACACCAAGAGTTTATGGGCCCCGTTGGGGTTAGTTGGGCAGCCAACTTCCCGGGGTCGTAACTTGGTCATATGATCTTCGTTTGGCGCACATGATACCTCGTTAGAAAGATCTCTCCGAGGACTACAAATACTAATATGATTTCTATGAAATTTCTAAACCTTTCATGCCCAAAAAACATCGTTTGGGGCCTCAAAATGGCTCCGAAAATTCAGGACCCAAAAAACTGACAAAATTAGTAAATTGTGCTATAATTAATGAAACTGAAAAACTGAAAGAGACAATGGCGAGGGCCCAAGTGGAACAGGCAGGTGGCCACCAATATCCACCTCGATCACCTTAAATCAAATTTCTTGAGCTAACTCAATCATCATGACTTAGTTAATTGACACAAGTTGTTACGAGACAAAATTACAATTTATTGTCCAATTTATTTAAGGGAAAAATAAATTAGACGCCTCACATTCCTCACTCCTGGTACATCAAAATTCCTCACTAGTGTGGGTGCATTTTTTTTTCTTTCTATTCGCCAATTTCACTGTTTCTTGTTGCAAATTTCAACACTCCCTCTCAACAAGAAAGGAATTAAAACTATCCCCATCCGGTACCTTTGGAATGTTCTGCATGTTACACTTCTCTAGTGTTATTTGCACCTGCAAATCCTGAAACTGAATAGCCTCTGAGCAAATGAATCAATATAATGCATCTGTCATCAGAGTCTTCTAACTGCTGATAGCTACTGCACCTTTCTAGTACTGGATTCTCTGCACTGCTGCTGACATCTGCATCTGTGCCCTTTAAACTGTTGCTAACTCTATTTGTGCTCTAGTATTTGACATCTGTCACTCTAATTTCTGTCTTGCTGACATCTAACTACATCAATCTAACTGATTCTTCCTACTATTGTTGTACTGTGGGCTCCTCGTAGCCAGGTTCGATCCATGAGACACGCCATCTCAATGGACCTTGCCCAAATTTCTTATCTTGGGATTATGTCTACACATAACCCCACATTACACCTCGAGGTATGGCTGCGCCCTCTTCCCATCTGGCTCGAAAATTCCCCCTCATGGAGATCTCTGCTTGAGTGGACACTTCCACTCGGTCTCCTCGCTGCTTCTCCAATTGTGGCAACTACTCCACAACCTTCTGAGACTGCTTCCCATGAGGATGCATGTTGAGAGGTAATTTATGCTCCCTCTAAACCACCAAGTCTCTAACTTCTACCTTTCTCCTCAAATTTTTGCATGCATATTGTACCTCAAGTGCATATAGGTTCTTGGCTCGCGCACAGTGTAATTGTCCCGAAGTTACAAAAAAATTTCTAAAATAGAGTTGATTTTAAATCGATGATATCTCCCTCATCCGAGCTCCGATTTTACCGATTTGTTTTTTCCATTGGGGTAGATTTTCGCAAGGAATCCAAATATTCTATTTGTTGTAGAAAATTTTACACGAAAATCTTTAAATATTCTCTACAAACTCACCACCCAAAAAATTCCTACTCTGATACCATGTAGAAAATCTCACCAACGAGATTCAATCTGATCTTGTAATCTACTAAAACAAGATACTAAATCCTTCCTATAGTTTACAGAAACAAAACACGATTGCACAATCACATATAAGTAAGAGAAATAAATTATCAATCGCACAACAACATGATGTGTTTGGGGAAAGCAACTAATCAAAACCCCCCTGTCTCTATTGTGTATTAAGTCAAGGAATAATGAAACAATACAATGCTTAATCTCTCATGAGATTCTCCAACACTCTTTCAGTTGTCTCTCGTTGATCTAGGAAAACTCGGTCTATTACTTAGCCAATTCTCATCCTTACTTCAGCCTGCCTTTCTCATGCAATTCCTAGGGAATTAACTCCTTATTAATTAGGAAAATCAGTCTTCCTTGATTGCTCAATCCATCATGGCATCCCAATGACTTTATAATTGCACATGGGAAATTTTCTCTGAATACAACTGAGAGTTATGTTCCCTTTAACCTCTGTCTCAACTGGGTATTCCTTGAAACTGACATGAATGCAACTATTAATAGCGAATTATCAGTTATCTGATTGATCACTCATTGTGAATTAAATCTAATTTAATTCACTGGACCTCTCACTAGCTCATCACTCAGTTAGAACTAGTTAAATTGATTTTAACTCATTTAATTGAGTTAATTACACTTGCACCCCACTAATGCATCAACTTCAAGTGGACCCCAAAAATATTAGAATCCCTCTAGATGCCTCATTTTAGACCCTCAACTTGAATTTCTTGAGCTAACTTGGTCATCGTCACTTAATTAACCGACAAAAGTTGTTATGAGATGAAATTACAAGTTATTGTCCAATTTATTTAAGGGAAAAATAAATTAGACACCCCACATTCCTCACTCCTAGTGCATCAAAATTCCTCACCAGTGTGGGTGCATTTTTTTGTCCTTTCTGGCTTCCAATCTCACTGTTTCTTGTTGCAAATTTCAACATTTTAGAGTTTGATACGACCTTCACACAAAGACATCGTTGAAATCAAATTCCCATATTCTCACGAGAAACATCTCTTAAGCTTGATCTGCCAAAATAGAACCAACAATATGCCATCCTACTTCCTAGCGCAAACTGGCCATTAAGGTATGCAACATTCTTCTGAACCCTCACATGATGATCTTGCTCTTGGAGGATGATCATGACCTCCCTTTAGCAACCCTTACTCGGCCCTCGTACTCGACCTACTTTAAGACTACATCTCTCTTCACCCCCTTGATGTGCCAGATAGTGGGAATACATGTCAAACATGCTAAGATGTTCCAAGTGATAAGGCATGCCAAGATGTGCAAGGGTGTGTCAATCCGTGTCATGGACTATCAAGACAACAAAAGGGAGAAAAAAGTTAAACTACAAGGAAATGAACACATAAGAGGGTTAATAACTCATCAATTTACCTTTTCCAAGAGGGGCATGCTAGGCACACCAACACTAGGCGGAAATAGGTGCCAAGTGCAAAGTCTTAGTGCATTCTAAGTGCCAAGTATTCCTTTGTTGCTTCTCACCTACTTTCCAACAATTAATATTCACAAATAAATTTAATATTAAACCATGCTAAATCATACCAAGGCATCTCAATGTATTCCATACATGCTAATACTTTCCAAGCGCCAACACGTTCCGAGTGCCAATATGTGTCAGGTACTAGTTTTATGCATGTGATGAAGTGGAAGGGAATGTTGAAGAGTGCTAAGGTGAACTAGAGAGTGATAATGCATGTTGATGAGTGTTAAGGAATACTAGGAAAAAACATTGAGGGAGCACTAGGTAAAAATTCATGGAAGTTAATGAATATGAGGAACGTGTACTGCCAGAGACTAGTGTTAATGGTCAGTGTTAGTTGTCATGCCAAGGAGGGAGTGACAAGGTATGCTAAGCATTGGTAAGGCATGCTAGGGAATATCAAGGCATGTTAAGAATTTCCAAAGTGTGCTTGGGAGTTCCAAGGCGTGCTAATTATATCATGTGCCAATTAATAGTGCCAAGATATGCAAATACATGCTAGGTGCTAAGGATGTGGCGCAGGGTGCCAGGGTATGTCAATATGTGTCAAGGCAACAAAAGGAAGAACCAATAAGAGGGTTAATAAGTTAGGACTTTATCTTTTTGAAAAGGGGCATGCTAGGCACACTAATAATAGGTCCTAATACATGCCAAGTGGCATTGTGTGCCAAGTGCTAATGTATGTCAATGCATTCAACCAAGGTGTTCCAGGGCATGCTAGGGACTATATGCAACATGCCAACACATGCTAGGAGAGTTCCATGTTGTGCTAGCACATGCCACCATGTGCTTGGGTGTCAGTGTCATCACAAGATGTTCTAGGTACAAAGATGTTCCAAGACATGTGGGGTGCTAAGAAATGTTAGTGTGTGCCAAAGCATTAATTTAAGGTGTGCCCAGATTGTTGAGGATTGTTAGGTTTTTCTCATTAATAGAATTGTCAGAGTTCGATTATGTATTAAATAATATATTTCCTACACACAATAGTGGAACTTTATCTAAATGGAATTTGCTAGATAATTAACTTAATAGATATGAATCATATGTTGACTCATAGGAAATCTCTATTTGACTAGTCATTACTTGAGGGAAATGATATACACTTATTACTTCTTAAAAAATTGAATGACCCTAACCACTATGGCCTTGGACATATTATAAAAAATGCTCCACAATAATGGTATTAAATCGTTATCTTTTGACAAAAAATATATTAACAGGCACATAGCATCATCAAAAACTCATTGGAATGATCAATGATGACGGACATTTTTTGATCATCACCAAAAGTAACAAAAAGAGAATTGGTGAGGGTCATTAAAAGTTCGTCACTAGAAGTGTCACGAAAGAGAGAATTAGTGATGGGCCTTTAACGACCCTCACCAAAAGTGAAATGTCTTTGGTGACGGACCATAAAGGACCATCACTATATACACTTACAGTGACGGTTTTTAGTGATCAATGATGACGGACATTTTTTTACCATCACCAGAAGTAACAAAAAGAGCATTGGTGAGGGTCATTAAAATTTCATCACTAGAAGTGTAACCAAAGAGAGAATTAGTGATGGGCCTTTAACGACCCTCACTAAAAGTATCATTGAAAATGTCTTTGGTGACGGACTAGAAAGTACCATCACTATATACACTTACAGTGACGGTTTTTTAATGACCGTCACCATATGTGACATTGGTGACAGACCTTAAAGCTCTGTCACAAGCATGACTCTCACCGGTGTGTTTTTTTCTTGTAGTGCTTCCACCCATATACGGTGCATATACATTGAGAAGACGAATCCAATAGTTCGTGCCCTTGTACTAACTTGTAAGAAAAATACATGCATCAGTCCAGTATGCCAATGCATTTAAGATGGAGGGATCCCACATAGCCGCTAGACCACCTAAGTGCCCGAATGCTCCCTTTATGCAAACCATCCAGTTTGGGAAGATTGAAAGCATAAAAGACCAAGCCTGTTCAACGTCACTCATAGTTTCTTGTAGAAATATAATCGAAAGTTGACGAGATCAAACCAGATCTTTGAGTGCTCTTGATTTGTGGGCAACACCCATGCCCCTTATATTAATGGATAAAATATTCATGGAGGAACCCTGGACACAGGATTATCCCCTCTAAGGACCCACCCAAATTGATGCATAACAGCTCTTGTACCCACCTCAGTGCTTATCGAATATGGCTTAGAGTTATCCCCCCCACTTAGTAAAGAAGAACCCGATTCAATTCAGGTGGAATTTTTTTTAATTTAGATTGACGTTTCTTCCTGGTAGATGGTGTACCCTTCTCCCATGAACCCCTTTCTTTATATAAGACTTATCAATACTTCAAAAACTGGTGAGGAATGAGGCCATTGTACTGGTCTCACTTCAATTGAAAATTATTTGATTGCAAAGCTTTCTAAGGAAAATAAAACGTAGGAATTACTTGAAATAAAGAGTTCATACAACAATAGGACATGAGATAAAACATTCATGGCACCAACGAAAAGGCTACTTATTCTTTTTATTTTTATTTTTTGGACTTCGCACCCACTAGAGCCTTCAAGTGCATATATATACATATATATATAGACAACAAAGAAGAAATATCTACAAAACGGAAAGGGGAGGTGCTTGCTAACAACAACCTCACTAAAACTGGTAGTTGGGTAGGCTAACAACACAAGAGTTGTCCCATAAAAGGGACACGTCTACAAACATAAAAGAGAAAATACTAGTATAGTTAACACTCGAGGGACACATAGTGGAACTAACTGCAATATATTTACAACTTCCCAAACCCCAATCTTCTAGCTTAAAAAAGGAAATAGCCAGTATACATTCAATCTTCTGCAACTCAAAGCTTATGATGTCATTGTAGTCCTAGACTCCAACATTAATGGGAGAGAGTGAACAAACATTTTAGGATTCATTTTCTTGCATCAAACATTGCTATGAGGTGAATTTAGGATATGCTTGAATCCTTTATCCAATATGAATGAATAGTCATGTTCCTCCTTTCATTAATGCCTTAAGCATGCTAATAGATTGAAAAAGTAATAAGGCCATGGAGTGAGTGAATTCCTTTGAATGGTTATGCATTTTGATTTGCGCTTACCCATTAATTCAACTTGGTTGTTTATACTATAGTTCATAATTGAGATCATCTTGGGACCCCTATTTTGGAGCAATTTTTTGGTTCAAAAGAGTGTCCTTATTTGCCATGATTTTTGCTTCAGATTTTAGTTGGTAAAGGGCATGATAAAATATTATTGATTCAAAATGGCCAACTACTCTATCTTCCGTCTATTATTCAAGATAGGTTTGATGATGTCACTTTTGAGAGCTTTTTGATTTGTTAAATAATCACCATAGAACTTTGAGTGACTCCAAAACCTTTAATCGTACATATAATAACATGAAATCTTAAACAAAGCTAAAGTTTTAGCTTCATTATTGGGTGCTTATCTCAATATAAATTTATTCTTGTTATCAACCAAAGTTGTAAACTACGCATTGACACTTATCACATTTTTTTAATTCCCTCTATTCATATGAATTGAATCATGAAACTTATTTATATTAAAGTTATTGAATTGAATCATGAAACTTATTTATATTAAAGTTATTGATCTCATGAAACTTATTTGTATTAGATTTATTAGGAATTTTCTCTTATTATCGAAAAAAACCAGAAAAAAAACAACTTTAATTCACACATCTTTCAATAACACTCGAAGTAAATTTCAAACTTACAATTTTTAAAAAACCTGAATTGATTTTCTCAATTATAAACTATTAATTTTATTTTCTTGTTAAAAATTATATTTTCAAAAATAGAAAACTTCAAAAGAAAAAATAAAAATGAATTTTATTATACACATTTTTCTCAATAACATCCCAAAAAAAGCATTTAAAAACAAAAATAAAAATGAATTAAAATCTACATATTTATTTGAATGAAAACTAAAGTACCAACTATAACTATGGCTAAATTTAAACTCACAACTTATAAAAAGGGAGTTGTCTAACCAGATGGAGGAATTGTCTGGACGGCTAAAATTGGTCGAAATCCGAGTCACAAAATTTTAAGAAATTTTATAGTAACAGTGTTTGAATCATGATTTTGATGGTGGAAATAGGTTCAGCACCATCAAAAACCTCTAAAGCACGCAAAATATTAAAGTTTGAGTAACGCGCACGAAAATGGACTTTGATCCTTATATATTTGACTTAAAAAAAAAACGTGAATAAAATTTGATCAAGTTAAAGCGAAGACAAACTTTGATCAACTCGCAGTCACGTGTTTATCCAGACGCCCATAACAACTCTTTTAGGGATTTGCGTTTCCACTCGGTACTTGAATCTCGAAAATGAGACCACTCGTTAGCAGTGATCAAATTTGAACACGTCAGAGCCCTTCAAAGGGTCTCTGGCACGTCAGAGAAGTAAGGAGCCAAATTTACTAGTCAAAAAAAATTTAATTTTGAATTTTTACAAGTTTTAAAAGAAGGTTGAATAATACTATAAAATGTTTTCAGAAGTGCTATCCTGTCAGCGCCCATAACATTTTTTTTTGCCAGTGGTGGACGGGTCATGGCCCATGGGTGCACTGTGGTACTGGTGACTCGTTAATAGTTATTACCGTCGGTGAGATTGTTGTTGGAGAGCATCAGGATACTCAAATTTCTGCAACTGCCAAGCTGGCTTGGGATATTTCCCTCCAATTCATTATCTCCCGACTGGATCTCCCTTAGACGAACGAGTTGCCCCAATTGAGGCGGGATATGATTCGGATGACTGTGGAACGCATTGGATGGCAGGAGGAGTGAGCGGAGAAAGGACAGATTGCCGAGCAAAGGAGAAATGGAAGTCGTGAGTGAACTGTGACGGGTCTTCGTGGCTGACTCGTCACTGGTCAGTGGTCACTCTAGTCTTGTAAAGGTTGCTGCCCAGTGGACTGTGGTAGTGGAAGCATTGAAGGAACAACATTGAAGAAAATTAATAACATTGCCAACTCCAAGCCGACTGGCAACGACCGTGATAATTTTCCTTACCAACTTCCAAGTTATGACTCGAGCTTCAGACTCAGAGCTAAGGATTTTCTTTTCATCGCGTTGGAGAAGAGAAGAACTGCAACCTGCAAGTTTGCAACCTGTAGCGAAAGAGCCATTCCTCAGTCTCACTGCTCAGGACTCAAGAGTGTCAAGACTCAGGACTCAGAGCTCAACGATAAAATATTTTCAATCGGCTGCACAAACAACCAGGTACTCAAAACCCTTGAATCCGTCCCTCTTTCAGGCCTGTCTGTGTATACACAATTCCATATTGTTTATGTTCAGGAGTTGTTAGGGTATTTTAAATTGTATTTTTCAGAAGTAAATCATTCTGTTTTGCTGATAGTTGATTTTTTAGGTACTTCATCATTCAAATATTTATGTTCAGCCCATATTGAGAGTCTGGGAAGAGTTTCTTCTTAAGTTCTTGGAATGGATTCAGTGTTCTGATGCCTCTAGCGTTCTGAGTTCCTTAGACTTCTCATTGTTTATGCTCTAACTTGCTTAAACTTCTACTGTTTATGCCTGCAACTTCCTGAGATATCTTAGGCACTTCTGCATTGACAGTATTGCTTAATGTGCTTTTGAGTGTAGTCATTTGTGGATGGTGTCTTTCTTTCTGAGCTCATTCAATTTCTTTCCATGTCTTGAACTCTGTGGAGGATTTCAATTTTCTTCTTCAATTCTTGCAAGAAATCAGGACTTCTGATGATATAATTTCCCTCTTTTTAAGTTCTCTAAAGCGATTTGAACTCTGTCAAGGATTTCAGTTTTTGTTTTCAACTCTTCGGCATATTAGACTTTTTCCAATATTTGATTTTCAAAACCTTTTCTGATAATTGAGCTCTGTGGAAGAATTTAAACACTCAACCAAAGGTTTGCTTTCCCATCTAATTTTGGAAATCCCTGATCCATGTCCTTATATGCCTCTCCTCATTTATGGAGGTTTTCTAGTTTGCAAGAATCAGTCCCAAGGTGACTACTTGGTCTGGTTTCAAGGTTTACAGTGGCTCTTAATTTCAGAGAGAATGCGATGTTTTGTAAGTTTTCATTTGTTCTAACTTCTTACATCTGAGGTGATCGGATGAGTCCTCTGTCAATGTCTCTTGTGGTTCCAGTACTATTTCTTGTAATCACTATGTAAAATTGTTTCCCAGTCATCAAATGATTATTGTTCCTGTTCATTTCCCTTCTTTCCAGAAGAATATATGTTCACATTCTCATAAAAGATACACAATTTGTTAACATTTTGTTATACAAGAACAATTTTTTTTTTCTTCTCTATCTTTGTGTTGGTTATATTTATTTATTATTATTATTTTTAATCTAAATTTATCATGGATCCCTGCACCTTTGTGAAGATTTCTATTAGTGCATTGGCTTAGAGGCTTCGTGTAGCATCGAAACCAGCAAGTTCACGAATTCACTCTGCATGTGCCCCTTGATTTTGTGAAATTAAGCTTCCCAATAATCCAACAAAGACTATTCCACTTCCTTTGCTCCTGCAAGATTCCTCAGCTCCGGATTCTCACAAACTTGCTGCCACCTTTTACGTTGATGAAACTGTTTTTCAAAGGAATCTTACAGTTTCATGGTTGGGGAGAACAAAGACTGCAAACCCTTGCCTGGAGGTCACAATTTATTCTGGAAAAGGGAGAAATTGTGGTATTGGGACTCAGGAATTCAAAATCAAAGATACGGTATGGGGACAACTTGGGAACCTCAGAATCTCAACTGTTATTAGTGTCCTCCAAGTTCGCAACATAATATTTTCTTCCTCCATATCTGATTATCATGCTGAACAATGATACATCATCTTCAAGATGTTTACATGCTGGAATCTCTTTCATGTCCACAGTGGCTTCAAAGCAAATGAATTATGAAGAATATTTTGCTTGTGCAAAAGACAGCCATATCCTACCAGAATTTAGAGGTGAACCTAAAATCTCAATCTAACATGATAACTTTTTGCACACAATATGCAAAACTACAAATTGGGAAACCCAGAAAACATAACATGCCTTTCATATTGAGCAACATCAATCAAGCTTGTCCTCTTTCCCATTCCATTATAGTTGCAAAGGCTTTTCAGAAAATATGCCCAAGCATCCCAACTTCGTGGCAACGTAACTTGTAAGGTGTGGAAATTATCCAAGGGAGTCAAACAAGATTAAACTCAGAATACCGTGTTACAAGATTATTCAAATTACTTGCTTACAAAAGAATCCCCAAATTACTTGCTTACAAAAGAATCCCCAAACACACCGAGTCACCGACTGGACTGACTCTATTTCAGGAAACTGTAGAAAATCAGTCATAATTTTGATCTCAATGTTTAACCAAAATATATATATTAAAAAAAAAGAGAGAAAGCAACATACACATCAATTTTTAGTTATGTAAACCTCTCCCTGTTAAGTGAACTATCCTAAGAATCCCACGTCAACTATCACTCCCATGGTCCCATGGGCTCATCGGGCTTTGAATGGACATTAAGAACCTGATGTGTATATTCTTACTCCTGATGTGTATTTGAATCTGGCCCCATATTAGTTTCTTATATATTCTTGTGTTTAAATAGAGAGCTGAAACAAGGATCTTCTAATGTGGTTAAAAGGAGCAGCATCTTTGGTTTTGTAATGAAACTTCTCTCAGAAATTAAATGTAAATTACATTTCTGTTTGACTACCGTATGCTCTGTTTTGAATTTTTTTGGATCTCTGCCTTAGTTTTCTTTATTTATGATCTCTGCCTTACTCTCTTTTTTTAGGATCCCTGCCTTCCTTTTTTAGAAAACTGCAGCTAAAACAACACTAAATTATCTCCACCTAGCGTGCTACTTCAATTTTTTCCAAATCAATATTTGATGATTTGGACGAATTTCATATAGATTTGATATTGGTTTTAGATGCCTCGTCCCTTTCAGACGGAAATGCCCCTTTCCTCCATGTTCGATCATCATCCATAAGAGGGAAACGTTAAAATTTAGATGCTTGCTAGCTGGTTTCTTGTCTACTGCAGGGCATAAAATTGGCCTGGACGAGTGCAACTCAGTGGCATCTTAAAAAATCTGCTCCAACTGGTTGATGCTACTACAGGATGTTTGGACAGGCTGATGGTAATCCATTTCAAATGAACATGATCACTGCAATTATCCTGTGATGACAAAATTGGACAGTTAATGAGGGTAGGAAAAATATCATTATATAACCAGTGTTGTGGATGACTATTATAGCTGGAATAAAACATTATTGAGTTTATGGGCATGATCTAACCCCATATTAGTTTCATTTCCCCATGATCTTTATCCATGTACTTTACACTGTTATTCCTATTATTTATGTGTGTTTTACCCATGGAATCTGAAGTATAAGCTTCAAAATTAACCCTTTCTCTGACAAGCACATGGATGGAAATGGAACTGGAATTTTCTGACCTGATATGATTATGAGTCCATAGATGAACATCACTCTAGAATTATGTCCCCATTAACAAATATACGCATGCATACATTTATGACAGCCTTCCAATATCACACAGTAACATGAATAGTAATACCTACTAGTGCAAAATTCTCATTTTGTAGGCCTCGCCGTGCTGTTACTAATACTTGTTGGTCGCTTTAATTGCTTTCACAATTCAAGCTCCACATAAATTGTCAACCCGAGGAAGTCTTTTTATTTCAAAGATAATCACGCACTGGATATGCTCAATTTCAAAAGCAGAAACAATGTTGCAGTAAAAAGCCGCACAATTATTAATCTCACAAATCTACTGATTCACACTCTGTTTAATCAAAGCTGAAGTCACTTAAGTTATAGCAGAACTAATTTCTATGTTGCAGTTAAAACCCAAACAAAAGAAGACCAATCTGCAAGAAAAGAAATCAATCAACCATAGCAGGAACAAGACCCTATTCCTTGGTTAGGAACTTCAGCACCTGCTGCCTGACACTTAATCACACTGTAGGAAAGGTAGCTTCAAGAGACCAAGACCCTATTCCCATGAACAGGAACCTTCAGCACTTGTTCTCTTGTTTCTAATCACACTGCAGAAAAAGGAAGGAAATTAATGGGAGCAGGACCCTATTCCTTTATACAGGAATCTTCAGCACCTGCTTCCCAGCATCATACACTCATACAATTAATAGAAATGGATTTCTCAACTTCCAAGAGTGAATGTGTTCAATACATGCAGCGCTAAAGAAACATAGTACTACTAAACTGTGCAATTAGTGTTCAACAACAGTATTAAAGTAAAGTGCAAACAACGTAAAGAGTTAAACAAATTACAGGAACCAAAGGGTGAATCTTGTGAGGAAGGCGGGCCCTTTCCCTCTCACAAGATTCCCCGGGGGAAAGAATTAAATTAGAGCGCTCAAAAGAAGAATTTATTCATCTGTCAAAGTAAATGATACATTACAGATGGAGACTAGCTCCAGTTCTCACACAATGTTCTCCTGTAGCTTTACAACAATGAACTCCTTTCTAATGATGATGTCTCCTCTTTTTAAAGAGGAGACATCTTTTACAATTACATGAGAGCAAATCTACGCTTATCCCAAATCTGTTTACTTTCTCAAAACAGGACTATTCTGTTCTTCCAAAAAAAGATACTGTTACAACAGAGACAACAAGAATGCTATCTTCAGGATAATCCAGGTAACCGTGTCTTCATGCTGTTGCTACTATTCCACAAAAAGTTCTTCCAGAATCGCAAATTACGCATGATGGAATTTGCGTGCTTGACAGCTGTTTCAGCAACTGAGTCAGCTGTTTCAGCAACGACCGCTTGTTCCTAGCAACGCATATAACTTATCTGCGATCTTTGGACTTATGTTAGCAACGATGTACTTCAATTAATGATAAAATATAAGAGTATTATGGAATTAAATGTAAAAAAGATTAAACATATAATAAAGAGAAGGATTTTATATACCTTGGGATAAAGTAGATGAAAATGATAATGGAATCCTTTCTAATCATGGTTATAAAAGTAAAATGGTGTCAAAGTATATAGCAAAAATGATACATAGTGGAGTCCTAACATCCCCCCCAGCTGAAAATGTTGCATGTCCTCAGGCAACCCCTAGTCTGAATCAGAGTCTGAGTACTGGTTCTGAGCATGCAAATTACTCAAGCAGTAGCTGGAGAAGGTGGCATCTGTAGGAGCTCTGAATCCTCTGTTGTTCTGCAAGTGTTTCCATGCCAAGGCTTCATCTCTGTCAGTCAACTGGTAATGACACTGATATTTCTCTGAAGGCAGCCATAAAATTGGAAAATGAAAATGATATCCGATCCAGTTTACTCCACAATGTCGAATGCATCCAATGTAATTAGGAACCCTGGATAATGCAGCTTGAAGATTGTGACGGTTAAAAGGGTGATAATCCTGTCTTTCTTTACATGACTGCTGCCAAAACATAGTATTGGCCTTCAATGCAGCAGTACCCTTTACTCTAATTTGCTGTTGACACTTAAAAAGTGTTGAAGCCTGTAATTGTTGTATATACCTATGCATTCCTGGCTTCTGTAATAATTTATGATATTGTGCTATAAATATGGCTGGACTTAAAGGTTCTGGTCTAATCCAAAGGAGTCTGTTCTCCTCATTATGACTGCTTGCAGTGAACGCAGTTTGCCAAGTGAGCTGGTTAGACAAAAATGAAACAAATGCCCTTATTTGTATATCTCCTGCAATTGGAATAAGATTAACTCTTCTATTGTCGGGAATGGCCTCATTATGAAGGTAGAGTTCGTACAGCAAATGCTGGTCACTCTCGGGGGCCTCATTAAAAGTCTCAACAAATTTATCTGAAGTAAGTAACTCATACGGTCTGCCATCTTTTATTGCTTTTAATTGAAAATAAACTAATCGTTCAGAAAGAAAGAGAGAGTAGTTTACAGAGGGTTTGCGGGTAGCCATCAACTTCTGTACTAATGAAAACATCAAGGCCATCTTTTCCTTAGATTCCTTGACTTCCTTTTTGGAGTCCTTGAGCTTTTGCATCATTTGTTCCCAATTATCCCAGTTGGCATATACGTGGTTCTGCCATGCTAACTTATGCTGGCGTAATATTGTATCTTGTTCTTCAGCATATTGTTTCTTCCATTTGTTCATCTGTTCCAATTGATTCCATGGCAAGGTCTGTGTCCTGGCATCAGAAGTACTGGGTTGGGACGTTGTTTGAATGGCTACACTGACTAACTTAGGGCGAGATATCCGCGGTGATGCTTCTGTCTGAGTGGCTACATTAACTGGCACAGGGCGAGATATCTGTGGTGGTGCTTCTGTCTGAATGGCTGCATTAACTAGCCCAGGGCGAGATATCTGAGGTTTAGTTTCTTTTTCTTCCTTTATAGAGAGCCCTACTGGTTCTTGTGGAGCAGTAGGGCATCCCTCTTTTATTCCAGCTGATGTAGATGCCTCAGATACTTGAATTTTAACTAGTTTGTAGCCTGCCTCTTGGTAAATATTGCCACACTCATGGCACATGTATTCCTTGCATGGCTCCTTATTTTGCGTTGAGGCTGTGTGTGCTAACATATAGAGATTCAGTTCTCTATCAAAAGCCTCTCGTGCCAAGGTTAATTCATTCTTGTAGGCTTCCAATTCATACTTCAAGAATTCATTCTCCTCCAATAAAGATGTCATAGTATGTAAACCCTGTGTACTGGTTGATTCTGCTGGGGTAGTCTGTTGTTGCACAGCCGTAGCTGGTTCTTGTGGGACAGCTACTGCTGGTCTCCCACTATCATCATGCTTGGTGTATTTTTGTACCACAGTGGCTGGTTCTTGTGTTTCAGCCTCTGGGTAAGTGACTGGTTCTTGTGTGACAGTCACTGCTTGAGCCATAAACAATGTCGTATTATCCCGAGGCACTGGTTCTTGTGTGGCAGTGCCACCGGACGAGACGGGTTGGGGGTTTTGAAATGGGGATGAAGATTGGAGTTTTAACAGAATAGTGGCAGGGTCAGGGGAAATGGAGGTGAGTCCTGTCTCAACAGTCATCTTCATTTTTCTTTTTGGTAGGAAAGCAGCAAAGTCACTGCCTTTCCTTTTCTTTGAGGGGGAGGATTCTTCTCTGGGGGAAGGGCTTTCAGAAGAAGTGAGAATTTGAAATTTAGCCCTTGTCCGTCGTTTAGAGACTGAGACTGTTGGGGTTCTTTTCTTTTTATAAGTGGGTGGGGATGGGGGTGTTAGAGAGTCGTCACTAGGGACAGAAATAGTGGGGACAGTTGACTCTGCTAAGTGGGACGAGCTCGGGGTTGGGTCAACTGGGGAATATGGAATATCATCCCGTTGTCCTTCATAAGGAATTTCAGGAGTATCATGAGAACTTTCGGGTTGTTGGGACGTTTGAGCCTGCTGAGGAATTTCAGGCAACTGGGGAACAGGGAGTGGGTCATGCAGAGGGGGATTTTGCTGATCAAAACCCCTCTGTATCAACAACTGGCATAAACGATGGTGGGTGAGGGATAACATTGGGAATTTAGACCGTCTACAATAATAAGACATGTTTCTAATACAACCAAGCAGATAATAGGGGATATTAACCATTCGTCCATTTCTCAAATGATTCATCAAAACAAAGTCGTGATTGTACACTACCTGGTAACGCCCTTCACACGTCAAGTAGTGTTTGATGAACTCTACCACCGATGGCCATGGTTGAGGAAGTGAGTGCAGACTAACCCCGCGGCCTTTGAGTTCCACTGGCTCATCTGGACGAAGAAAATCTTGCTGTGCATTCAGAATAACCTGCTTTCTGCTGAACCAGCGAGTCCCAATAGCTGGCAACCCTGATACCTGAACTATGTCCTCCTCTGTCACTGAAATGCGAACCCCTTGAACCACTAAAAAATCGCCTTGAAGGTTTTGTGCAAACTCTAAAACTTGTTCCTGGTCAAATTCACCCAACCTTTCAAAATATACTGTCCATCCCGCTTGTTGGAAAATTTGATAGGCTTCGGGAAACAATTGAAGAAGATTTATGGAGCCGGGCTCGTGTCTGATGGCCAACCCTCCCATGGCTGTAGCTTTGAGTTATACGCAGAGGCACAGAAGACAGTAAACACAGACCCTGATCGCGCTAGTTGTTGCAACAGAGGCTGCAAGGTCTTAAATGACGGCGGAAGTGGATATGACAAAGGACAGAGGATTGGTTAATGCGAAATGATTGTTCAATTTTTGAAATTCCCCCCCCCTACGTATGGTGTAATGATGATTGGGTGTGTAAAGATTTGTAATCATTATGAATGAAATCCTCTTTTTAATATAATTTAACTGAATTACATTAAAACCTCATACCTTACATTTTTACCTTCGGTTTAATAATTCGAAGTGTCGAGTGCTTCAAAAATGGCTTAATACACATGGAAGAATCTGTAGATTTCTCTGAAATTTAGAACAGGAGTGTAACCAGATCTTGCTCTGTGCTGAATAATTTTTCACCCAAAGGATCTGAAGTATAATCGTGGAGAACCGAAAAGCTTATATAACAGTGAAGAGAAATGATGTTTTAGTGATAACAGGTTGCTGAAACTGGTGTTTCAGCAACGGAAAAATGAACGATATGTTGCTGAAACAGGTGTTTCAGCAACGAGAAAAATCAGAAAAATGGGATAAATGACTTGGGTCTGTAAGAAGTGGGGAAAATATTTGATAGGGGATAATTTCAACAGTAAGGGATAGGGAATACTAGGTGAAGGAAGATATTTCAGGAATGGTAGGAGTGGGAAAGATGGAAAAATGGAAATAATGTAGAAGTGAGGATGAAGGGATATTGCTAGGAAATGGGGTAAAATGAAGGGAACAAGCTTCTGTGATTGAAGCTTCAGATCTTCTCATGATGAATCTGTCCTCCTTAATGAGCTTTTCCAGAATCTGCAAAATTCAATTGTAATATGCCAATCCTTGACAAGGATTATTAGTGCTAAATCTAATCTAATACTAAAAATACAATGCATAAAATTAAATGATGTGAGGAGCAGAAGACTCCCCTAGAAAAAGATAATGAATATCAGTCATGCAAGCAGTCTTGAAATCCTCTTTAGAAACAGGGCGCTGATATAGACGGAGCCTATGACGATTGAATAGTAGAGGTGTTTTAGAATCATCAATTGTTAAAAGTCTTACCGTTCCATTTGGAAAAACAGCATCTACCTCATATGGTCCAAGCCAGCGTGTACGTAGCTTACCCTGAAAATTTTCAAACCGAGAGTCATACAACAAGGCCCACTTACCTTTTTGGAACTGCTTGTGTTTGATAATTTTGTCATGCCACTTCATCCTTTGTTGTTGTATCATGGTTGTTTGATGGATGGCATCTAATCTCTTTTCATCCAACTCCAGAAGCTGCTGCAACCTAGCTGTCTGCACATCAGTCAAATCAAGATTAACAGCTAAAGCAGTTCTTAGAGTTTTAATCTCAAATTCCACAGGAAAAACAGAATTTTTACCATAAACCAATTCATAGGGAGAAAAACCTGTAGTATTTCTCCAAGTAGTTCTGTAAGCCCATAATGCCTCAGGGAGCCTTTGGGACCAATCCTTCCGGTTGTCCTTCACTGTTTTAGTTAGAATGGCTTCTAAAACTTTATTTGTGCTTTCCACCTGCCCATTGGCTTGGGGGTGGTATGGTGTAGTCATTCTATGTTGAATATGATATTTGTGAAGGGTAGATTTAAAACCATGAGAATTAAATGGAGGTCCTCCATCAGTAACTAGCTCTCTAGGAATTCCAAATCTAGTAAAGATTTCTTCAAATAAGAAAGCTAGGACAGCCTCTTCATTGGCTCTAATAAGTGCTTTGGCCTCCACCCATTCAGTCATATAGTCTGTACAGACTAATATATAAGTTCTTTGATTGGATGGAGGGTTAATGGGTCCTATGAAATCCAAGGCCCATCTTTCAAATGGTTCAGAAACTACCTGGGGGTTTAATGGCATTTGGTCTCTATGATTGGGTTGACCCATTCTTTGGCAGCTGTCACAAGCCCTTACATACTTCTTTGCATCCTTGAATAATGAGGGCCAATAGTAACCCATCCCCAGAATTTTGTGTGCTGTTCTCTTATCAGCAAAATGCCCTCCACAAGGGCCATCATGACAAGCTTTCAATATGTCATACACTTCATCTTCTCTAATGCATCTTCGGATTTCCTGATCAAGCCCAGTGTAGAAAAGACACCCACTTATCCAGCTATACCTGGCACTTTGTTGAACAATTTTTCTCTTTTCTCTGTATGACAGGTGTGATGGTAATTTTCCTGCAACCAAATAATTAGCAATATCTGCATACCATGGAGAGTGAGCAGAAACTGCAAACAAATACTCATCAAGAAAAGAATCATCTACTGGAATATCATTGTCAGTTTTTAACCGTGAAAGGAAATCAGCCACCACATTTTCTTTACCAGGCCGATCTACAATTGTGATATCAAATTCCTGCAATAATAATAGCCATCTCGTAACTCTAGCATTTGTGACAGATTTGTTCATTAAATACTTAATAGCTGAATGATCAGTGTGCACAAAAGTAGAATAACCAGTGATATAGTGTCGAAATTTATTAATGGCATAGATTACTGCAAGAAACTCTTTCTCGGTAACTGTATAATTAAGCTCAGCAGGGGTCATATTCTTACTGATAAAGTAGATAGCATAAGGGAGATGATTTTCCTCTTGTCCCAAGACAGCTCCAATTGCAGTGTCTGAAGCATCAGAAGATATATGAAAAGGGAGACTCCAATTAGGCCCCCTCAAAATAGGAGCAGTAGACAACTGATGCTTGAGTTCTTCAAAAGCTTTCTGACAAGAATTAGTCCACTTAAATTCAACATTTTTCATAAGCAACACAAATAATGGAGAAGCTATCTTAGAGAAATCTTTAATAAATCTTCTGTAGTATCCAGCATGTCCTAGAAAACTTCTCACATCAGTTTGAGTTTTAGGAACAGAAATATTCTGAATGACCAATATTTTAGATGGATCTACCTGAATACCTTGAGATGAAATAAAATGTCCAAGCACTATTCCTTCACTCATCATCATATGGCATTTTTCGGTACTTAGGGAGAGGTGAGCTTGTATACATCGTTTAAGTACTTTCTCAAGGTTTTGTAATGCATCTTCAAAAGACACACCATAAGGAGTAAAATCATCCATAAATATTTCCATAGAATCATTCAGCATATCAGAAAAAATTCCTATAACAGCTCTTTGAAAAGTTGTCGGTGCGTTACATAGCCCAAATGGAAGAACTCTATAGGCAAAAGTTCCCCAGGGGCTGGTGAAAGTGGTCTTGTCTTGGTCTTGGGGTGCAATTCTTATCTGATTATACCCACTAAATCCATCTAGAAAAGAAAATAATTTCTTCCCTGCCAGACTATCCAACACCTGATCAATGAAGGGTAAAGGAAAGTGATCCTTTTGAGTAGCTTTGTTCAAGGCTCTATAGTCAACACATACTCTCCATTTCCCGTTTTTCTTAGGGACAATTACTAATGGGGAAACCCATTCACTGTCAGATATAGGGTATATAAATCCTGCATTAAGCAATTTTTGAAGTTCTTCCTTAACAATTTCTCGTAAATTAGGATTCATTCGTCTTTGGGGTTGACAAACAGGTCGGCATCCCTCTTTAATGTAAATTCGATGAGTACATAATTCAGAAGAAATACCTTTCATATCCGTGTAGTCCCATGCAAATGCCTCCTTATATTCATGCAATAACTTCATTAATTGCTGTGTTTCAGCATCTGTTAGATCAGGATTTATGTTTAATGTCTTGCCGGGTTCAATTTCAACTGTTATGCTTTTAGATGAGATGGTGGTTAAAGTCTGAGATGAGTCTTCAGATTCAATCTTTTCTTGTGTATCAGTTTCAAAAATTGCAGCTAATTGATTGTGTGTTTCAGCAATGACAGAAGAAGGTTCACAAATAAAATTATTAATTATCTCATCCTCTGTATTGTCTTTAAGAGTTAAAGCTTGTCCAATAGTTAGAATAGGCTGAACAGCATTATCATCATAATCCATCCATATAGAATATTCATTATTAATTATTGGTGTAGCATGAGGATAAAGAGTAAGCTGTTTTGTTTCATAACCATTAGAAATTGTCATTGAACCAGATCTGCAACTGATAAAAGCATCAGCTGTGGCCAGCCATGGCCTTCCTAGAATTAAGGGATGTCCCCCCAGCTTTGTTTTAGTCCGCAATACAACAAAATCAGCTGGGTATTTCCAGGATTCAACTGAAATAAGTAGATCCTCAACAACTCCTTCAGGTTTAATTGTAGAACGATCAGCCAACTCTAAAATGGTGGGTGTATCTCTGATTGTGCTATTCAGCTGTAACAATTGTGAAGTTTCAAGAGTCATTATGTTAATTGCAGCACCCAAATCTACCAGAACTTGGGGAATCATTGTTTTACCAATCTGAACTGTTACTGTAGGATGGCCGGGATCACCATATTTCACAGGAGGGGCTTTTCCGGACATTAATGCAGACAAGTCCCCCATCACATGTACTGTAAGGGGGTCCTTCGTTTTCCTACCAGGTTTCTTAACACAAATATCCCTTAGTGTTCTCGCATAAATTGGTACATCTCTTAATGCTTGTAAAAGTGGAATTTTAACATACAAATTTTGCAATTCCCCTAGAAGATTAAAAGCAGGTGTTTCAGCTGTTCTGGTTAAAACCAAACGCTCGGGGAATGGTGGTTCTGTTATTTCAACATTTTTGTTAGAAGGTGGTTGTGCTTTCTTATGTTTCTCAGTTTCCTCTTTATCAGAATCAGAATAAGTTATGTTATCAATAATAGGCTCTACTATTTTTCCAGATCTCAAATGAATATCGTTACATTGCATAGTAGGAAATATAGACTGATTCTGAATATCAATAACTTGCACAACTTTATTATTGGGGTTAGGATTTGGTTGCATAGGTAGCTGGGGTCTCATTTGGTTATTTGGCGGAGCACTTGATGGCAGAGGAAGTGGTTGTTGGAATTGAGGCAATTGATTTGGATACGGGAGTTGTTGACTTCTCCAATTTGAATTCCAAGGGTTAAAAGAAGATGGCTACTGTGAGGGCCAGGGAGTCCACATTGAAGGATCAACAAAGGGTGGGTTTGATTGCTGCATGGGTGGGAAATTCATTTGGTTGAAGGGTGGGTATTGCATTTGATTGAAGGGAGGGTAATTTGTTTGACCGAAAGCAGAATAATTGTTCCAACGATTAAATGGCATACTAGAGTTCATACCTTGTCCTTTTGGTTGCCATTGTCTTCTTTGAGTTAGCAGGTAAACTGCTTCATCTTCTTCTTCCGTTGGCTGTAATGCTGCCTTTATTCCTGGTAGAGATGGACATTGTTTTGTTTCATGATCTTTCTCACAAAGGGTACAAATTGGTATTTTATCCATTGGGCATTCCTTTAGTGGATGTTTGTCTCTGCACTTCGGGCAAAAGACAGCCAGAGTTGCTTCTGCTTCAGCCTGCTTCTTCTTAACCTGCAAAGTGTCAATTTGTGAAGCAAAAGAACTTAAGATCTCAGTTTTAAATTCTTCAAGTAAATTACCTATTTCAGCTCTTGTTGCTCCTCCACTGGCTGATTTCTGCACTCTTGAATAGGTGGAATCTCTTGTTCTGTTTCTTGCAGCTCCCCTAGAACACCTCTTAGAAAGTTCACAAATCTCATCATATGATTCCTTAGATATATCTCCTTTGGCAAGCATGGTTAACATATCTAAACAATCATCCCTTAAACCTCTAAGTAATATTGTTTTGCGAATTTCCTTACTTATATTCGGATGATCAGATCTCTGTATATTGTACTGCAGCCTTTCTATATAATCCTCCGGATTCTCATCCGGCTTTTGTGTCATATTGAATAGTTCATCCTTCTTTTCTCTCGTCCGGCAGTAGTCCTGATATTTAAGCAGAAATTTCTGTTTCATCTGCTCCCATGTTGTGATCACCTGACTTCCAAGGCTCATGAACCATCTTAAAGCATTCCCTTTTAAGGTGGCTGGAAACAGTTTCAACTTTTGAGCATTAGTAACATAATCATAACTTCTCCATAATATATCAAATTCAAAAAGAAATTCATCCGGATCTTCAGAGGATAAACCATGAAAGTTAGGTAAAGCAGACAATGGAATATTTTTCATAGGAGTTATCCCTGCAGGAAGATCACTAATAGGAAATCCCAAGGTAGAGAGGGAATTTTCATTCCTTCCTTCTCCTTCAGGATCTACACGTCCTCCACCAAAGAAACCATCATTGTTTCCTTCCATTGTTGGCTCTCCTACTGCACTTGCTCGATCGTCAAGATCTCCTACTGGCTCTTCAATGTTTTCCACTGGTCGTCCAACGCTCTCTACTATTTCCTCAATGTGCTCTGTTGATTTACTAACACTTTCTTCTGACTCTCCAGCACTGACTGCTGGTTCTTCTATATTTTCAGGACCCACAACTTCCTCTGTTTTGTAATCTGATTGAGGGGAGTGCTGAAGTTTTGATCTTCGAGAACTTAATCTCTGTGATGATTCAGCCTTTGATACAATCTCGTCAATGAAAGTTTTTCTTCCTCCCCTTCCTTTGCCTTTGCCACCTGTGGGGTTAGTTTTCTTCTGGTTTCCACGTCCTCTCATACAATCTGCACATTTAAAAAGAAAAGATTAATGCTTTTGAAATCTATAATTACCTTCCCCGGCAACGGCGCCAAAATTTTGGTCGCTTTAATTGCTTTCACAATTCAAGCTCCACATAAATTGTCAACCCGAGGAAGTCTTTTTATTTCAAAGATAATCACGCACTGGATATGCTCAATTTCAAAAGCAAAAACAATGTTGTAGTAAAAAGCCACACAATTATCAATCTCACAAATCTACTTATTCACACTCTGTTTAATCAAAGCTGAAGTCACTTAAGTTATAGCAGAAATAATTTCTATGTTGCAGTTAAAATCCAAACAAAGGAAGACCAATCTGCAAGAAAAGAAATCAATCAACCATAGCAGGAACAGGACCCTATTCCTTAGTTAGGAACTTCAGCACCTACTTCCTGACACTTAATCACACCGTAAGAAAGGTAGCTTGAAGAGACCAAGACCCTATTCCCATGAACAGGAACCTTCAGCACTTGTTCTCTTGTTTCTAATCACACTGCAGAAAAAGGAAGGCAATTAATGGGAGCAGGACCCTATTCCCTTATACAGGAATCTTCAGCACCTGCTTCCCAGCATCATACACTCATACAATTAATAGAAATGGATTTCTCAACTTCCAAGAGTGAATGTGTTCAATACATGCAGCGCTAAAGAAACAAAGTACTACTAAACTGTGCAACTAGTGTTCAACAACAGTATTAAAGTAAAGTGCAAACAACGTAAAGAATTAAACAAATTACAGGAACCAAAGGGTGAATCTTGTGAGGAAGGCGGGCCCTTTCCCTCTCACAAGATTCCCCAAGGAAAGAATTAAATTAGAGCGCTCAAAAGAAGAATTTATTCATCTGTCAAAGTAAATGATACATTACAGATGGAGACTAGCTCCAGTTCTCACACAATGTTCTCCTGTAGCTTTACAACAATGAACTCCCCTCTAATGATGATGTCTCCTCCTTTTAAAGAGGAGACATCTTTTACAATTACATGAGAGCAAATCTACGCTTATCCCAAATCTGTTGACTTTCTCAAAACAGGACTATTCTGTTCTTCCAAAAAAAGATACTGTTACAACAGAGACAACAAGAATGCTATCTTCAGGATAATCCAGGTAACCGTGTCTTCATGCTGTTACTACTATTCCACAAAAGGTTCTTCCAGAATCACAAATTACGCATGACGGAATTTGCGTGCTTGACGGCTGTTTCAGCAACTGAGTCAGCTGTTTCAGCAATGGCCGCTTGTTCCTAGCAAAGCATATAACTTATCTACGAGCTTTTGGACTTATGTTAGCAACGATGCACTTCGATTAATGATAAAATATAAGAGTATTATGGAATTAAATGTAAACAGATTAAACATATAATAAAGAAGAGGATTTTATATACCTTGGGATAAAGTAGATGAAAATGATAATGGAATCCTTTTTAATCATGGTTATAAAAGTAAAATGGTGTCAAAGTATATAGCAAAAATGATACATAGTGGAGTCCTAACAATACTGATCCCAAAGAGTCGAGGGGAAGCATGGTATCGTTCCCCATCAAATCAACTTATACTTTACTGGATTCCAACTGTACCATTTTGTTTTGAATTGACAAGTTTTTATATGAAATTATGTACATTTGCAAAAGTTTGAAGATAAAAACCTAAGATTTCACATAGGTACATTTTGTAGAATTCTTTAAGTCTGTCATTTCAATTCAAGAATTCGACAACTGTAAAACAAAAGTGTCTCTGTGATATTTCCGTGATTAATGAATACTATCTTGGGAGAAACTTTTCTATGACGCTACGTAAAGGTACTTGACACTGATTCATAATGAAACTGTGTGTGTGTTTAGGTGGTATTTGAAATACTTGGGTGTTTTGAAATAGAAGTTGTCTAGGAGGCTACCACCTACCCCACAAGCCTTCCAATAAGCTGCCTTTCTCAACTGCATTCCTTTGGCTTTGCATGCTTTCCATCGTACATTATTAATTCCTCTAGATCAGTGATCGAATAGGCCGACAAAATATTGACAACAAATCCTATTACAAATTCTATCCACTCGCAGCTAGTGGCCTCAAAACAATCTGTTGCAGTACAATACTTTAAACTCCTTTCTGTGATTATTAGACACTCATTATCCACAAATTTGTCATCCAGCTTGGTGAAAATTTCAATGATTGTGGACTCTACATAATGATAAAGCCACTCTCATATATCCAAATGGCCCACCACCATGACTTTTACAGTGACCAGGCATCAAAGCCGTTCTCAGATATTGAAATGGTCCACCACCGTGACTTTTACAGTGAACAGACATCTTAATTTATGACTGCTTATTGTATTACACATACAGAATCAAGCATGAGTTATAGTGCTTTACACAGTTCATTGAAGAATTATGTGCTTCTGTATGTTTTAAGCATGCCTGCAATTTTTTTTTTATATTTATATTGATTTTAGATAAAAAAAATTTATATTTTAAATAAAGGATCACCATACATCTTATCCTGTATAATTTTTTTTCTCATTAATTTGGAAAGATTTTCAGATTTTTTTTCTTATTAATGTGTTTTTCTACATTAGTTTTCATATGAAGTTTGTTGTCTACTGTCTTGTTTTCAAAGAATCTGTGTGTTCTATATCAATCTGTATTTTTATATTTCTTGTTTTGTTGATTGATTATGATTTACAGGTATAAAATGCCACCTCTTGGTCACCCAAAAAAAGATCTGAAACAACGTTCACTTGCTGATGCATTTGGTATCTCTCAATGCTCTAATCAACTGCACATTTCTGAAAATGAAGTATATGATCATTTAGATGGGGACCATGAATCAGATAGTGCAGAACTTCTTGAAGAGGAACCGACATCCAAGAGGTACAAAAGGACATTCAAGTCCAAATGGAAGATGAGATTTCCATGGGCATATGCTGTAAAAGATTTTAATGGCGTTGAAAGGATAAAATGTTCATGGTGTGTAAAATTTAAAAGGGAAACTCCATTTGCTAAAGATGGAAGCACAACTCTTCAAATTTGTGCTTTAAACATCCATGCAGCATCAGAGGCTCATAAATGTTCTTTGCAATTTTTAGAGGCAGAAAGAAAATAGAGTACTCTTCCAATTACAAAACATGTAGAGCTAATGGTTGATGCTCAGAAAGGGAGAATTATATCAGTTATTGAGAACATGTATTTTGTTGCAATACATGATTTACCTTTGGAAGTATATAAGTCAATTTGTGACTTGAACAGGTATAAAAACACTCCTCACATGCCTTTAACAGATGAATATTCAGCATATACAAATACAACATCTGGAAAAGAATTTTTAGACGCTGCTAAGGAGGTCTATTGGAGAAAATTAAAGATCAGATTTTCCAAAGCCCATATTACTCACTTTTACTTGATGAAAGCACTGATCGGACTATGGTGCAACATTTGATTGTTTATATTACATATTTTACAAATGAAGGAAGAGGTCCATGTGCTACAAAATTCATATAGTTGCTACAGATTAAGGATGGAACATCACAATCTATATATGATGTTGTGATATCTCTTTTAGCAGACATGAATCTATCCATGACAAAGTTAGTTGGATTTGGATCTGATGGAGCATCATCCATGAGGGGTATTCGTGAAATTTTATCTACTAAGCTTCGTCGACATGCCCCTCAGTTATTAGATATCCATTGTATTGCTCACCGAGAAGCATTAGCAGCAAATGATGCTTCATCATATTTTGAAGAGTTGCAAGCTATTGATAAGTTTGCAAACAAGATCTATTCATGGTTAGGGAAATCTACTAAAAGACATGGAGAATTAAAAGAGCTAATGGAGTCATTTCAAATCACAAGGCTAGAAGTGTTACAAATTCATCATATTAGATGGCTTTCTAGAGGAAAAGTCATGGAAAGATTTGTTAAGCTCATGCCTGCTTTGTTCAGAGACTGGGAGTTAGTGGAGAAAAAAATGTATGAGATGGCTACAATATTTCAAGTTCAATTTTGCATCCACTTACTTGCAGATGTACTTATTGAGTTAAATAAGTTGAATCAAAAGTTTCAAGAGGATCATGTTGACATTACATCTATTGGAACGACTTTGGATATCACTATTAGCTTGCTTCATAAGCTATTTTTAAGAGGCACATTTGGGGCAGGTGCAATGCACACATCATCTTTTTTAAGTAAAACACAGAAAGGAACTCTCGAGTTTGCAGATTGTACAGGTATAGTACATGTACAGGAATTGAGGTTTGAGAGTTCGCTGAAGTCACAAAAATCAGGGACACTAGATGATTGTGTTATGCTGGGAAAAGGTTTTGTAATGAAGGTGATTGACTCTCTAAATGCAAGGTTCACATATTTGCCTATTTTT
Organism: Pinus albicaulis; assembly: GCA_034641835.2. NCBI lineage: Eukaryota > Viridiplantae > Streptophyta > Pinopsida > Pinales > Pinaceae > Pinus > Pinus albicaulis. The sequence goes on from CM076573.1 coordinate 472,584,517, forward strand.
AATGCAGCTAAGTTTTTTAGTCCTCGTAATTATTATGAGGATATGGATGATAGAGACAATCAAACAAGAAGATGGTTGACATGTTTATGTGAAAAATTCAGTGGTGGAGGATTGCTTTTTGTGGATAGCATTAAATGTATGGGTGAAATGGATGAATTTATATGTACTATTTATAAATCTTACCCAAAAAAGCATATGTTTGGAGCATGGGATGTATGTGGAGGTGAAATTGAATGGTTTGAAAGATTTCCATGCTTAATGCAGCTATGGCAAGCTATTATTATTATTCTAGCTAGTACAGCCGTATGTGAAAGAGGCTTTTCAAAATTAAATCGAATAAAAAATGATGATAGATCAAAACTTTCTTTAAAAGCATTGGATATGTTAATGTTTCTCTCTCTCAGTGCACCTCATGCTCTAAATGAGGTAGATTGGGATGCTATTTATGATGAATGGAAAGAGATGAAAACTCGAAAACCTCTTCCACTATGAGAATAGATTGAAAGAACTAGTGAGTTTCAGTGTTTATGACCATCACTGTCTTACTCTATCAAGCACTTAAAAGAGCAATTTTGGTAAGTGATTTTTTTAGTTTTATACCATTTGACTTTTACTTTCTGTTTTATAATATCTTTCAAGTTTTATTATGTTTTTTTTATTAACATATTGAATTTAATCATTGTAGGGTATCACACAAGAGATGTTAAGCTAGAGGACCATAACTGTCAAAGGTTTATAACTGAAAGAAGAAGCTATCTCGGATCAATTTTGCGGCCAAGTCAAGGCACTGTTCCAATTATTTGAGATGTGTAATTATTGGAAGTCTTAGCATTCCAAAAGAGTTTTAATAGATAATAGAACAATTTAAGCAATGCAAGATGGAACCTCCTTCACTATTGTATATGTAAAAGTCTTTTATTAACATAAATATTGATGATTTTGTCTTTCTGAAAATGAAATGTAAAAATAATGTATTGTGGTCAATTGAAATGTTTTTATTTTTAAGCCCTTCATCATGGAAGGGCGACATAAATATATGCCCTTCTAATTGAAATTAAGACCCGCCCTTCAAATTTGATCACTGCTCGTTAGGTGGAGCATACGGTTCTTTGAAAATTAGAAATCACGTTTTCCAACTTTCCAGAATATGCCTAACGGTAAATATTAAAAGAATATATAAAGGTGATAAGGAAAAGACAAAACTATATTTTAAACGGAAAACAATTTATAAGAAAAATAATAATAAAGAATTATTAATCCACACGAGATGAAAGATAATGAAATAGTGGAGGTTACAAAGAAATACATTATAGGTTTGAGGTCATGGTCATCATTAGCTTTATGATGACTCGCTAGTCTATAACGATTGAAAGTAAGAGATGATGAACCGAGTGCACGTTGAAAAGAGTAAAATGCTAGGTTTGAAATTCAACTCGTTATAAGTTTTGGGCCTTTTCCTCTCAAATATTTACTCTCCTTTTGCATTACTGTCAATGAAAGAAAGGCATGCGAGATAAGATGTTTCCATCAAAGCCTATAGAGAGTTGAGAACCAAGGTTAAAATGATTAATATTGATAGTAAAAAATGAAATGCTCTTTTTTTTACCATATAACCTAAAATGAAATATTTCATTATATCAAAAAATGCATATCCACTTTATCCGTAACCGGCAATTATTTATTAAGTTAAAAAGGAGTATATAACACTAACATTAATCATTTTATTACTTTATAATTATTACAATGATAGATTTGTAAGGTCTCCATCACTTTTTCAACACATTCGCTTAAGGGATTTATGAGGAGTTCTTTGTCTTCTCATCGAAAACTTGTCATATTGACAATCTTTTCGATCTTTTCAATTATATATATATATATATGATAAATAAAACATCTACATTTTTGTTAAAGTAATATAAATTAATCGCAATAACAATGATTACTATAATTTTGTTTTTAAAAAGTCACAAGTTTAAATATTATTAATAAAATATGTACACTTTTGTTAAAGTAAACACTTATAAATTAATCACAATAACAATGATTACTATAATTTTGTTTTTAAAAAGTCACAAGTTTAAATATATTATCAATAAAACATGCACACTTTTATTAAAGTAAGCATTTACAAACTAATTACAATAATACTAATTATTATAATTTTGTTTGATTTATATTGAGTGGGTCTAATAGTTAAGAGCATGTGTTTCCTTCTAAGAGGTCACAAGTTCAAAATCAGAGAGGGGTAGAGTATGTATGCTTTAGTAGACTTAGAAGCAAAGAGTCATTTCCTTTGTCCCAAAAACAAGAAGGTCTTATAAGGCAATTTGGTGTCTAGCTTGGTCATGACCTTAAAATTAGAATATATATATATATATATATATATATATATATATAACAACTATCACAACTATATTCAATAAATTTAATGCTAAAAAAATTGTTGGAAGTAATATTTACTAGCCTAGTGATATATATAATGTGGTTGATATAAAAATATTTACCTCATAATACATTTAACATTACTAAGATTAATTTTTTTATTATAAAAATTAACAAAGTTATAACTTCATTTTAAATTATTATTATTATTATTATTATGAAAAAAATTAATATATGAGTTAAATATATTTCTGTTTAAAAAACAACTGAGACAATATTTTGATTATGAAGATTCACCCTCACTTTACCATGGATTTTTTTAATACCATGATTCACTATTAGAGTAGTTCAAGTAAACATGACTCATTCTAGTTACCAACAATTCTCTATCTCTAGGTTTATGATAACTAATGGTATTCATGTGTGGAATATAGCCTATTTCAAGGTGAAAATGCTCTAGTTAAGTTTATCTCATATTCATTGGGATCTTAAACAACGATGTCTTTGGACACTACTACTTTCTTGGTTTCATGACCCAAAGACACTACCACTTTCTTGGTTTCGTGATCCTGACAATTGGTATCCTAGCTATGGTTAATGTTGTTGTCGGAGCTATGGTTAAAGTTGTTGTGTGTTGATCATAACATGGTTATGAATGGCCATATTTTTTTGAGAAATATAGAGAAGACGTGAAGAAGAAAAATGGCCATGTTAGATGGGAAACCAATATACACCAAGAGGTTGGGTAACACATAAAAAGATCTAAGGGTTAGAGAATTTAGATGAAGTTGAATTCACTAGAATGCAATCTTATGCTCACTATGCATATTCTCATGTCTTTGTGAATTATAGAGAAAATATGGACGATTGTAAGTGGGGGTTAGTTGAAGAGGTTTTGTATATACGTTCCTTGTGGTAGCATGCCCCCCCTTTGAGAAGTGTTCTTGTTGAATATGTTACTCCTTCCAAGGAAGGAAACAATAACAGGTGAGTGAAGATTGAACCTTTGATTGAAAAGAAGAATAATAAGAAGAAATCGAAAGGATAAAGGAAGCAGGAAAGGAAGGAGAATAAAAAACTCCATAAACCCTTAAAATAAGGAACTCAAAAATATCAAGAGACCTCAGGAATCTAGAAAACTTGAGGAGCTTGAAAATGCTAATAGCAATTGGATTGTTGTATCGAATTGGGACACCAACAATCATGTACAATATTTAGAATATTGGGAAGATTCACCAAAAATGAAATTGGTCGATCCATTAACTAAAGGGATAAGATGCATCTCACAAACCAATATGATTCATAAGGGTATTTTTTAAAGAGTTTTTGACTAGGGGCCACGAGGATGAACCCTCAGAAGATGATGATGAAGATGAAGAAGAAGTTGAAGAAGAATATGATGAAGGAATTGCTATTGATGCGATCATTCTTCGAAGTGAAAATACTTTAAGGAAGGAAGCCAATACACCTAAACTTTTTCCAAAATATTTTTGAAGAGGACACACAATGATAATGAGGAGTGGATGAATATGATGGGTTAGAGATATAAGGAGAGTTATGTCAAGTAACAAGAATGGTCAGGTTGAGATATGGGTCAAAAAATCTAGAGATGAAGTAAGAGTATGGTTGTATGGATGAGAAAATTGGAGTTAATGGTTTAAAATTTAGTGAAGGAGCCAATGTGTGATGAGATTCATAGTGGTGTGTGAACACCCTAAGGGTTTTTGGTCCAACTTATGAAATCCTGCTATAGGTAGGTGTATTTCCTTAGGAAGTTGTAGGACTCGTTGTTCAGTAATACATGTTCTGCGAGAGCACGTGATGACAAGAGTTGTGGAATGAATCACTTGGATAAGCGTGAGGGTGGTATGCATACTCATATGTTAGTTTGAGGTTAGTTGTTGTAAGGCCTTAACACTTTGATTAGGCATAAATGTAGTGTAGTGGCACATGGAGTTGTCAAGTTGTGGAATGAACCACTTGGAGAAGTACTAGAGTGGAAGGTATTTAGGTATCCTAGCTTGAGGGGGCGAATGTGAGATCTCACATGAGATGGTTGATGAACCATGTATGAGAAAAATTATCCTAGATAACTAGTGGATACAATAGCTAGTTACCCATGTATTACGTTAGATGGTAACCTTTTTATATGGACTTCGACACAGATTGGGACCAAGTTAATCACCCCGATTCAAGTTTAAAGGGGGGATTGTTAAAGTAGTTCAGGTAAATTAGACTCAATCAAGTTACCGGTGGTTTTCAAGCTCGAGGTTTATTAGAATCCATGGTATATACCCATGATATTCATGTGGAATATAGCTGAGTCCAAATAAATTTGTCCTTGTGCCCATTGGGATCCCAAGCAATGGTGTCTTGAGACACCACTATTTCTCTTGGTTTCTTGATCCTAACACTTACAAATGTCACATACTTCCAAAACCTTAACTTGTTCAACCTTTTATCTATAACTACTACAAGAATATTCTAAAATATTTCATAAAGGTTAAATCTCTACCATCCATTCAATATTCTTAATTAAATTTAAATTTTAGAAACCTTATTCCAAAATAAACATACTAATCAAAATAAGCCTTTTCACCTTATCATGAGGATTAACCACATTCGCTGGCTCGAAAAGTGGACCAAATTAATATTATTCTTATTAAATTAAATTTTCATACCATATACTACTAAAATTTAAACTTATTTCATACCATATACTACTAAAATAGAATAACAAAAATATTGAAGTCGAGGTGGCATAGTATTAATATAATTTAATGCGAATAATGACATTTATAACATTATTAAAAAATGTGAGTGTGATATTTATTATTAAATTATTATTATTTTTTGACTTTATACCATCATTCAAGGAAAAAAATGTTGTTCAGTGTGATATTTATTATTAAATTATTATTATTTTTTTACTTTCTACAATCATTTAAGTCTCAATTCTGAAGACTTAAGTCCCTAGTGTCGTTGGTGAGTTGCTTGGCATATTACATTTTTTAAAAGTGGCAGGCTGGTCGAGGAGAAAAATTTGTCTGTGTCGACTTTCTCCCTCATATGATTCCCCGTTCATTGGGCGTTCATAATATATATGTGTGATGGCGTGTTGAGCAAAAATGGAACGGACATGAAAAAGAAAAGCAATGGACTCTTCCAGAAAAATTTATGTCCTCCCCATTTCTCTGAAACACTCTGTCAGCAGCCTCACTGTTATGGTCATCTTCTCCCTTGTTATACCAGTTTTTGCTTCAACTTTTGTCTTTAACGAATTCAATGGAACCAACTTGAGCCTGCAGGCAGGTGCTACACTCCTCCCCTCCCGATCTGCGGTGGCTCTCACAAATCACACGCACTGGGTGCTCGGCCGGGCGCTGTATTCAACTCCTGTGCAGATGAAAAGCAACGACACGCTTTCCTCCTTCAGCACTACCTTTGTTTTCAGCATGGTGAATCCCCACCTTGACGTTGGCGGTCACGGAATAGCCTTCTTCATCGCGCCCAACTCAACTCTCATGGCCGGTCTGGCATCCGAGTATATAGGCTTGGTTAACGGTACCAGCAACGGGCAAACATACAATCACTTGTTCGCTGTGGAGTTCGATACGACCAGGAGCGTGGAATTGGAGGACCCCAACGTCAATCACGTGGGCGTGGACATCAACAGCCTCATCTCGGTGAAGACCCAGAACGCCGGATATTGGAATGGGGAGGAATTCCATGGAATCAATCTCCAGTGCGGAAGCAACATACAGGCCTGGATCGATTACGACTCTCTGCAGAGCCTGGTAAACGTTACCATAACGTTGGCCGGCTCGCCAAGACCGCAGAAGCCGCTTATATCACAGAATATCGATCTGCAGAACGTTCTGCAAGAGAATATGTTCGTTGGCTTTTCAGCGGCTACGGGAAATCTTGTGGAAGACCATTACGTTTTGGCGTGGAGCTTCACCACAGAAGGCACGGCGGCACCACTCGATATCTCGCGTCTCCCTTCGTTTGCTAACATGTATTCCAAACGTCGCAATCACCGATGGATAGCCGGCGTTACAGTGGCCGTTCTGGTTTTCTTGTTTGTGGTGGTTGCGGCCGTGTTTTTCAGAAGAGCCAAACGCAGAGAAATAATAGAAGAATGGGAGCGTGAGTTCTGGCCGCATAGATTGTCTTACAGGGTGCTCAACATCGCCACGAATGGATTCCGAGATGAAAACATTTTGGGCGAGGGGGGTTTCGGAAAGGTTTATAAGGGCGTTCTTCGCAGCAGTGGGCAGCAAATCGCGGTGAAATCTTTAACGAAGGAATTCAGGGAGGGAATGAAGGGGTTCGTTGCAGAGATCTCGACCTTGGCGCGCACACAGCACAGGAACCTGGTTCCTCTCCGGGGGTTGATGCAGAATGGGGAAGCAGCTTTTCATCGTTTACGACTACATGCCCAACGGCAGCCATGATCAACTCATATTCGGGAACCGATGACCATCCTGCCATGGCCTCGGCGATACGCAATCTTGAAAGGCGTGGCGGCAGGTCTACTTTATCTGCACGAGGAATGGGAGAAGCGGGTCATCCACAGAGACATCAAGTCGAGCAACGTGCTGCTGGATTCGGAGTTCAATGCGCGGCTGGGGGACTTCGGGCTCGCCCGGCTGTATGAACATAGCGAGAATCCTAGAACGACTCATGTGATGGGAACGCTGGGGTACATAGCGCCGGAGCTCCCGAAGACAGGGAAAGGCCACGCCGAGCTCCGACATGTTCAGCTTCGGTGTTGTGATGTTGGAAGTGGCGTGCGGGAGGAAGCCCGTGGAGCTATCCACGGACGTTGAACGATTGCTTTTGGTGGGCTGGGTGTGGCAACTGTACGCCCATGCGAGGCTGCTCGATGCAGCAGATCCGAAGCTGGGGAATAACTACGACGCCGGCGAAATGGAGGTGGTGTTGAAACTGGGATTGTTGTGCTCCAATACTGAGGCGAAAGCAAGGCTGGGGATACGGCAAGTATGTCAAATACTGCAAGGCGAAGCTCCGGTCTCTGACTTTCAGATGGATTCGTTTAGGGTGAATGTTATGGATCAGTCAATGGGCGGTAAGGGTTCAACATCTTCAAGCTATTCACAGTAAGTAATCAACGCTGTGGCGTGATGCCGAAAATATATTTACAGAAGACGGACAATATTTCTGTCAAAGTTTTGCTTTAGGTTTTCCATTTTGCTTTAGTTTTTCCATTAAATGGACATGTTCAGACGGGACAGATTGTTTGTTGATGTCGTGACCGGATGATATTATTAACTTTCGCGAAATTGTATAAAATTTAAATTATCTTTATTCTATGCCGATTGGTCTCTAATTCAAAATAGGGGTAATGCCCGTACGCGAAAACTTATTATTAAAAGTGAGAATATTATTTTTAGAATTTTAATTTAATTACTTTTAGATTCTAATTTTAATTAACAATAATTATTAAATGAATGATAAAAATTTAATTTTCATGAAATATGTTGAAATAGTTATGTTAGATATTCATAAATAAAAAGTTAAGTTCCAAAGGTTTTTGAAATATTCAGGTTAGATATTCACAAATAAAGAGTTAAGTCTCAAACGATTCACTTAATTGGTAGAGGTTCAAGTCCATTATTACAAATATTATGTGGATTATCTGCTTGGAAACCATTCCTCTAATCTTATGATCACCAACTCTTACTTTATACATTGTATTCATATTGTATTCATTTTGAAAGGAGACTTCCCCTTGAAGTTGACTTTAGTTACTAGCCTTTTATCATTTTTAAAGTGCTTCATAATATTTTGTATTAGAGCATATGAACATGGTGTTTTGCTACCTCAACTAAGTCATTGTGACATTTTCCTTGGGATGGTCCACACTATGAATTTTTTAGTCAATTTAGCGGATATCACAAAGTGTATATCAAAATTTTAGACTCTAGTTAGCTACACTTTCGAAGATACAATCTATGTAAGTTGGGATTTGTGAATGGTCCTAAAATTAGTTTTAAATGAGTGATACTAGAATTTTTTCCATAATATATTTTTGGGAAGTTTCATATGGTGAAATATTGAGCATATTTATAAGAGATATTGGGGAATATCTGAGAAAAAATTCAAATTCTACTTCACTATAATTTTGGAGACATACTTTAAGGAAGTTAGGATTTTGTAAATGGTCTTAAAACCAGCTCACCAGTTTTAAATGAGTGATCTTAGTATTTTCACTATATATATTTTAAGTAATAGTTGATAAAGTAAAATGTTCATCATGCTAAGAAAACATATACAGTTAATTCTAGTAAATTTTTCATACTTTGGTTCACTATACTTTCAGAGGTATACCTTGTAGAAGCTAGGGCTTCTGAATTGTCCTCAAATTAGTTTCAAATGAGTGATATTTTCATTTCCAGTATAAATTTTCCTGTGAACACCTCATGCTATAATTTTTAGAGATTTAAATAAACATACTCAAGTATCTTATGAAAATTTTCAAAAATTAGACACATAGAACATTTTACAAGTTGTTTCTGAATTGTCCTCAAATTAGTTTCAAATGATTGATATTTGCATTTCCACTGTAAATTTTCCTAGGGACACCTCATACTATAATTTTTAGAGATCTAAACAGACATACTCGGGTATCTTAGGAAAATTTTCAAAATTTGGACACGTGGAATATTTTACAAGTTCGTTCTAGGAAGGGGTAAAAAATCAACATTTTTTGGGAAAGTTACAATAACTTTCACTTGACACATCAAATTTTGATCAAATGTGTAGAATTGTAAAGAAGACATATTATAGTATTATAGGACAAATTTTGAGATTCAAGAGGGCTCAAATGTTAGAGATATATCAAGGGAAAATTTAGTTATCTATATAGTCTCCAAATAAATGTTTTAAAGGTATGTAACTTACAAGTGAAATAAATTTTGATTGTAATAACTATTTTAAATAGTGATTCCTCAAAGAAAATATCCAAAACCTACTACATGCATTAAACATCTTGAAGGTTCAGCCATGAGTCATGAAGAAATAGAAGATGTCCAATACCTATTTACCAAGTTGGGAAATTAGTTTTTTCTTTTTCTTTTTAATTACAAAATTGAGTAATGTAAATTGATTCTTTCGGTAAAAATCACAATGGAATTTTTTGTCTTTGCATTTTGAACCATCCAATGTGGTTTATTGTCGTGGTAAAGATGAATCACACTAGATGGTTCGAAACGCGTAGACACAAAAATTCCATTGTTTTTTGTACCAAAAGAATCAATTTACAAAAATATGGATCACAGAACCCTGAATTCAAAAAAAAAAGTGAGTAATATTAATGTTAGGACTTTATAATGTACCTTTTTGACCATACATTTTGCTATCTTTCCATTCTTTTCCAGTCCATATTTAAAGCTTATACTATCACTTTCATCCATTCTTTCAAAGGTATATAACATTCTTCTCTTTACTATATGTTTAATTTGTTTTACATACAATTTTACATTACTTTCATATTTAATCATTAATCGAAAACATATAGTTGTTGAGACAGTTTGAAGACCGCAGTTAATCTATCATGGCTGTCTAATGATCACGTTGCTGAAATAGTCCACATCCCGTTGCTGAAACAGTCAACAGTACGCAAATCCCGTTGCTGAAATAGCCCGTGATTTGCGATTTTGAGGCAATATTTCAGGCACGACAACAACAGGAAAAGATAAGTAAGGAAGCTGTTACACTGGCCGTAACAATTGCACCGTGAAGCCAGTACCATCGTAACCATTGTAACAACATTTTGCTATGGAAGAACAGAAGGGTCCTATTTCAATATAGAAGATCATATTGGGTTAAAAATAGGATTTTGGTAATGTAATCAATTGTAATAGATGTCTCCTCTTTAAAAAGAGGAGAAATCAGCATTAGAGATGATTGAAGACTACGGGAGGTTTATTTTGAAACAGACTTACAGAGAGGGAACGTGAATCATTTTGTAATGTGTTACATTTGACAGATGAATAAAAGCTTGTTCTGAGCATTTCATTTTAATTCCTTCTTCTGGGGAATCTTGTGAGAAGGAAAGGGCCCACCTTCTTCACAAGATTCACCCATTTATTTCCATAGTTTGTTAACTGTTCTTTTCATTTATGCCTTGTTAAAATCTATTTGTTGAAATCATTTATGCAGTGTTGGAACTCTGTTATCTATTGCTAAACTCTATTTCCATTACTTATTGCATTGTTTTCATACAATTCCTTCCTAGGTAATTGTGGATTATTTTAATTGATAATATTGTTTACAGAATGATTTTGTGAAAGCATGGTAATCAGAAACAGGTGCTGAAGATTCCTACTTGGGGAATAGGGTCTTGCTCTCTGTTATAGCATAATTGGTCTTTCCTTCTGCAGATTGGTTTCCCTTCCTAGATTGTTGTCTTTTTAATGTAATCCAGGATTCTTTTGGTAATTGTCTGCAATAGAAGGATTGTCTTTGCTGTAACTCAAGTAGACTTCAGTTTGTTAAACAAGGTGTGATTAGTGTAATTTTTACTACAAAATTTCATTGCTTTTGAGATTGAGCATATACAGTGTGTGACTGCCTTTGAAATAAATAGACTTCCCTGGGTTGAAAATTTATGTAGCACTTGAATTGTTTAAATTAATAAACAATTAAAGTGACCAACATTTTGGCGCCGTTGCCGGGGAAGGCAATTATAGATTTCAAAAGCATTGATGTTTTTCTTTCAGATGTGCAGATTGCATGAGAGGACGCAGAACCCATAAGAAAACTAACCCTACAGGTGGCAAGGGCAAAGGAAAGGGAGGAAGAAAGACCTTTATTGACAAGATCATATCAAAAGATTAATCTTCTCAGAGGCTAAGCTCTCGAAGGCGAAAGCCTCAGCACTCCCCTCAATCGAATTATGAAATAGAAGAAGTTGTGAGCCCTGAGAACGTTGAAGAACTAGCATGAAACGTTGAAGAGCCAGTAGAAAGCATTGAAGAGCCATTAGAAAGCGTTGAAGAGCCAGCAAAAAACGTTGAGGAACCGACAGGAAACGTTGAAAAGCCAACAAAAAACATTAAGGAACTAGTAGAAAATATTGAGGATCAAGCAAGTGCAGTAGGAGATCAAACAATGGAAGGGAACAATGAAGGATTCTTCGGCAGAGGACACGTAGATCCTGAAGGAGAGGGAAAAGATGAAAATTCTCTCTCTACCTTGGGATTTCCTATTGGTGATCTCCCTAGAGGAGCAACTCTCATGAAGAATATCCCACTTTCAGCCTTACCTAACTTCCATGGTTTATCTTCTGAAGATCCTGACGAATTTCTTTTTGAATTTGATATATTATGCAGAAGTTATGATTATGTTACTAATGCCCAGAAATTGAAGCTATTTCCAGCAACACTAAAAGGAAATGCACTAAGGTGGTTCATGAGTCTTGGAGGCCATGTAATCACAACATTGGAACAGATGAAACAGAAATTTCTGCTCAAATATCAAGACTACTGCCAGACAAGAGAAAAAAGAGAGGAACTATTTAAGATGGTACAAAAGGAGGATGAGAATCTGGAGGACTTTGTGGAAAGACTACAATACAACTTGCAGAGATCCAATCATCCCGATGTAAGTAAAGATATTCTTAAAACAATATTACTGAAAGGGGTGCGGGATGACTATCTAGATATGCTGAATATGCTTGGTAAAGGGGACATATCTAAAGAATCATATGATGAAATTGTTAACCTCTATAAAATATGTTCAAGAGGAGCTGCAAGGAACAGGTCAAACAACAGGGATACCACATATTCAAGAGTTCAAAAATCAGCCAGTGGAGGAGCAACAAGAGCTGAAATAGGTAATTTACTTGAGGAATTTAAAATTGAAATGTTAAGTTCTTTTGCTTCACAGATTGACACCTTGTAGGGTAAGAAGAAACAAGCCGAAGCAGAAGCAACTTTGGCTGTCTTTTGCCCCAAATGCAGAGATAAACACCCACTAAGGGAATGCCCATTGGACAAGGTGCCAATTTGCACCCTTTGTGAGAAAGATCATGAAACAAAAAAATGCCCTTCTTTACCAGGAATAAAAGCAGCATTGCAACCAACTGATGAAGAAGCTGAAGCAGTCTATCTACTGACACAGAGAAGAAAATGGCAACCACGAGGACAAGGTATGAACTCTAATATGAAATTTACATATTCTAATCATTGGAACAATTATCCTTCTTTTAGTCAAGAAAATTACCATCCCTTTAATCAAATGCAATACCCGCCCTTCAATCAAATGAATTACCCACCCATGAAACAAACAAACCCTCCCTTTGTAGATCCTGCAATGTGGACTCCTTGGCCTCCACAACAACAATCTTACTTTAACCAATGGAATCCAAATTGGAGGGGTCAATAACTCCCATTTCCAAATCAATTTCCTCGACTTCAGCAACCACTCCCTCTGCCATCAGGTGCTCCACCGAATAATCAAATGATGAGACCCCAACTACCTGTACAACCAAATCCTAACCCCAATAATAAAGCTGTGCAAGTTATTGATATTCAGAACCAACCTATACTTCATGTTTTCCCTGCACAATGTAATGACATTCATTTACAATCTGGGAAAATAGTTGAACCCATCATCAATGATGTTACCTCTTCTGATTCTGATAAAGAAGAGACTGAAAAACATGATTCATATAAAGAGGTACAACCATCCTTTAATAAGAGTGCTGAAACAGTAGAACCACCATTCCCTGAGCGTTTAGTTCTAACTAAAATTCCTGAGCCACCTGCTTTTAATCTTTTAGGGGAATTACAGAATCTGTATGTTAAAATTCCACTTTTACAAGCACTAAGAGATGTACCAATTTATGCCAGAACGATGAGAGATATTTGTGTTAAGAAACCCGGTAGGAAAGCTAAAGATCCCCTTACAGTTCATGTTATGGGTGATCTATCTGCATTAATGTCTGGTAAGACTCCCCCAGTTAAATATGGTGATCCTGGCCATCCTACTGTCACAGTGCAAATTGGAAAAACAATAATCCCTCAAGTTTTGGTAGATTTAGGTGCTGCTATCAACATTATGACTCTTGAAACTTCACAACTGTTACAGCTAAAGAACGTAATCAGAGATACACCAACCATTCTAGAGTTAGATGACCGTTCTACAATCAAACCAGAAGGATTTATTGAAGACCTAGTCATCTCAGTTGAATCCTGGAATTACCCAGCTAACTTTGTGGTGTTACAAACTAAAACAAAGTTGGGGGGACATCCTATAATTCTGGGAAGGCCCTGGTTAGCTACAGTCGATGCCTTTATCAACTGCAGATCTGGTTCAATGAAAATTTCCAATGGATATGAAACTAAGCAGCTTACTCTCTACCCTCATGCTACACCCATGATTAATAATGATAATTATGTATGGATGGACTATGATGATCATGCTATTCAACCTATTTTGACTATCGGACAAGCTTTAAGCCTTAAATATACCACTGATGATGAGGTAATTAATAATTTTATTTGTGAACCCTCCTCTGTGATTCCAGAAACACATAATCAGTTGGCTGCAATTTTGAAATCAAATACCCAAGAAAAGCTTAAACTTGAAGATCTTCCTCAAACATCAACCACCATCTCTTCTAAAAGTATAACAGTAGAAATTGAACCTGGCAAAACACTGAACATAAACCCCAACTTGACAGTTGCTAAAACACAACAATTAATGAAGTTACTTCTTGAAAATAAAGAAGCATTCGCATGGGACTATATAGATATGAAGGGAATCTCTCCTGAATTATGTACTCACCGGATCTATATCAAGGAAGGTTGTCGACTAGTCTGTCAACCCCAACGGTGAATGAACCCTAATTTAAGAGAAATTGTCAAAGAGGAACTTCAAAATTTGCTTAATGCAGGGTTTATATATCCTATATCTAATAGTGAATGGGTTTCCCAATTGGTAATAGTTTCTAAGAAAAACAGGAAGTGGAGAGTGTGTGTAGATTATAGAGCCTTAAATAAAGCCACTCAAAAAGATCACTTTCCTTTACCATTCATTGATCAGGTATTAGATAGTTTGTGAGGGAAGAAATTCTTCTCCTTTTTAGAAGGGTATAATCAAATTAGAATTGCACCCCAAGACCAAGATAAGACCACTTTTACTAGTCCTTGGGGAACTTTTGCCTATAGAGTTCTCCCATTTGGATTATGTAATGCACCATCAACCTTTCAAAGGGTAGTTATAGGAATCTTTTCTGATATGCTGAACAACTCCATGGAAATATTTATGGATGAATTTACCCCTTATGGTGTGTCTTTCGAAGATGCATTACAGAATCTTGAGAAAGTACTTAAACGATGTATACAAGCTCACCTCTTCTTAAGTACCGAAAAATGTCATATGATGATGAGTGAAGGAGTAGTACTTGGACATTTTATTTCATCTCAAGGAATTCAGGTAGATCCATCCAAAATACAAGTCATTCAAAACCTTCCTATTCCTAAAACACAAACAGATGTAAGAAGTTTCTTAGGGAATGCAGGATATTACAGGAGATTTATTAAAAAAAATTCCAAAATAGCTTCTCCTTTGTTTGTGTTACTTATGAAAAATGTTGAATTCAAGTGCACTAATCTTTGCCAGGAAGCCTTTGTAGAACTCAAGCATCAGTTATCCACAGCTCCTATTTTGAGAGGACCTGATTCGGAACTTCCCTTTCATATATATTCTGATGCTTTAGATTCTGCAATTGGAGTTGTCTTGGGAAAAGAGGAAAACCATATTCCTTATGCTATCTACTTTATTAGTAAGATAATGAATCCTGCTGAGCTTAATTATACAGTTACCAAAAAGGAATTTTTAGCAGTAATTTATGCTATTAATAAATTTCGGCATTACATTACTGGTTACTCTACTTTTTTCCATACTGACCACTCGACTATTAAGTATTTAATGAACAAATCTATTACAAATGATCGAGTCACCAGATGGTTATTTTTATTACAAGAGTTTGATATTACAATTGTAGATCGACCAAGTAAAGAAAATGTTGTTGCTGATTTCCTTTCTCGATTAAAAGCTGATGATAATAATCCAGTAGATGATTCCTTTCCTTATGAGTATTTATTTGCAGTATCTACTCACTCACCATGTTATGCAAACATTGCCAATTATTTGGTTGCAGGGAAGTTACCATCACACCTATCACATTGAGAGAAAAGAAAATTCATTCAAAAAAGTGCTCGGTATAGCTGGATAAGTGGGTGTCTTTTCTACACAGGACTTGATCATGAAATCCGAAGATGCATTAGAGAAGATGAGGTGTATGATATACTAAAATCTTGTCATGATGGCCCTTGCGGAGGGCATTTTGATGATAAGATAACGGTACATAAAATTCTTAGGATGGGTTATTATTGGCCCTCACTCTTTAAGGATGCAAAGAAATATGTTTGGGCTTGTGATAGCTGTCAGATAATGGCTCAACCTAATCATAGAGATGAAATGCCATTAAACCCCCAGGTAATACTTGAACCATTTGAAAGATGGGCCTTAGACTTTATAGGACCCATTAATCCTCCATCCAACCAAAGAGTTTATATATTAGTCTGCACATATTACATGACTAAATGGGTGGAGGCTAAAGCACTCCTTAGAGCTAATGAAGAAGCTTTCCTAGCTTTCCTATTTGAAGAAATCTTTGTTAGATTTGGAGTCCCTAGAGAGCTAGTTACAGATGGAGGACCTTCTTTCACTTCTCATGGTTTCAAAGCCACCCTTCAGAAATATCACATTCATCATAGAATGACTACACCATACCACCCCCAAGCCAATGGGTAGGTGGAAAGTACAAACAAAGTAATATAAGCCATTCTAACAAAAACAGTGAAGGACAACCGGAAGGATTGGTCTCAAAGACTCCCTAAAGCACTATGGGCTTATAGAACTACCTGGATAAATACTACAGGATTTTCACCCTATGAATTGGTTTATGGTAAAAGTGTTGTCTTTCCTTTGGAATTTGAAATTAAAACCTTAAGGACTGCTTTAGTTGTTAACCTTGATTTGACTGATGCACAGACAGCTAGGTTACAGCAGCTTCATGAATTGGATGAAAAAAATATTAGATGCCATTCATCAGACAACTATGATCCAACAACAAAGAACAAAGTGGCATGATAAAATCATCAAGCATAAGCAGTTCCAAAAAGGTAAATGGGATTTATTGTATGATTCTTAGTTTGAAAACTTTCAAGGGAAGCTACGTACAAGATGGCTGGGACCTTATGAAATAGATATTGTTTTTCCTAATGGAACAGTAAGGCTCCTAAAAATTGATGATTCCAAAACACCACTATTAGTAAATGGTCATCGGCTTCATCTGTACC
Organism: Pinus albicaulis; assembly: GCA_034641835.2. NCBI lineage: Eukaryota > Viridiplantae > Streptophyta > Pinopsida > Pinales > Pinaceae > Pinus > Pinus albicaulis. The sequence continues at coordinate 472,601,298 of CM076573.1, forward strand.
AGCACCCTATTTCCAAAGAAGATTTTAAGGCCACTTGCATGGCAGATGCACATTATCTCTTTTTAGGGGAGCCTTCTGCTCCTCACTACATTTGATTGTTTTCTGCACTGTATTTTTAGTATTAGATTAGATTTCTTAAACTAATAATCCCTATCAAGGGCTGGCATATTACAATTGATTATTTTGCAGATTATTGATTAAGGAAAGGCTTACCAAGGAAGGACAATTTCACGACAAGCAGATCCAAGACTCATTATGAGAAGCATTTCTCCCCTCATTTCAACTCATTCATAGTTCACTTACACATCTTCCAGTAATATTCCATCATTCATTCCCTTCATTCCTTTTTCCCTTTTCATATCATTTTCCCTATTTTTCCCATTGTTGAAACACCATTCTTCAGCAAATATCTTCCCTATTTTTCATATTGCTGAAATACCATTCCTCAGCAAATATTTTCCCCATTTTCCCATGGCTAAAACATCACTCCTCAACAACACTTTCCCTATTTTTCCATTACTGAAACACCACTTTTCAGCAGCATTTCATCTATTTTTCCTGTTGCTAAAACACCATTTCTTTCTCCAAAGACATGACTATGCAACATTTTCTGTCATGAAATCATCTTCTTCAGTTTGTTCATTTCCACTTCTCCTTTTTCTTATGCTAGTCCTGCCCTTTCACTGTCTTCTCCTATGATAAAACAGATCTCTAATATAATCTCCCTCATGTTTCAAAAAGCTTCTAAAGTTCTTCCGTGACTATTGAGCCATTATAAACAAGCACTATATTTTTCGAACTACAAATCAAAGGTAAACATGAGGCATGTAAATTTTATATGTAAGTACAATTAAACTATGGTTTAAAGAGAAGATTTCGTTTATTATGACCACAATCTCCGCACACTTAAAGACATCATTTCAGCCGTAGTTGGGGGGAATATCGAAATTATATGCCATCATTTCACAACATGCCAATTACCGTCATTTTTCCTACCCATTACTTCACCTCTTCACCGTTACTTCATGTTCTCATTCACAAAGTTTACTCTGTTCTAATTTCGGTAACTTCGCTCTTTGAATCTGCATTTTACCAAAGCTGGTTAACTATGGGAGGACCTGCTATTCGACATGAGCCTGGCTCGATAGCTCTACTTGAATTATTCACAGAAGCATATCAGATTTTTCAGCAGGTGGGCTGGGTAGGATATTTTCATAGACTTTAGGAATTTGATCCTCAACAGGTCCTTGAATTTGCACAAAATCTTCAGGAAGATCATTCTACTATTAAGGGAGTCTGAATTCCAGTCTCAAAGGGTGACATAACACAGGTTTCAGGTCTACCAGTCACTGGTACTCGATGGTTTAGTCGAAAGCATATCATTCTGAATGCACAACAGGATTTTCTTCTGCCAGGAGAACACGTCGAGCTTAAAGGTCGGGGTGTTGGACTTCACTCATTGTCACCTCCTTGGCCGAAAGTTGCTGAATTCGTCAAACATTACCTCACTTGTGAAGGTCCCTACCAGGTAGTCTACTAGCATGATTTTGTCTTAATAAACCATTTACGACATGGTATACTAATGAACATTCCTTACTATTTACTTGGATGCATTAGAAATATGTCATATTATCTAGACGGGTAAAATTCCCATCCCTTTCCCTCACCCATCACAGCCTTTTTCAGCTATTGATTCAGAGGGATTTTTCTCAACAAAAATCTCCTCTAAACAACCCACCCCTAGACCCTGAGCAAGCTACTAAAATTCCTTAAGAAGCTGCTGAAAATCCCCAAGAAATTCCTGAAAGTTCCCACGAGCAGCAACCAGATAATATCCCTGAACCTCCACCAATTCCATCCACAGAACCAACTAATCCAATTAACCTTTCTTCAAGTCCATCTCACCACTTAGCAGAATCATCTGATCCTACTATCCATATTCCCAGTGATGACTCTCAGGCTGATACACCACCATCTTCCTCTATTCGTAAAAGGAAAAGGCGAATCACAACTGCCTCCCTACCAAAAAGACAAACAAGGGCCGCAACTAAAGTAGCTACCTCCTCTGATAGCCCTTCTCCTCGGGAAAAACCTTCTCACAAAAGGAAAAAGCAAACTACTACTTTTTCTGCCTTCTTACCTAGGAGACAAATGAGGACGTCTACTGAAGCAGCAACTGTTCCTACTACCCCTGATACCGCAACCATTTTGTTAAAACTCCACACATCACCACCCTTCCAAACCCCAGAATTATTACCTGTGGCACTGAAACACAAGAACCAAATGCCCAGGGTAATGTGACATCATTTTCTATAGAACAAGTAGCTATCATACAAGAACTAGCTACTCAGTCAGTAGTTGTCCCACAAGAACCAACTACTCAATCAGCAACTGAAACACAAGAACCAACTACCGATGTACAAGAACTAGACACCCAAGATGCTACTTGTTCAGTAGCTGCCGCAAAGGAACCAGCTCTAGCTGTCACACAAGAACCAGCTACAGTTGAAACACAGCAATCAATTCCGGAGAATGCAACTGATACACAAGGCCCAGTCACCATGGCTTCCCTCTGACAAGAAAATGAGTTTTTAAAATCAGAATTACAAGTTTATAAGCGAGAATTTGTAATGGAAAGGGAAGCCTATGACAAGGATCTCAATTTTTATACCCTGGCCCACACAGCATCCATGGCAGACAAACATACAGAAAATGAACCATATAAAGAATATATGTGCAACCAATGTGGAAACATCTATTAGCAAGCAGGATATAATATAGTTCAAGTTCCAATGCCGGGAGCATTTACATCTTCTGCATTCAAAGATGAATGCCCTACTGTTACACAAGAACCAGTAGGGCCTTCAAAAATTTCAGAAAAAGAAGTTGATGTACAAGTATCCTGCCCTACTGTAATTGATTCTGCTACTCAGACTATACCTCAGCCTACCACTTGAAATGCTGGAACACAAACTGAACCATGGAATGAGTTGGAAATAATGAACAAGTGGAGGAAACAGTATGCCATTTTGCAAGATAAAACCTTGCAGCAACACAAATTAGTTTGGCAGAATCATATATATTCTAACTGGGAGATCTTGGAGCAAACACTCCAACAATCTAGAGTTTACAAGAAGAAGAATAAAGAGCTAAAAGGAAAACTGCTCCTAATGTTTGAATTGGTACAAAAATTATTGGCTACTAGGAAACCATCTCTAAATTACTCTTTATTTCTCTTAGAACGCCTTGTTTACTTTCAGTTGAAAGAAGTCAAAGATGGAAGACCCCATGAGGTGCTTACATCCAAACAGTTTGTGAAAAAATTTGCAGAAGCCTCCACTAGTGATCAGCACTTACTATGTGAGTTGTACCTTCACAACGAAGCCATCCCTGAAAACAGAAAGATTAATCTTAACCCTCTTGTTTGTGACATTCATATAAGGGCATTTGCCTCTTTCCTTGCTAATCATATTACATGGCAGACTGCTTTTCTTGCAACCATGCATAATGAAGACAACCGTCTTCTCTGGATAAGGCCAGAACCTCAAAACCCTGCCATCTTTGTGGTAGAATATCATCAATTTTTGAAGAAACCAGGGATGATTGAACATATACAACAATTACAGGCTTCAGTACTCCAGGATTGTCACCATTTTATCAGGGCCAAAGAAACTGCTGCTTTAAGAGCAAACAATATGTTTTGGCAACAATCCTCTAAGGAGAAGCAGGAGTATAATCCTTTTAGTCCTACTAATCTCGAAACTGCATTGTCTAGAGTACCCAATTACATCAGATGTGTTCATCAATGTGATGAAAAGTGGATAGGGTACCACTTTCATTTTCCTATTTTATGGATGCCAACAGAGGAATATCATGCTCATCATAGGTTGGCTAATAAGTATGAAGCAACAGCTTGGAAAAGATTGCAAAATTCGCAAGGATTTAGAGCTTTAACAGACAACACCTTCCATAGCTACTGCCTAAGTAATTTTCATGCCAAAAGCTAGTATCCGGACTCTGACTCAGATTAAAGTTGCCTGAGGACATGCAACCTTTTCAGTTGGGGGGGATGTTGGGACTCTATAATGTACCTTTTTGACCATACATTTTGCTATCATTCCATTCTTTTCTAGTCCATATTTAAAGCTTATACTATCACTTTCATCCATTCTTTCAAAGGTATATAACATTCTTCTCTTTACTATATGTTTAATTTGTTTTACATGTAATTTTACATTACTTTCATATTTAATCATTAATCGAAAACATATAGTTGCTGAGACAGTTTGAAGACCGCAGTTAATCTATCATGGCTGTCTGAAGATCACGTTGCCGAAATATTCCACATCCCGTTGCTGAAACAGTCAACAGTACACAAATCCCGTTGCTGAAATGGCCTGTGATTTGCAATTTTGAGGCAGTATTTTAGGCACGACAGCAACAGGAAAATATAAGTAAGGAAGTTGTTACACTGGCCATAACAACTGCACCGTGAAGCCAGTACCATCGTAACCATTGTAACAACATTTTGCTATGGAAGAACAGAACGACCCTATTTCAGTATAGAAGATTATATTGGGTTAAAAATAGGATTTTGGTAATGTAATCAATTGTAATAGATGTATCCTCTTTAAAAAGAGGAGACATCAACATTAGAGATGATTGAAGACTATGGGAGGTTTATTTTGAAACAGACTTACAAAGAGGGAACGTGAATCATTTTGTAATGTGTTACATTTGACAGATGAATAAAAGCTTGTTCTGAGCATTTCATTTTAATTCCTTCTTCTGGGGAATCTTGTGAGAAGGAAAGGGCCCACCTTCTTCACAAGATTCACCCATTTATTTCCATAGTTTGTTAACTGTTCTTTTCATTTATGCCTTGTTAAAATCTATTTGTTGAAATCATTTATGCAGTGTTGGAACTCTGTTATCTATTGCTAAACTCTATTTCCATTACTTATTGCATTGTTTTCATACAATTCCTTCCTAGGTAGTTGTGGATTATTTTAATTGGTAATCTTGTTTATAGAATGAGTTTGTGAAAGCATGGTAATCAGAAATAGGTGCTGAAGATTTCTACTTGGGGAATAGGGTCTTGCTCTCTGTTATAGCATAATTGGTCTTTCCTTCTGCAGATTGGTTTCCCTTCCTAGATTGTTGTCTTTTTAATGTAATCCATGATTCTTTTGGTAATTGTCTGCAATAGAAGGATTGTCTTTGATGTAACTCAAGTAGACTTCAGTTTGTTAAACAAGGTGTGATTAGCGTAATTTTTACTACAAAATTTCATTTCTTTTGAGATTGAGCATATACAGTGTGTGACTGCCTTTGAAATAAATAGACTTCCCTGGGTTGAAAATTTATGTAGCACTTGAATTGTTTAAATTAATAAAAAATTAAAGTGAGCAACAATTAAATTAAATTATGCCCATGGAAATAGCCTTTACTTAATAAGTTTAAAATATATTCCTTTTATAGGTTTAAAAAATCCTAGAGGCTTTTAATAATTCTCTCACATGGTACCATACCATATCATATTTTCTGTTATTTCGATAATGTTATACACAACAAAACTAACCTTGCAAAAGATAAAATTTACATAAGATACAATTAATGGAAACATTCTCTTATGGTTGGTTGGTTGAGGATCAGTATCTAGTAGTCATGGATGTGAATTGGCTCTTCATGCTCAAATATACAAGCAATCAATATGTTAATTTTGTCTTGAAAAGTTGTCAATTGACTTCGGAGGACCTTTATTTCATCGTCCTTCCTAGCAAGATTCTTATAGGGAGAAAGGTGTTATTATTGGACATGGAACATGCATAACATGTAGTCTTGAATATTCAAATGTAGAACCATGAGTTGAACATTCATATGATATATTTTATGCTTTTTTTGTCTTATTATGTCTAATCTAGCACAATTCATACTCTGATTACCATGGTTGTTGTTAGCCTGAACAAGTGGAATTTTCCAAATATTTCCTCTTGTGTATTCACCAACTGTTAATTCTTGCAATTTATTTAGGAAACAGAAATGCTTGTCAATGAGGATAAAAGGACGACAACTGAAAAGGTAACTTATCGTTGAGGGACAATTTGATTCTACACAAGGGTTTTTGCAAGGATGTTCATTGCACAGAGAGTTCCCTGAATGCTAGGCACATGAGTAGGAGACTCTATATGGATCCATGTGAATACTTTCCTTACCACATATTCCTATGGGATGCAAATAAATAGGTAACCAATCCAATTTTCAAAGTGACACCCATGGTTGAAAAGAATCACCCACCCAAAATAAATTCGCAAGAAGATCGTCTAAAGGGAAGGAAGGTTCTCCCCGACCATTCAACAGAATGAGGTATCGTCTTGCATTCCTCCATTACCCTCCCTTAACCTGATTTATAAGCCTTGATGTCTTCCTAAGACTCCAACCTACATTGAATCAGATGTACTTCCGTGAGAAAGGATTCATGATTATGATCCAACGTTTGTTTGATAAACTTTTGAGGAGATTTGAAATAATCAACCAGAACACCTTTTTCCTACTATGATATTTTGTCTTGCGAGTAGGGGAGGATGGAGTTCAATATATAAAAGGTGGCTTCAAAAAAAATTTCATGCAATTTGGGAGGGTGTGACTAGTATCATGAGGAGAAATGGGCCTTTAAATGATCCCAACAACTTGTGTGGTTTTTATGCTATTTATTTACTTGCGTTAGGAGGATTGTGCCTTATGTAAAGAGTATTCTGAAGAGATTAAATCAAATTGAACTTGAGAACCATGAGATATTAATTTAACCTATAGTAGATTTCACTATCCAAGGGTTCCATTATTTTTGGTTTCATGACTTGGAGCTAGCAAGTTTCGTTATCTAGTTTATTTGCCTCAATGTTATGTTTTTCTTTTGAAGGATGTGGAAGCGTGTATTTAGGGGACTGCTTCAAATAATTATGTAATTCTTCTCATTATAATTTTCAAACGAATTTCTTTTGGAAACGTGCCTTTTTAGATATGATGAATAGCTAGAAAAGAATCTCCAGGGATAACTATATTGCATTCTCGCTAGTCTTTTTCGTTGAGGCCCTCTTGGAGGTCGTGAAAATCAGCCTGGTTGTTTGTCATTAACCCCAAACCCTAGGCATACCTAATCCTAAATTTTCCATAAGGGATATACGAACCACCCCTCTTTCCACCCCAGTTGGTAAATTAGTTTCGAGGGAGACAAGAATTAGCTTAAAGTGACATTGAACAAGAGATAGATGAATATAAAAAAGAAATTATAATAATATGAAGGAGTTGGAGCAAAAGATGGATTGAGTAGAACAAAATATTATAGAAGCCATAACTAGGAGACTACTTAAAATTAGTAATAAATATGAAGGAACTCAAGAAAATGAAGTAATATTAACCTTGAACAACTTACTATTAATAACAATTTCTCAAGTGGATTTAGCTTTAGTTGTGGAACTACTTGTGGATGGTTTCCTAAAGGTGTGAACCTTCCCAAGGTTGAAATAAAGAACTTTGATGGAATAATGGCCTTTGTTTGGGTGCACTAAATATTACAATATTTTAAATTGTATAATATGGATTATAAGCAAATGATTCACACAAAAACTTCAAACTTTGAGATTAAACTATATTAATGGTATCATTAGGAATTTAAAATTAATCCTAATTCCTATCATTATATATGTGATTTATTTACAAGATACTTAGAAGCACAATATGCCAAAGCTTGGGAACAAGAATACCTTGGTCAATTGATAAGAATCAAATAGTTTGGTGACATTGAAGATTATAATTCAAAATTTTGTATTTTTTCTAAAAGGGTGGATAACATAACTGACAAAAATTTGTTGGATGATTACATTGGTGGATCAAAATAAGAAATTAAATATGATATTTTTCCAAAACATCCAGAAAATGTTATGGAAGTTATGCAATTTTCTTGCATGGAAGTATACAAAATAAACATATATTGTTTTCGGTTGCATAAGACAACCCTACCTAAACCTACTGGAATATCATGGAAGGAAATGGAGGAAAGAAGAGAAAAATGACTATATTTTTTTTGTAACAACAAATGGTAAAAAAGGAATAAATGTCAAGAAACAAAATTGTTCACCTTGGAAGATAATGATGAAGAGGAAATGTAGCAATATTGACAAAGAAGTGAGGAAGAACTTGTCAACTTAATAAAGCAATAAATATAGATGGAAATTGTGCACAACATTGATTCAGGCAAGTGTGAGATATATGTTCATACATTGGTAACTTTGTTAACTCCTCGAAATTTGAAGATCATTGGTTTCATTAAGAAGAAAATGGTTATAATTCTTAATGAATCAGTAGTATCTATAACTTCATTAATAAAAGATTGGTAGAATGCCTCAATTGTTTTGTATATCTAGTGACATATTTTCAAGTATTAGCTTCCAATGGAGGAAGTATTGATTGAGTGGGGGAATGCCACAACATTAAAATAGGTATGAGATAACATAAATTGGAAACCACGGTGTATTTCATTATAATTGGAGTTTTAGATGTAGTCCTAGGGATTCAATGGTTAAGAACATTGGGTATAATTTCCACAAACTAATGAATTATTCATTAATACAGAAATGTCCTCAGACACGTAATTTTATTGATAATGGAAAAGAAATTACATAGAAATTGATAGAGTTTACAAATGTAAACTTCCACTAATTTGCAATTAGGAAAACAACCTATTTATAAGCTATATGTCCTAACTTAATTTAGTTATGGACTACTTTATAAAACAACAAGTGTGCATTTACAATTAATGATCTTCTATCCAATCTACTAACTTTATTCCTATTTTAGAGCCTAAGATATGACTCTATTCTAGAGTCCTATCTTTGCTAACAATATTCTATTTCTAAGTGTCTCTAATATTTATCAAATATTCTAATTTAATAAATATTTTATCCTAACTTTACATTATGATATTTGGATCATCTAACATTCCCCCCTGTGATCCAAAAATACATTACAACATATACCAAGTTCATCCCTGAACTTAGTAAATTTTATTCTACCAAGAGGTTTGGTGAAGATATCAGAGGTCAGATATTCTGAAGGACAATAAATCATCTTGATGACATCCTTTGCAATGAGTGATATGATATGATGATACTTGGTGTCCAAATGCTTTTTATTTGAATGAAAAACTAGATTCTTGGCAAGCTTTATTCCTGACTATTTGTTGATGAATAATGAAGTAGCTTCTGCTGGAGGAATTCCCAAGTCCTATAAAATTGTACGCAACCAAAAAATCTCACATGCTGCTTCCCATGCTGATATGTATTCTGCTTCTGTTGAAGAAGTGGCCACTGCAACTTACTTCTTGTAACTCCAGGACACTACAGCTGACCCCATGTTCATTAAATAACCTGAGGTTGATGCCCTATCATCAATACTGCTAGCAAAGTCGGCATCTGAAAATCCACCAAATACAAATTTTTTAGTATTTTTGTAAAGAAGACCAAAATATTTTATTCCTTGGATATAATGAAGAACTCTTTTGGCTACATTCTAGTGGTTTTCTTGTGGTTCCTACATAAAGAAGGAAATAATACTAAGGGCATAAGAAATATCTGGTCAAGTAGTTTTCAGATAAATTAGGTTGCCAATCAACTGTCGATAAGTAGTGCTATCCACCATTCCCCCCCCTTCAAATTTTGAAAGTTTCAAGTTTTGTTCCATGGGGGGTAAGAACAGGCTTGCAATCCTGCATTCCAAATCGCTGAAGAACTTCTACTGCATACTTACTCTGAGAAATGAATATATGATGTGGAAGTTGGAATACTTCAACTCCAAGATAGTAGTGAAGTAGTCCCAAATTTTTCATCTTAAAACCTAGATGTAACTCCTTTTTCACCTGTGCAATGTGATCATCATTGTTTCTAGTGATAATCCAATCATCTACATACATAACTAGAATCACCAGATTTTTACCTTGTTGGCACACATACAAGGTATCATCAGATTCACTTCGTTGAAAGCCAACTTTCCGAAGGTATTCGTCCATTTTAGCATAACAAGCTCGGGGAGCTTATTTTAACCCATATAAAGCCTTTATTAGTTTGCAGACTTTATGTTCTTGTCCTTCAATTTCAAAACCTGGTGGTTGTGTCATATACACTTGTTCCTGTAAATCTCCGTTGAGGAAAGAAATTTTTACATCCATCTGATGAACTTTCCATCCTTGTTGAGCTACTAAGGAAAGTGTGAGTCGAATGGTGTTCCATTTAGCTGTAGGAGAAAATGTTTCCTCATAATCAATCCCTTCCTGCTGCGCAAAACCCTTAGAAACAAGTCTTTCTTTGTACTTGTCAATATCTCCATTTTGTTTATACTTAATTCGGTCAACCCATTTGCATCTAGTGGGTTCAAAATTTTGAGGACAATCAACAAGTTTCCAAGTGTTGTTGTCGAGAAATGCCTAATATTCATCAACCATAGCATGTTGCCATTCTTTATTTTTTACTGCCTCTAAACAAGTAGAAGGTTCAGTAAAATCCTTTGCTATCAAGGCAAAATTTCCTTCGTTTCTTTGTGATCCCCTTCTTCCTATTTTATTTTGTTCATTAGGCCTTACATCTTTCAAAATTTGAACTGCCCATTTTGGAAATTGATGTTCACTGATTTGAGGTTGTGAAAAATCACCATCATTGTAAAGAGGGTTGATGTAAACTTATGTTTGTTGATCAACCACAGGTTCTGGGGGTGGAGATTCATTGTCAGAAGAATTTCTGCTTCTAGGAGATTTGGATGAACTTCCAGAAGACCCAAACGACGTTGGTGAAGAAGACAGACTGGATGAATCATTTTCAGATGAAGGAAACTCAAGTTCATACCAATTTTGTGAATTTGGTTGACTTTGTAGATTTCCATTTCTTTTATCACCTTTTGTTTCTAACTTTTGAAGAAGACTTTCTACTTCTTCAGCACTCTTACTCTCATTTTCATCAAAAATCACATCTTTTCTTACAATAAATTTCCCATTCGGTAAACTTCGATACCCTTTCTTCTCATCAGAATACCCAATCATTGTGCACTTCAAGCTTCATGAGTCAAGCTTAGTTCGTTTTTCCTTCGGAACTAAGGCATAACATACTGATCCAAAAACTATGATATGTTTAACCTGAGGTTTGAATCCAAAATATGCTTCATAAGGTGTGATTCCATCTAAATAAGAAGTGGAAGATCTATTCCTTAAGTAGACAGCAGTATGAACTGCTTTGGCCCAATAAATAGGACTTAACGTTTTTAAAGTTAACATGGATCTCTCCATTCCTAACAAGGTACGGTTCATTCTTTCTATAACTCCATTTTTTTGTGGAGTGTAGACATTGGTAAGATGTCGTTTTAAGCCATTATCCATTCAATACATGTTGAATTCAATTGAAGTGAATTCTCTGCCATTGTTGGTTCTAAGAGTGCCAATATTCTCCTTTACTTCATTTTCAATAAGTTGACGAAAAGTTTTGAACTTTTCAAATGCTTCTCACTTTTGCTTCAAAAAATATACCCAAGTCATCCTACTAAAATCATCAACAAAGAGAAGAAATATCTTCATCCTCCTAGTGTAGTTTGTAAGGGTCCAAAAATATCACTGTGAACCAACTGCAAATTCCTATTTGTGTGCCATGAACTTGTGGGAAAATTCTCTCGATGTTGTTTTCCATAAATGCAAGCTTCACATTTTGCATTTTCCCTTTTGAAGGTTGGAATTCCCTTAACCATTCCCTGTTTTTGTAACTGAGAGAGACTGTCAAAGTTGAGATGGTGTTATAGCATCATTTTTCACCCTCATGTGATTCATGATTGTCTTTATGGCTTTGGGCACCCATTCCCACAGACTTGAACAAAATTCATTAAAAAACAGTGTTAAAAATCCCACACGCGGGTATGCCCAGACTTTTCTGCGTGTATACGCAAGTCCACATGTACTTTTCCACGTATGCCATTAAAATCATTAAAAATATATATAAAAATTTCCTATTTTTGGGCTGGGTTGATGGTTACTCCAGTAGTTCAACCACCCCAGTATGTGGCCAACTGTTTCCAACTGATTGAAACTACTTTGAGGGAGTATAAAAGCCCCTCATGTGCATGGCCTAAGGGAGAGAGAAATTGTATAGATATTATACTCTGTTGGAATCCCAATTCAAGTCTGAATTCCCGTGCCTCCTGCACTTTCCCAGATTTATACAGGAAACCCTTGTTTCCTGGAGATGTTCATCCATTTATATACCATCTCGAGTGCACAAGTCTTGAAAGTATCTTAGCGAGGCAAGGGTGGGACGGATCCCGACGATGGTCTGTTCGAAGATCGTGGAAGGATTCAGGTGATCTCTCCACTTTTTATTTCTGTACATGCTGTTCGCAATAATGAAGAACCATCTTGCTCCTGAACTTACGTGTTAATGTCTATTTGCATATGTGAAAAGATTGATTATTAAGCAGTTATTATTGTTTATATAATGTTTCACATGGATTACACTGACGTTTAGGAGAAATATATGATGTACAACTAGGGTTCCGTGCATGTTCTTTCTTGTTTTCCAGGTTGAAGAGGAAGAAGGGTTGCTGGGGGTTTGGACCCCACGGGATCTACATCAAACATAGGACTACGGGTGAGTTCTACTATCGTTGTTATCTAGTTTTTAGCATTTTAGTATGGTTGTGTGTGAGTCCTTCTGAATAGCATGCCCTGATCTGTGGAGGTTTTGACCCAACAAACCTCTAGGGTGTTTTTCCACGAAACAGAACTGGCAACTCCGTTGGGGATCGCATTTGTGTGATTCCCCTGTTGGGTGGTTTCAGCTGTTTGAAAGGTTTCCAACAGTTTTATCTATTATTTCCAGTCCAATCAACTTTTTCTCAGTCAGACTGAAGACCTGGTTCTTTATCCAGGCTTAATCTTTTTTATTTTTCATTATTTACCTTTCTATACGCAAGTTTGTCTACACACAGACGCGTATACATGTAGTTTGCTTCAAAGGAAGTCGCGTATACGCGGGTTTCCTTTGACACAGTCACGTATGCACGCTTGTTTCAAAACTGTCAAGTAGCGTATGCCTGGGTAAATTTTGAAATTTTTGATTTCTTGGCTTTTTAGTCTAGTCTGCCTGTGGAGACCTGTTCCTGCAGTGTCTTTGTATCCTCTAGATTGTGTTGAAAGTGGTCTTTGGTCTTTTCTCTCTCTTGTTTGGTTGAAAACTAGCTTATCTGGAAAATCTTGTTTCTTGTGCTGGCATTTCTGGTTTGAGTACCAAGATCTCTTCCTGGAGATTCTTGGCTATTCTGCTTCATCAGGACAGAGAGCCTTTGCTCATTTACTCTTTCCTACCTTTGTGTCTTGCTTTGCGCTTCAATTTTTGCCCATTTTTTAGTTGGTTTTCTTGAGTTCATTTGACTAGGTCTTGTTACAATTTTTTAAGAGTCTTTATTGATTCTTTGAAGTTTTTGTTTGCTGCAAGGTTGTACTATTCTTCTGGGCTGAGTTACTGAGTTTCTTGTCTTCCTTTGCTCATATAAATCTTGCTGCTAAGTAGCCTTATAAGATTTAGAGCATTTTTTGAGTTTTTGATTGAAATTCAGAGTTGTTTAGCTTGATATTGGATAGTTGTCTTGGTCTCTTCGAGCTCTTCTTTTTATAAAATCCAAAAGCTCAAAAAACATTTTGTTTTGTTGTTTGCTTTTGTTTTGCATTTTTGTTTTCGTTTCATTGTATCTTTTAAAGCTTTTTTCATATTTCTTCCCTTTGGTTTTTTACTTGATTTTGGAAAGGAATTGTCATTGGTTTCTTCCTCTTGTTTCAAGCGTTTTTGGTGTCTTTATACTAAGAGTTTCTGATTTTGGGAACTAGCTTTGTGGACAACCAAAAAGAGATAAAACTGAAGGATCTTTGGGAAATTTCTCTCTGCTTTAGTAGATTTTTCATCTTAGAATTTGCATGCTCTTAGTTATTTGCATCAGGTGCACTTAAGCATTTAGTCTTTTTCATAGTTTTTGTGAGTGTGAAGTTTGTCGTCTAAAAAGGAAAAAAAAATTTAGTCTCGTAGAACCTTTGTAGAAATTTCTTTTCATCGAAAGGCAATTACTGCATTTGCATGTAGTTTGGTTTTTATTAATTTCTTTTCTGCGTCAAAACACCACGAGTTTCATTTCCGTATCCCTTTGACTTAACATAGCAACCGATTAAAATAAGCGCTATAATTTAAAAGCAACTAGCAAGTTATTATTAAGTGTCATACACCAACTAGCTAGGTTGTAGGGCCTTGGATTAGGTGAGTGGAGAGTTAACTCTCCAAGGCCGCTCAAACAAAAACATAGAATTTGATTAATTGAGTGAAATCCAACTCCGTTAGGTGGACCGGGAAAGCTTTCCTCCAGAGAGTCAAGCGCGAGGGGAAGTGAAGGCTAAGAAGAGAGATACCCCCTCTTTGATTTGCTGGATCTAACCTCAAGACCATTCCGCCCGGCTTCTGACACGGATTGGTGCCCATATTTTTCACTCCTAGGTTCCACATAGGTGAATGCGGGGGGGAATACCCGTGGTACCTGGGGCAGACGTCGTATCACTTCCAGCAGTACTTCTAGGGGGTGCCCTTGCGAAGCTTGGGTACTTGTGCCGGCAAAGGCTGTTGTTAGGAGGTCGGCGTAACTGTTTCTGTTACCTTCGCTAGTAGGCTTGGGCCGTAATTATCCCAGACTACTTTCGGGAGGTCCTAGATTTCACTTTCTTGTATTTTGGTGTCCATTCCTAATCACCCGGAGCGGAAATACCTGAAGGTTGTTTGCTTGATTGTATCTCAGGGATTTTTCTTGTAGTGAGTTCTCTTTGCTCCTAGCTTGCCTAGCTTTATACCTTTTTTAGTCTAATTAAAATTGGTTAAAGTGGCTGATCAAGCGCCTCGTCGATCGAGGAGAATCCGGGGGTTATCTCCCGAGATTCCAGAGCCTTCTTCAAGAAGGCGTAGGAGTAATTTAGCAGGTGAGTATCACCCTGTGGCGTCTGACGCAGTGGAGAGAGATCCTCCACAAGGGTTTGAAGGTTTCGTAGCTGGTTCTGGTGTTGGTTCCGAGAGGAGCGTTCCG
Organism: Pinus albicaulis; assembly: GCA_034641835.2. Taxonomy (NCBI): domain Eukaryota; kingdom Viridiplantae; phylum Streptophyta; class Pinopsida; order Pinales; family Pinaceae; genus Pinus; species Pinus albicaulis. Next base: position 472,616,439 of record CM076573.1, read on the forward strand.
CTCACCTCGAGAGTCTTATTTCCACAGGAAGAAGAAGTACAAGTAGAGGAAGTGTCTCAACCCTCTGAGTCACTTCCATCTCCTCTTCCTCCTGATTATCTGTTCGTTGTTGAATACATCGGACCTGAGTTAGAGAGACCGGAAGATCCTCCATATTATTCATACCTTTCGATGGCCACGACTGGGAACGCGGCTTCTGCTATGAGTGCTGCAGGCATTCAGACTCCTGCTTCTGTTGAAGGAGGAGGCACTATTTCTATATCTTCGATTGCTTCTAGTACTGCTGTGTTTGGCTCTAGTTTCACCCAAGCACATGCTTCTCAATCTGGTCCCTTTTGTTTTGGAATGCCCACTAGTGGGATTCCTTCTTTTTCCTTTTCCACTGTTGCAGCTGCATCTACACCCATGTCTTCCATGGCTAGTGGATCAGCTTCTTTTCAAGGGTTCCCCTTTGGAACTGGGCATATTCGTAGTTAGAATCCTTCTTTAGGGTCCTTTCTATTCACTTCTCAGACTCCGAGTTTCAACCCTTGGTCTGGAGGTCAGAATTCGACCACTTTTACAGGTTGGAACCCTGTATTCACTACAGCGAGGGCAGGGAATCAGTTTTACGCTGGTCACCAAGGGAATGCTTCTTTCCCTTCTTCGAGTGCTTATCAGAATTTTTCCCCTCTTTCTAATGCTTGGAACCCCTATCAGGGGCTTTCCTCTTCATTTCATACTTCGGGGGGGGAACTAGTCTGGTCTTTGGTAATTCTGCGTTGGGAGGAGGTTCTTCTCCTTTTTCTACGAGTTCTTTTTGGCAACCTGGTGCCTCATCAAATCCAGGGTATTCTTTTCAGAATGTTGGGAATCCATCCCATCAAGGATGGAATCCTCAGGCTCAGCCTCGTTTACCTTTTCTGGCAACGTTAAACTTGCCAGATTTGTCGAAATTGACGAATGATCCGATCCGGTACAGTCCGGGGTGGCCTCCAGTCTCGACCAAACTACCTTCAGACATTCCAAAGTTTGAAGGCAAGAATGGAGAGGACCCGGCTAACCACATCACCACCTTCCATTTATGGTGTTCGTCTAACTCCCTGATCGACGATTCGATTAGGTTGAGATTGTTTCAACGCACCCTAACTGGAAACGCTGCCAGATGGTATATTGAGTTAATTGGGGGCAGTTTTGCTACATTTGGAGATCTGGCTGTTACATTTCTAAATCATTTCCAGTTTCCCGTCCGTTATGATGCTAGGACTGAACTCCTAGCTAATTTTAAACAGGACGATGCAACCCACATTTCTGACCATATTCAGGAATGGCGGAGAAGGAAGAGGCTTCTTAAAGCTCATATTCCAGGAGAATTCCTTTTGGAATGGTTTCTGAAATCTCTGCAGTTAGACATTTCTAAAGATGTATCCCTATCTGGGGTATTTTCTGAGGAGCAGGCCATTTTTAGGGCCCAACAGCTTGAATTGATATATTCTCAGTCTGGGGTCCTTCATAGATATTTTCCCAATGCTCCTCGCTCCAAATTAGATTTATCCAAAACTAATCCTGGTCCTCATGGTGATGGACTTATTGGGTTGATCAATAGTGGTGCAGCTAGCTTGCTTACTCAATTGCAGTAGTTGTCTTTACAATCTCCTCCTTCTGTTCAGGCTGTGCATGCTGAGTCATCGCCTTCCCAATCTTTGTCGGTAAATGCCGTCTAAACTTCTGACCCCAAAGGAAATCAACAATCCGAAGGGAAGAAGAAGGGATGGAATAATAAGAAAAAGGGCAAGAATGGGAAGGTGTTGACGGGAAAATTTGTCCGGCCAACAGTAGGGGATCTCCCCGATAGAAAGTCCCAATTAGACCTTAAATCGTTTGGAGTAGGGATCCCGTCCGGGGTGTGGGTCCGGCTACCACTTAAGACGCCTTCCCTTCTGTCTCAAAAGAACCTGATTGAACCTGCGGTCACACACTCATTCACATGATACAGAATACATGACTGACGCATTAAACACGAATAAAACACTAGTGTAGCTAGGCAATAAATAAAGCATGTACACCTAAGGAGATTTTGTTAGCAACACGTCTTTGGGGTACTGCTTGTAAGGTAGTCTGACTACAACAGAAATAGTTCTTTATGGCGAGATGTCCCTTTACTTTCTGAAAGATAAAATGAAATGCTAACAAAATAGTTCATTAACATTCATTAATAGAGCAAATGGTAAACTGTACAAAATCAATACAAACACAGATAGCTATGATGCATAAACGATGCTTCAAAATAGGCAGCTTCATTAATCAAAAGATGTTCTGAAACTGTATGAGGAAATACACTTAGTGTTCACGTAGTAAAACACATCATCCAAACAAAGGGGTTGTGGCAAGTATCTGTATTCACATGTATAAGAGTATAATCTTTTAATACAATGCAATGTAGCTCTTGAGTCTTCAAAAAGAAAAAGCCCATTTTACAAGTTCCCGAAGGAAGTATTTATAATGCAAAAACTGCCCTTCGGGCTTCCTTGATCTTTCATCTTCCCGACCGTTGGGCTGCCTTGTGACCTAGTCCCTTTTGCGACCTGCGACCTGAGCCGCTGTTGCGACCTGCGACCTGGCACTGTCGTTGCGACCTGCGACTTGACTGGGTCGCGGGGTTGCAAGTTGTAAGAGAATGGCCAAGATGCGACCTTGCGACCTTGCGACTAGGTCGCTGGGTCGCGGGGTCGCGGATCGTGAAAACAACCGCGCACACGCACCTGCGACCTTGCGACTAGGTCGTGGCCGGGTCGCCGGGTCACAAAAGGCGGAAAACCGAAGAGTAGCAAGGGGATCGGCGACCTTGCGACCGGGTCGCGAGGTCGCAAAAAGCGAAAGAATGAAGATATGCGACACCGCGACCTACTCGTGATTTGCGACCTTGTGACCTCGGCGCATCTCGGACTTCCGGCACCATTCTTTCAAGCTTTGAAAATATCCATATTACCCACTAGGGAGGACCCTGGCCTTGGCTCGCGCGTCGAACACTTCTACCTCAAACTTGGTAAACATGGGTCAGTATATCTTCAACATATCGATGCTAAAGTACAAACGCTAGTTAGCCGAAAGAAAGCTTTAGCAAATAATGCACTTGGACCCCTGTGTGGTCCAGTTTTCTCAGATTGTAAACATGCAGATTCCCACGGCAATCACTGGCTGCCAGAGAGTCTTCACCCACTCCCATGGAGGCTCAGCTAACGAATGTAAACCCTGATCTATATTAACCGATTTCTCTGTATCTAACCATTCCTTGGTAGGATCCTTCCTTATTTCTGAATATATAACAACAAGTCTTTGGGGAGCTGAAGGCCACAGAAAAATGGCATCTGGGAATTTACAGCCTGCTGAGTTATTGTGCCCCATGGAACTTGAATGAACTTCTTCTGTAGTTACCCCATGATACTTTATGTAGTGCTGGCTTGGGCAATGTCCTTTGTCACCTTCTCCAAGCCGTGTCAAATAGCTGCTCCCTTGTCGTCAGCAAATTCTGATTTGAGCAAAAGGGTAAATATTTTACCAATACATTTTGAGAAGGGGTTGCTACTACACAGATACCGACTTATCTATTCCAGAAAGCCTTCTTCCAGAAGAAGAAATATCCATGGAGTGGGTAAACTAAAGCTGGAGCACTTTGTAGATGGATGGTTCCTTTTAGTGCCCGAGAGTTATGCCTTAGTCACGGATTAAGCGCAGGTCCACTTAGAGTATTTTACAGCATCAATACGCATATCTATCTCACATTAGCATCTAATAGTGGAACGACCCTTCATTATTTATTGGTGCACACACTCGACACCAATCGTATATTTTCTTTAATAGATGCCTCAAAGTGTGTGACATGTTGATCTTAGTCTATTTATTCCTCACAGCAATAAGTGCACTTTTGTTGCACATATGGGCAATATCTGCTCCTACAAATTCTGGAGTCAATGCAACAAGGCGTTGAATGGCTGTGTTATTTACGCTGCCCATGCCGCAAAAATCACCGTACAATCTGCTATATCTGATTTGGAAATGGGGTCGCGCGGTCGAAAAATCTCCTTGGGTCGCAGCTTTCTATGGGCAATTCATTCTGCGACCTGCGACCTCAAGGGAGTCGCACAGTCGCACAGTCGCGCTTCTGGCTCAGTGGCATGCATTGTCACTTAGCGACCTGAAGGGGTTGCGCGACTGCTCAGGTCGCAAGTCGTATTTTCATTTGTTGAACCCACCATGCGACTCAGCGACTGTTTCTTCTTCGTTTGGGTGTAATGTGCGTGAAACACCTCACCTTTGTTTCTCTGTCCAGCGATGCATTATAGTCGTATCACAATCTTTTCACCTTCATTGCATGCAGGCATATGCATCGTCCTGCTTCTTTTACTGCGCTTTGTTTAAGTGCAACACTCCATTTACCACAAAAAATGGCACATGCATACCAATTGCATAGAAGCCTTTTAAGGAAAGTCTTCCAGCTAAATGCGTTACATTCGATATTTAATATGGCATGTTGTCGGGTTTCCGTTCGGTTTTGAATAGTATGTTTGCAACAGCAGCAGAAACATCTTGGACCCCCAGTCATACACATACCACCATCGATCACAGAGGTATGGCGATTTTGTGGGTACCATTGTCAAAAGGCATGAGAATTTTGCGGAGTTATTCCTCCATGCAGACCGCACCACTGTCCTGCACCTGATGAATATCTTCTGCATTGTCAGACTGTGAACAAACGGTCCCTTACACTTAATGCGAGAGTACATAACACCTTTATTGGAGCTTTAACACTAGCAATACCGCTTTCTTCATGGCGACCACGTCTACAAACACAAAAACAAAACTTATCGACACGTAGCGCTTCAACAAGACGTCTCTGTTTATATTCATGGAGCTATCATATAATATTTCCTGATGCCCGGTGTTTCCCGTTTCGCTGGGTGATGGAGGCGTTATCCTGCGTTATCCGTCTCAGCCGATAGGGTTTTGAACCAGAACTCTTTCGCCGTTTGAAACAGTGGGAATGACTTTTACGACCATGTCTTTGGTTGGGCTGTTATTGGTAGCGTGGCCTCGTTATACCCTCCTTCTCGTATTTCAAACATATGTTTGACCAGGTCCAAATTTTATAATCAAACATGACCTCCGTGCATGCCTGTCCAAAGGCTAGACTTCGGCGTAGAAACATTTTCGCCCACATATAAGTCTATTCCAATTTTTAATCGTAAGGTTTTGAACGTTGTATTTATCTGTCTGCTCCCAGCGTTCACCACTGGTAGAAAATCGCGCTGAGGCTTTCACATAGTCTAGCAATTCTTGTGATCATAACCGCTCGTCGTAGGTGGGCTACAAGTTTTGACTTCATGTTTGAACTGCCCCAAGGAATCAACTCCGTCGTAGAAATACAACGAATTTCCTTATAGCTCTGATTCGTGTTTTGATTTGACCGCTGTATAGACATATTTGCTCCAAACTTTTACGTAAGTTGAAAATTTGAGTGCCATGCAAACGTTGGCTCCATGCAACGTGTCCAAACGTAAGGTTGACCACCATATGCCTGCCCCACGTGGATTGAACCTGCAATATTAAACTGCTTGCACCCATGGTAACGCAACGTGTCTGCTCAGCAATCTTATACAGTCGTGAAGTCCTATGTGATTTTATATGGTTTGAATAATATGCAATTCGCACCCAGACTTTGTATCATCAAATGTATTTGCTTGACCATCGACTTGGCGCCCATGCAACGTGGTCTTGCACCTTGTATTAATATACACATGGTATTGCGCCTTGTATTAATATATACAACCGTCACCTTGTGCCTTGTATTAATACATGCATGGTCTAGCGCCTTGTATTAATATATACACGTCACCTTGCGCCTTGTATTAATATATGCATGGTCTTGCGCCTGGTATTAATATATACACCGTCACCTTGCGCCTTGTATTAATATATGCATGGTCTTGCGCCTTGTATTAATATGATCATTTACTTTTCCTTATAATTCGAAAGCTTCTCGTTTTGAAAGATCGAATGTCAAAATATACTTATCAAACCACACTGATAGCCCTTTTTCACATTGGCCTTTTCTACCCGGCTACCACAGGCGTATGCATTTCAACATGACCCCTTTAGGTTCAAACTAACATTCTCCATCTCATATGGTCCCACATACACAAACTTTATGGATATGGAAGAGTAAAGGCGACTAGGGTTGTAAGGCCATTTTATTTCTCCACGTTGTACTCCTTGCAGCGTAATTAATTCCACACTATGCAACTTAAGATCCATAAATTTTGCTTCCAAAGGGTGCGCTCACATTTTGAAACCTTGTCGTTGGCTTGCCACAGGAACACGTATGCTTTTGCACTGCTGCCTGGCACGGGCACGCCTTGAATGAGATTGTCGTTCCGTAGGGAAATCTCCTAAGTCGGATATGCTCACCGGGCTATACTTCAGGCTAGATTCATTGAAGTGGCGCAACATGCTTCTTTGTGTGCGCCTACCGACATTGAGATGGTATGATGCAAGATCTGGACATTTCCAATAGAGCGCTTTAAAGCATCTGGTGCGCACTAGTGAAGAAATCTTTTTCATCAATGACATAGAAGGTTCTCTCTGATCAACATGTATCACACTATCCCCCCTTTAATAGTACTGATCGTTTGCTCCTGCTCCTCCCCTGCTCCGCAGCTTTGACCTCATCGTTGAGCCCAATTTTATTTCCCTTGATGTCGTGACATGACTGAGGATTTTGTCACTCGTGGGGTCAACCTGCTTGGGATATTACAACATCATAATTACTCTTCAATAATGATAACCACAGATAAAACACACGAAACTAACAAGCTTAAGAGAAGCATTCAAACAATATGCTTAATGACCCACAACAGGAGGGCTTTTACTCGTCAATCCACACAAGGTTCTCGTTCAAACATATGTATGGCAATCTCATTACACATGGCACGACTGTGACAAGAGTGTTCGGGCGTACGCTGGATGATCCTTGCTACATATGGCGTGATTGCAGCGACAACATCAAGTCATGGTGATGAGACAACTCGTGAGGGATTAGAGATAGGTCGACGGGATGTTGTTGACTGCAGGTCAGGTGAGAGACTTTAACGCATAGGCGAGCAGAGGGGGAACCCGAAATTTTAAATATGCCCAAAATTTTGGGTGGTGTTGTAGCAGCTACAACAAATGGCGAACCAATGGTAGAATCCAGTATCTCTGTCAATATCACCACAATAGTCTGAGTCTGGATAATGATGCAAGGGAATATTTAACCAGTTCCGTGGGTACCCTTTGTATTACTTTGGCCCTTTACAGGTATGCCTAATCCTTGTGCCTCAACTAATTCTCGCTAATCAGAAACACATCAAAGAGAAAGCTCATAGATGCCGGTAGCTTGTTGATGATGTGACGAGCAAGGCAGTGGGCTTATTATTTTCAAGATTTTTAAAGTAAGTTTCTGGTGTTGCTCCGCTGCCAGCAGGCCTGGACAGTACCCCGGCGGAGTCACTTCAAGAAATCACAAACGTTACTCCGCTGCCAACGAGCCTGGTCAGTACCCCGGCGGAGTCGTTGCATTACCTCTCTGCGCAGGAAGCCTTTCTCGATCCTTTACCCTTATTTGTTTCATGTGCTTGTAGCACTTATTTTCTTGTGCTCGTGGCACTTATTTTTCATGGGCGGATGAGGGATCCCGACTTATTTTACGAGCATGAGAGGTTGTTTCTTGTTTTACAGAAACTGAAAGATATCCTGATTTGGGTTTGCCCTCGTGCCAAACCTTCACATCCCATTCACCACAATAGGCGCAGCGCGCAGAACAGCACATTAAAACGTCCAAGACTATGTTGGGCACAAAGCTTAGGCTCACGGGTATGGGCCATTTCAACTCATCAGGTCTCCCACAGACAACCGGCTCGTATCTCACCAGATAATAAGTTTAGACTCATAGGCATCTTATTGATAAGGCGACTTCGATGACTGGTCCTAAGAGAAAGCTGCCTCTTGAGATAGCCACCGCAATTTCACACAAAACAATGGGGTCACTGTTTCAGCAATCGGGGAAAAACAAGACTGCAAGGTGATAGGGTTGCAAATGAGGGCTCATGCAGTGGCAGGCGATATGACAAAAATGATGTGAGGGAGAGAAAGTACGACGCAATGTAATAAGCGAGGCTCAAGGTGCAATGCAACGCCATGTGCGAGAACGATCAACCAGTTGTAGGTGGAAAAGAGGCGCAATACAAGAAATGATTATTTATGCAGCAACAAGCAGCTGAAAACGAAATGAAAGAAAATACTTTTAACATGATGTTGCCTGAAGATATTAATCGTAAACACAACACAACAAACACACTTTTAAACTATGAAGTAAAATTCGGTAAGTAAACCTAATTAACTTTGTACTAAAAAAAAAACAAAAATTTTATTGTAGGTCCTAGCTAGCCTACACCTAAACCCTAGTTTAACCAATGATGCGGTCGGGTTATGTAAAATCAGTTTTCCAGTGCAGCCACCGCATTAATTTGCATCCTGCAACGACAAAAATGATCAAGATCAGAGCCAGTATCCAAAAAAGTGCAGTAGCAACAAAATTTACCTGAGGAGCAGGTGCAACGGCAAGACGATCATAGATACCTACCAAAGAACATGCCGGAACATATTGTGCAGGCTGAATCCCACTCTCGTCTTGATATACCTCAATATGTTCTTGAAACTCAACATTATTTATAAATGACACAAAATCATTCGTGCACGACCCTGGATCTAAGGGGTGATGGGTAAGCCAATTCCTATTTGCAAGCACATTCACCGAATGGGGTTGGTTGAGTTGATCGACAATCTCATCATGGTGTTGGGGACCATCAGTTTTATGGAATGGAAACAATACGCAAATGCCAGGCGAATTATAGATGCATGCACATCCAAGCGTAGAAATTCTAGTTTCGAAAACCCTAGTCCGGGGTTGCTCCTGGGTTTGGTTAAGGGTATGGGGATCTGAATCCACATTTAAAGGAGCCTGAAATTCTTCACTGCTTTGAACAAACTCTGGACCTTCAAGCAAGGGGCTTTCCAACTTTGACTGCTTGGCGAGATTAACAGGCGAATGGGCGTGATCATCAATTGTAGTGATTTGAAAGATGTCAGTGGGCTTTGTATCAATTTGGTCGAATGTTTGCGCACTGACAGATTGATAATCCAAAATGTCGGATTCTCCAGACTTGCCAGGATGGGGTGAATTCGACACGTTAATGCTGGAAGGAGCATGGTACTGGGGAATTGTCATTTCAGAAACATTCGGCGGAAGCTGACGCGTTTCGATTTTCTGGTGGGTACTTGAATCTTCCCAAAGCGGATCATCGAATTCAGGTGTCTTCGTATGGTCAATATAGAGATTTGAGTGACGGTCGTCAGCGGTACGATTGAATATGTTTTCAGATAAGGAGTAATCGCTGCAACCATCGATTTGGTCGAGTTCGGTACCTAGCAAGTTAGGCTCCCTGGGGTTTACCAAATGGGATGGATCGATAACAGGGACATCTTGAAGTTGCCCAGATAGGAAATCACTCCCATGGTTGTCTAAAGATTCCAAGTGAGACAGATCAGATTTAAAAGATTCATCGATTTTAGACTGTGATTGTGAAACACCACCTGCGTGCTTATGATTTTCACCAATACCAGTATAAGAAAACTCTGAATGTCTAGACAAATTTACTAGTATGGCGGGATCAAGAAACAAACTAGGGAACAATGAACGAAAAGATTGAGTTGCAGGGGCGTTAACCCTACAAGGCTTTTCAACATGTGCATTCAAAGGACACAAAGATCTGGCAAACCTTGTAAGGGAATCAACTTTATGCGGGGTAGGAGTCGATTCATAGTCCGTATGTGAACTAGATTCATAATCCGAATCTGAACCAGACTCATAATCCAAATATGAACCAGATTCATAATCCGAATCTGAACCAGACTCATAATCCAAATATGAACCAGATCCATAATCCGAATGTGAACCAGATTCATCATCCGAATGTGAATCTGATTCATAATTCGAATGTGAACCAGATTTAGGACTAAGTCCAGGGAGAGATCGAGTGGGCTCGGGGTAGGTTTCATGAGCCAAAAGAGATAATGAGCCACTGGGGTGTTCAGATTTGACACGGTACGTGAAAGACTCAAGGTCAGAACATCCATTGACTTGCGGGTTGTGATAGGGAACACTAGGCTCAGGTCGGGTTGCTAACTGAAAAGGTTCAAGGGAAACGAGAATCGCATACGCGAACTATTCTCTTAACAACCTCCAATCGACATCCTTTTCAGGGAACTCAAAACAATAATGAATGAATCTGATAGAGAACTCATCTAAAGATTCCTGAGGTTCCATTCTGATGTCATTTATCTTTAATAAAACGTTATGAAAATCATATCTATGAAAAGCTTGTTGTAATTCACTGGCGAGTTGTTCAAATGAATGGATGGAAGATTCCGGCAACGTGCAGCACCATTTCTTAGTGCGACCTTCGAGGGTGAGGAAGAAAAGCAAACAAAACAAACCCTCATCGTCAATTTCATAGCACTCACCAAAGCCACAAAAATCTGAACAGTGTTGGGTTATGGACACCACATTTTCACCCATCCATTCCATGGAACCAAGTAGTAAGCAGTTGTATCAGGAGATGTAATTATGCAGATATAAACTCAAGACAAACATCTCTGAGGTGATGATTTAGTTCGTAGCCGCTACCAGATGTGTTCTTCCGCAACTCTGAGCTCGACGTCATCTGGCCCTCCTTTCTGCATTAACCATATGGTTGGAGGTTCGGGCCCTCCTTCTAGCGCCCGATTTTGTTGACGGGAAAATTTGTCCGGCCAACGATGGGGATCTACCGGTAGAAAGTCCCAATTAGACCTTAAACCGTTTGGAGTAGGGATCCACGTCGAGAGTGTGGAATCCAGCTACCATAAGACGCCTTCCTTAACGTCTCAAAAGAACTTGATTGACTCTCGGTCACACACTCCCATTCACATGATGGAATACCTTAGTGACGCATTAGGCATGAATAAAGCACTGGTGTAGCTCTTATATCCATAAAGCATGTACACATAAGGAGATGTTGTTATTGTACGTCTTTGAAGTCTTGCTTATAAGGTAGTACGACTACAACGAAATAGTTCTTTATGGCGAGATGCCCCTTTACTTCCTGAAAGATAAAACGAAATGATAATAAACAATGTCATTAACATCCATTAATAGAGAAATATAAACTAAACATCATTAACACGAGTACAGAAAACCATAATGCATAAATGATGCTGATAAGAGTGCGACTTCATTAATCAAATTAATCAAAAGATGTTCTGAAACTGTATGAGGAAATACACTTAGTGTTCACGTAGTAAAACACATCATCCAAACAAAGGGGTTGTGGCAAGTATCTGTATTCACATGTATAAGAGTATAATCTTTTAATACAATGCAATGTAGCTCTTGAGTCTTCAAAAAGAAAAAGCCCATTTTACAAGTTCCCGAAGGAAGTATTTATAATGCAAAAACTGCCCTTCGGGCTTCCTTGATCTTTCATCTTCCCGACCGTTGGGCTGCCTTGTGACCTAGTCCCTTTTGCGACCTGCGACCTGAGCCGCTGTTGCGACCTGCGACCTGGCACTGTCGTTGCGACCTGCGACTTGACTGGGTCGCGGGGTTGCAAGTTGTAAGAGAATGGCCAAGATGCGACCTTGCGACCTTGCGACTAGGTCGCTGGGTCGCGGGGTCGCGGATCGTGAAAACAACCGCACATGCGACCTTGCGACCTTGCGACTAGGTCGCTGGGTCGCTGGGTCGCAAAAAGGTGGAAAAACGAAGAGGTGCGACCCTGCGACCTTGCGACTAGGTCGCTGGGTTGCGAGGTCGCAAAAGAAAAAGAATGGAAGATATGCGACCTCGCGACCTACTATGATTTGCGACCTCGTGACCTCGGCAGATCTGCGACCTCCAGCCATTCTTTCAAGCTTTGAAAAAAATCCATATTACCCACTAGGGAGGACCCAGCTTCGGCTCTGCGCGTCGAACACTTCTACCTGCAAACAACGTAAAATGGGTCACATATCTTCAACATATTGATGCTAAAGTGCGGTTAGTTAGCTGAAAGAAAGCTTTAGCAAATAATGCACTTGGACCCCTGTGTGGTCCGGTTTTCTCAGATTGTAAACATGCAGATTCCCACGGCAATCATTGGCTGCCAGAGAGTCCTCACCCACTCTCGTGGAGGCTCAGCTAACGAATGTAAACCCCGATCTATATTAACCGATTTCTCTGTATCTAACCATTCCTTGGTAGGATCCTTCCTTATTTCTAAATATATAACAACAAGTCTTTGGGGAGCTGAAAGCCACAGACAAATGGCATCTGGGAATTCACAGCCTGCTGAGTTATTGTGCCCCATGGAACTTAAATGAGCTTCTTCTGCAGTTACCCCATGAAACTTTATGTAGTGCTGGCTTGGGCAATTTCCTTTGTCACCTTCTCCAAGCCGTGTCAAATAGCTGCTCCCTTGTCGTCAGCAAATTCTGATTTGAGCAAAAGGGTAAATATTTTACCAATACATTTCGAGAAGGGGTTGCTACTACACAGATACCGACTTATCTATTCCAGGAAGCCTTCTTCCAGAAGAAGAAATATCCATGGAGTGGGTAAACTAAAGCTGGAGCACTTTGTAGATGGATGGTTCCTTTTAGTGCCCGAGAGTTATACCTTAGTCACGGATTAAGCGCAGGTCCACTTAGAGTAGTTTACAGCATCAATACGCATATCTATCTCACATTAGCATCTAATAGTGGAACGACCCTTCATTATTGATTGGCGCACACACTCGACACCAATCGTATATTTTCTTTAATAGATGCCTCAAAGTGTGACATGTTGATCTCAGTCTATTTATTCATCACAGCAATAAGTGCACTTTCGTTGCACATATGGGCAATATCTACTCCTACAAATTCTGGAGTCAATGCAGCAAGGCGTTGAATGGCTGTGTTATTTATGATGCCCATGCCGCAAAAATCACCGTACAATCTGCTTTATTTGATTTGGAAATGGGGTCGCACGGTCGAAAAATCTCCTTGGGTCGCAGCTTTCTATGGGCAAGTCATTCTGTGACCTGCGACCTCAAGGGAGTCGCACAGTCGCACAGTCGCGCTTCTGGCTCAGTGGCATGCATTGCGACTTAGTGACCTGAAGGGGTCGCACGACTGCTCAGGTCGCAAGTCGTATTTTCATTTGTTGAACCCACCATGCGACTCAGCGACTGTTTCTTCTTCGTTTGGGTGTAATGTGCGTGAAACGCCTCACCTTTGTTTCTCTGTCCAGCGATGCATTATAGTCGTATCACAATATTTTCACCTTCATTGCATGCAGGCATATGCATCGTCCTGCTTCTTTTACTGCGCTTTGTTTAAGTGCAACACTCGATTTACCACAAAAAACGACACATGCATACCAATTGCGTAGAAGCCTTTTAAGGAAATTCTGCCAGCTAAATGCGTTACATTCGATATTTAATACGGCATGTTGTCGGGTTTCCGTTCGGTTTTGAATAGTATGTTTGCAACAGCAGCGGAAACATCTTGGACCCCCAGTGATACACATACCACCGTCGATCACAGAGGTATGGCGATTTTGTGGGTACCATTGTCAAAAGGCATGAGAATTTTGCGGAGTTATTCCTCCATGCAGACCGCACCACTGTCCTGCACCTGATGAATATCTTCTGCATTGTCAGACTGTGAACAAACGGTCCCTTACACTTAATGCGAGAGTACATAACACCTTTATTGGAGCTTTAACGCTAGCAATACCGCTTTCTTCATGGTGACCACGTCTACAAAAAAAAAACAAAACTTATCGACACGTAGCGCTTCAACAAGACGTCTCTGTTTATATTCATGGAGCTATCATATAATATTTCCTGATGCCCGGTGTTTCCCGTTTCGCTGGGTGATGGAGGCATTATCCCGCGTTATCCGTCTCAACCGATAGGGTTTTGAACCAGAACTCTTTCGCCGTTTGAAACAGTGGGAATGACTTTTACGACCATGTCTTTGGTTGGGCTGTTATTGGTAGCGTGGCCTCGTTATACCCTCCTTCTCGTATTTCAAACATATGTTTGACCAGGTCCAAATTTTATAATCAAACATGACCTCCGTGCATGCCTGTCCAAAGGCTAGACTTTGGCGTAGAAACATTTTCGCCCACATATAAGTCTATTCCAATTTTTAATCGTAAGGTTTTGAACGTTGTATTTATCTGTCTGCTCCCAGCGTTCACCACTGGTAGAAAATCGCGCTGAGGCTTTCACATAGTCTGGAAATTCTTGTGATCATAACCACTCGTCTTAGGTGGGCTACAAGTTTTGACTTCATGTTTGAACTGCCCCAAGGAATCAACTCCGTCGTAGAATACAACGAATTTTCTTATAGCTCTGATTCGTGTTTTGATTTGACCGCTGTATGGACATATTTGCTCCAAACTTTTACGTAAGTTGAAAAGTTGAGTGCCATGCAAACGTTGGCTCCATGCAATGTGTCCAAACGTAAGGTTGACCACCATATGCCTGCCCCACGTGGATTGAACCTGCAATATTAAACTGCTTGCACCCATGGTAACGCAATGCGTCTGCTCAGCAATCTTATACAGTCGTGAAGTCCTATGTGATTTTATATGGTTTGAATAATATGCAATTCGCACCCAGACTTTGTATCATCAAATTTATTTTCTTGAACATCGACTTGGCGCCCATGCAACATGGTCTTGCACCTTGTATTAATATACACATGGTCTTGCGCCTTGTATTAATATATACAACCGTCACCTTGCGCCTTGTATTAATACATGCATGGTCTAGCGCCTTGTATTAATATATACACCGTCACCTTGCGCCTCGTTTTAATAAATGCATGGTCTTGCGCCTTGTATTAATATATACACCGTCACCTTGCGCCTTGTATTAATATATGCATGGTCTTGCGCCTTGTATTAATATGATCATTTACTTTTCCTTATGATTCGAAAGCTTCTCGTTTTGAAAGATCGAATGTCAAAATATACTTATCAAACCACACTGATAGCCCTTTTTCACATTGGCCTTTTCTACCCGGCTACCACAGGCGTATGCATTTCAACATGACCCCTTTAGGTTCAAACTAACATTATCCATCTCATATGGTCCCACATACACAAACTTTATGGATATGGAAGAGTAAAGGCGACTAGGGTTGTAAGGCCGTTTTATTTCTCCACGTTGTACTCCTTGCAGCGTAATTAATTCCACACTATGCAGCTTAAGATCCATAAATGTTGCTTCCAAAGGGTGCGCTCACATTTTGAAACCTTGTCGTTGGCTTGCCACAGGAACACGTATGCTTTCGCACTGCTGCCTGGCACGGGCACGCCTTGAATGAGATTGTCGTTCCGTAGGGAAATCTCCTAAGTCGGATATGCTCACCGGGCTATACTTCAGGCTAGATTCATCGAAGTGGCGAAACATGCTTCTTTGTGTGCGCCTACCGACATTGAGATGGTATGATGCAAGATCTGGACATTTCCAATAGAGCGCTTTAAAGCATCTGGTGCGCACTAGTGAAGAAATATTTTGCATCAATGACATAGAAGGTTCTCTCTGATCAACATGTATCACACTATCCCCCCTTTAATAGTACTGATTGTTTGCTCCTGCTCCTCCCCTGCTCCGCAGCTTTGACCTCATCGTTGAGCCCAATTTTATTTCCCTTGATGTCGTGACATGACTGAGGATTTTGTCACCTGTGGGGTCAACCTGCGTGGGATATTACAACATCATAATTACTCTTCAATAATGATAACCACAGATAAAACACACGAAACTAACAAGCTTAAGAGGAGCATTCAAACAATATGCTTAATGACCCACAGCAGGAGGGCTTTTACTCGTCAATCCACACAAGGTTCTCGTTCAAACATATGTATGGCAATCTCATTACACATGGCGCGACTGTGACAAGAGTGTTCGGGCGTACGTTGGATGATCCTTCCTACATATGGCGTGATTGCAGCAACAACATCAAGTCATGGTGATGAGACAACTCATGAGGGGTTAGAGATAGGTCGACGGGATGTCGTTGACTGCAGGTCAGGTGAGAGACTTTAACTCCTAGGCGAGCAGAGGGGGAACCCGAAATTTTAAATATGCCCAAAATTTTGGGTGGTGTTGTAGCGGCTACAACAGAAGGGTAATGCGAATAAAACCAACGAGCATGTTGGTGAGGGTCCAAAGGATAAAAAGAAAGTGAAGTTTCCATGCAAGTTATGTACTGGAGACCATCTTACACACCTTTGCCCTAAAATTCAGGATGTGCAGCGCTTGTTAGCTCAGCAGGGTTCTTCCAGTTCCTAGGCTGTGTTGACAAACCCTTTTCCCCAAGGGCAACAGCTAGTTGTTGGCACGAATCAAAATACTGGGGCTTCCTCTGGGGGCACCCAGGAAGGGGAAATTCCATCAAACATATACATGATAAGTGCTCACGTGGATGTCGCTATGAGATCCCGTGATTATGGCGAAGAAGAGTCTTCGAAAGCTAAGGGTGCTCCTGATGCTACTGAGCCGCTTCATATCACGAGGCCTACTGTTGAGCCTATACCTCGGATGCCCAAAGCATCTACTAAGCGTACGATGATTAATCCAAATGCTAGGGCTGCCCAGAACTACTCTATTGTGGAAGATCTAGCGCAGAGTCCTTGTGCCATGTCGGCTCTTGAGGTGCTCCATTCTTGTCCGGCTCAGCGCAGTGCTCTGCTCACTGCTCTTGGGGCTATCGATCCAAAGAATTCTCTTATGATTACTTTCGATATGACTAATTTTAAAAAGAGACTCCCCCATCATATGGCTTTTCATATTAAATCATCGTACCAGAAATGCAATATTTTCCGGACGGTCGTTGATGAGGGTGCTTCCACATGTGTGATGTCTCTCACATGCTGGAAGGGAATTGGATCTCCCGCAGCTGTTCCATCTGCTACTCTTCTAACTGCGTTTGATGGTCATTCTCACAGACCGCATGGTATTGTCCCAGCTTTGCCCATCTGTGTTGGGGGCAAAACTGTAAATATAGAGGTTGAGATAGTTGATGCAAGCTTGGACTACAACCTTCTGTTGGGGAGAAACTGGATTTATGAGATGGATGCCATTGCATCTTCATTGTTTCGGCTTATTTGTTTCCCTCACGAAGGGAGGATTGTTATAGTGGACCAACTGGACTGTCCTCCTGTAGACCCGAATGCATCTACTGACTCAACTATTCCAAAGTTGGATAATACCAAGTCGCCTACTGAGAATTTAGGGGTTGGAATGTATTCTTCCTTGATGGGTACTTTCGATATTCCTCCTCCTACGGTTCATATAAATGCAATTTCATCCTCCAGGGCTCCTCTTCGAAGAGAGTTCTTTAGAACTCATTATTTTTCCGACCCTTGGACCTTACCTTCCCCTACTGCCACATTAGCAGAAGGTCAAGTGGGTGGAATGGCATTTCCGATGTCTGCAGCTGAGATTGCTTATCAATCTATTGTTGACTCTGCAAAATCCATTCCAGCTCCTCTTTCACCGGAAGAGTTGGATGGAGATGTGGCCCCGGCTTGGACACTTAGTTCTTCTTCTGCCCAGGATTGACTTGATACCACTCTTCCATCTGAAGAGGCCATCCTGGAAGCTATGACTGGTATATTTAGATCGTGGGATGATTTGCATCATCGGTCTTACTTTTTACCTGATTTGAGCGAAGTTTAAATGAGTTTTCCAAGTCCTCCATCTCCTGGTCCTGTTCGCCCAGTCCTGAACCCTTTAGCACCAACACAGGTTTATGCTGAAGGGAACATGGCTGTGATTTCTCCAACTATCCCGGTGAACATTTCCAGGGATCCCAATGTTATTAATAATGTCTTCATCGGAGCTGAATGTTCCCCTGAAGAGATTCATATTTACACCGAGCTCTTTAAAGAGTATAGGGATGTATTCGCTTGGTCTTATGAGGAAATGCCTGGTATAGATCCATCTATTGTCCAGCATGAGATCAAGACTTATGAAAACGCTAAGCCTGTGAGGCAAAAACTTCGTCCGGTCAATCCTAGGAAGGCAGCAGCTATCAAAGCTGAGGTGGAGAAGCTGCTTAAGGCGAGACTCATTTTCCCTGTTCCTTTGACTGAATGGGTTTCAAACCCTGTTCCCGTAGATAAAAAACAAGGAAAAATTCGAGTTTGCATTGATTTCAGAGACCTTAATAAAGCATGTCCTAAAGATAATTACCCCACACCATTTATAGATCAAATCATTGATGAGTGTGTCGGTAATGAGATTTTCTCCTTCATGGACAGTTTCTCCGGATATAATTAGATTACTATCCGTCCTGAAGATCAGCATAAGACTGCCTTTATTTGTCCCTGGGGTACTTTCGCATACAAGAAGATGCCTTTTGGTCTTAAAAATGTTGGGGCTACGTTTCAGCGGGCCATGTCATATGCCTTCCACGACATCAAAAAAATTATCGAGGCGTATTTGGATGATTTAGCTGCTCATTCTCGAAAGAGGATGGATCATCCTGCTCACCTCCGTCAAATATTTGAACGATGTTGTTTCTATAAGATTAGGTTGAATCCGAACAAGTGCGTTTTCGCGGTTACATCCGGTCGGTTATTGGGATTCATTATGTCTAGGGAAGGGATTAGGGTAGATCCCTTCAAGGTTGAGGCAATACTTCGGTTGCCTCCCCCGTCCTCTATTCGTCAACTTCAAAGTCTACAAGGAAAGTCTAATTTTCTTCGGAGATTTATCGTAAATTATGCTGAAGTTACCAAGGGATTTATGAGATTGTTGAAGAAGGGAGTTCCATTTCTTTGGGATGAATTCACTCAACACTCATTCGATACTTTGAAAAAAGCATTGACCTCTGCTCCTTTATTGAGTCCACCTGATTATAGCAGGGATTTCCTTTTGTATCTTGCAGCAGCAGAATCTACTATTGGTATGGTTCTGGTTCAGGAAGATGATGCTCTTGCAGAGCATGTTATATACTATCTTAGTCGAGGATTGGTAGGTCCTGAGCTCCGGTATACTCCGATAGAAAAGTTAGCTTTAGCAGCTGTTCATGCTGTGCAGCGACTCCGGCATTACATTCTTCTACGAAAAACTTATGTTTTGGCAGCAGCCAATCCATTTCAGTTTGTTCTCAGTAGGCGAGTGATTGGGGGCAAATACAATAGATGGATTATGATTTTGCAGGAATTTGATCTTGAGTTTATGTCTGCCAAGTCCAAGAAATCATTGGTTTTCGCGGAATTGATCTCCGAGTTTCCCTGTGGGGAAGAGATAGTCTATGATGAATCCTTCCCGGATGAACATTTGTTTCTTATCTCTCCACAGGATCCTTGGTATGGAGATATAATTGTGTATCTTCAGACTGCGAAGTTTCCCTCTACTTTTTCGAAAGATGAGCGCCGTAAGTTGCATCACTTGGCTAAGAATTACTTAATTATTGGTGATGCTTTATACCGTTGAGGGGTTGATTCAATCCTGAGACGTTGCTTAACTCTTGAAGAAGCTGAGGCTGTGCTGAATGATTGCCACAGTGGAGCTTGTGGTGGTCATTTATCTGGGCTTGCTACAGCCCAAAAGATCTTGCGTGCTGGGTACTTTTGGCCTTCAATTTTCAAGGATTGTATGGAGTCGGTCAAAAAGTGTCATCCGTGTCAAGTTTATACTCGAAAAATGCGTGCTCATCCAGCTCCGCTTTTTCCAGTCATTACTGTCGGTCCCTTTACAAAGTGGGGTGTTGATTATACTACTTGTAACCCGCCTTCGGCTAAAGGTCACAAGTACATTATTGTAGCAGTAGACTACTTTACGAAGTGGGTCGAGGCTATGCCTACTTTTGGGAATGATGGTGAGACTGCAGCTCTTTTTCTTTTCAACCAAGTTATTTCTCATTTTGGTATTCCTAGAGAGATTGTCACTGATCATGGCAGTCATTTTCAGAATAGCATGATGGCTGAGTTGGCTCTAAAATTAGGTTTCCGGCAGGAGCATTCATCTCTGTATTATCCTCAAGCCAATGGGCAAGTGGAAGCCGTGAATAAATCCTTGAAGACAATTCTTCAAAGGACAATCGATAAAGCTCGATCCAACTGGCATATTATGCTATATCCTGCACTTTGGGCATACAGGACGTCAGTGAAAACTGCAACTGGCTTTACTCCGTTTCAGCTAGTTCACGGGTTGGAATCCATATTTCCCATTGAATGTGAGATTCCTTCTCTTAAGTTAGCTGTTGAACTTCTTCCTGACACTTCTAGTCTTGAAGAACGTCTCCTTCATCTGGAACATCTTGATGAGCAGCGTCGGGATGCCGCCACGATGAATGAAGTGCATAAAAACCGAGTTAAAGTTCAGTACGATAAGGCGGTCAAGCCTAGGGTTTTTTCGGAAGGTGACCTTGTTTTGGTCTATGCCCAAGAAAAAGATGCCCTGGGGGCAGGAAAGTTTAAGTCTATGTGGTATGGCCCCTTTATCGTTAAAAAAGTCCTTAAGAAAGGAGCATATACCTTGGTTTATTTTGAAGGGAACGAGTTGCCGGAGCCCAGAAATGGGCTCTATTTGAAAAAGTATTATGCCTAGGCTTCGGCCTGACATTTTTCTTTTGTATATAGTAGTTTTTCTTTGTACATATCTGGTTGTTTTTCGATCTTTGATGGGATGGTGATGTTTTTGATCTGCTTTGGCAGGTTGTGTCGGATGTCATGAGTCATTTTGGTTTCGCCGATGGTGCTAGTAGACACACCCGGAACTTGGCTTCCACGGCTTGGGTGCTTCATCATCCATCCGGTCAGCTGTTAGTATCAAGAGGAGTCTGCATTGGTCCTGCTACCAATAATATAGCAGAATACACTGCAGTTATTTATCTACTCTCGGACGCAATATCTTTGGGTGTTGATTCGTTGGTAGTTTTCTTGGACTCCCAGCTGGTGGTGTCGCAGTTGAACAATACTTATCGGGTTCGAGATCCATTTTTACTCCGATTGTTCTTGAGGGTACGTTTGTTACAAAGATCATTTCAATTTTTAACTTTCATTCATATTCCTCGAGCTGACAATTGGATGGCAGACTCATTAGCTAATCAAGCAATTGATTGGCATATTAATCATTCCATACAATAAAATTTAATCATCAAAAACATCATACATTTTGATACATTTGTCACATCACATCAAACATCGCCGTATATATATCATCAGAGTGTTTAAAAAACTATACAAAATTTTGGATCCATAAGTCATACAAAAAATTGGGCTTATGCCTGATCATGTTCAGTCTCAAAAAATATACAGTCATCTGATACATCATATCTATCTATTCCTAAGGTCCCTGCCCAGAAGTTGTGTTCCTATAGAACACAATCGCGGTGACAACGCGGCGGAATAACCGTACCCAGTCGCGGGGTACTCCTACTACCTGCCTCTGGATGGCCTCAGGCAGATCTTCCACTGCAGCTATAGGCACTTGGCGGGTTAACCCCTCCAAGTTCCTCTGTACGACGTGGAGGGTTCTGTCTGAGTCTACTGTATCCGCCTCGCCTCTGCGACGCTTATGTCGTGGGTATCCCTCAGGTCAAACTGGTCCAATATCTGTTTCATGATCATTTTAAAATTGTAAGTCATTTTGAATCCAATCAAAAACATGTTTGTTTTTCGCATTTTTTCATACATATTGAAAAAATCCAAAAAATTATACAAGTAAAAAAAATTGCAAACTTACCGACTGTGCCCCATGCCGCACCTGGTGGAAGGACAAGGTCTGGATCGCCTCGGAAATCCATCCCGGCATAGGGATAGTCTTCCACAGCGATGATTTTTTCTCCCCACCAAAGGAAGAACTCATCATCCCAAGTGGTTCGGGGAACTTCACTTCCCCCAAATCTCTTCATCAAGTCAGCCCATCGGGAAATTCTTGGATCTCTAGGGCTGCTGATAGAAGAGATCACTTTGGGTCTCAGCGCTGGAATCTTCTCGAAGAATAATGTCATCAAGATTGTACCATATCCAAAATGTTTTGTCTTTACCTTTCGGATAGAAGTTAATTGCTGCTTCATGTTCATCAGTAGAGCTGTGCACCAATCATATACATGAGTTAAGCATTCCACTGCTATACTCATTTGAGTCCTGGATGCCTGGTGTAGGGAAGCAGATCCTGCCACCCTGCCAATGGTAAAAAGGAGGATTTTCATGTGCAAGTCTCTTAAATCTTTGATCGCAATTTGAGTTCCAACTTTCTTGGAACCCTCTGCGCAGCAGACGTGGACGTAATCTTCCACGGCTAGCCCTCCCAAAGGCTTACCATGCAAGTCTACTGGCTCCCCCCTCCGGGAGAGTCCAGTAATAAAATATATATCTTCCACCTCGATGCGTATGGGCATTTGATCTATTATGAAGCAGTCTTCTTCCGGTTCCCAATAGTTCACAAGCATTTCGAGCAACCGGACATTACTCTTCATATTTGGCATTTTGAAAAACTTGAGCAATCCACAATTTCGGAGAATATTTAGTGATGCTTAGTCCCGCATGACTTCATTGTCAATAGCACTGTGTTCACGCTCTCTCCAAGATATAGTCATCCTGTAAAATTTCAATAATTCATTCATTAGCTACGCATTTTTTCATTTTGGGTTGTGCATACGCGACTTTCTTTGTGCACAGTCACGTATATACGCGACTTGGTCATTATAAACCCGCGTATGCGCAAACCCATGATTTTTAGAAAATGATTCAATGGTGAAAATCCCTAATTTTTAACTTATGAATGGACAAAATGAATAGCAAGGATGAATTAAGAGCTTACCTGACAAATTCGGTGAAGTTTGATGGTCGATTGCTCCTGTTTTGATGAAAGAGGCTTTTTCTCCAGAGCACTTTTTCCCAAATCAGCAATGTAACAATGAACCAAATATGAGGTAATTTGTCTATTTATGCCCAAAAAGTTGAAATTTTTCGCAAAAATTTGTTATGCTTATTTTTTCAATCTATCTTAAGTTGCATAACCCAGATGCTTGGAAGTGCCCAGATTGGTATATTTTCATGTACATTTTGACGAATTTGAGATTTTTCCCGGTTTTGATCCATGACTGCTGACCCGTCATGGCAGGTATATGATCTTTACTGGAATATAGGTTAGGGAATCCACTTTCCGTTGCATTTTGCATAACTAGCCTCCATTCTGATCACTTGCCATAGGGTCGATCCCATCAGGTCATGAGTATTACACCCATTTCACTCGCCAATTATTTAATCATGACTTGGTGGTAGAGCCTTCCTTTACATGGGCTTCCTAGTTAGTTCCTCGCTATCACTTGTTGCCCATGCTACATTTTATGTAGGCTCGGGAGTCCTCTTTAGTCCTGCCATGACTTATGTGTTGAAGCTTCATTCTTCTTCTTCCTCACTATCATTTTTCTGGCTATTACCCTAGAGGCTCCCTAGTGTTGTTGAGTTGTATTACTGCATTGCATATTGGCTACTTGTTTATCCTGGCCTTTAGCTGGCTTCATTTGGACTCAATGTTTAAGCCAACTTTTGACCTTGTCTATCTGTACAAGTTAACCATTGAATGCACTTGGCTATCGTGACTTGACACCCTTTTACCCATGGATGGAACATTCCTCTGAGTATCGCTTACCAGTTTCCGCCACCTTGCATTGAGCATAGGATCGTTCCAATCCCAGGAACTAGTGCATCTGTTTCTTGATGCTCGTTCTATCCATTGTACCATAGCATTCTTTTATTCTTTTTCAGGCTTATTATATGAAAAAGACAAAAAAAATCAAATATAACAAAAAGAGCAGGAACGGGATGTAACTTCATACTTTCATGGTAGTATTGTGTCAGTTTGTCGCCCTTGAACAAAGCACATACACTTATATATTTCCTCCATTTGGGATGGTTTTAGTTTTGACCTAGGTTCAGCCTTTGCCTTGTTTCACTGGTCTGTACTCCTCTGGTTGGTTATCTCTTCCAATCATATGGAGAGTCTGTTTTGCCTCCTGCATAACAGACTTATACAGTGTCACGTTTTACTGCCATGGTCATCACGGGTCGTGCTTTTGTTCAAGGGAAGTCTAACCAGAGTCGGCCATTCTACGGTGTCTCTTGACTCATTATTCAGTCGTCCTTCCCGGTCTTGTCAGTATCTTGTTCTATCACATCAGATGTTTTGGTCCTCTGCTCATGCTAGTTTGAGAAGGTCTCCATTGACTTCTTGCTGGCGGGTTTGTCTCTTATCGACTATGACACATTGCTCTGAGAGAAAACCTAGAGCCGCACCCTGGCCCTATTTCCATCATTGATAGGTGACCTTGTGCTCAGCATTTGATCATCATTATGGGTCTTTGACTGAGTAGTTTTCCTTGTGTTCGACGTCAGCATACATTATCACACTTGGGATTCGTGTAGTACCTTGATTTCCATTTGACCTTATTGGTGGATATCTCACCTCTGTGTCAGCTTTCATTATTGGTTGGTTCAGAGGGTTTCTTTCGTGCGCTAGCTTCATCTTGTGCATGTCGGAAACATACTTCGGTTTGGTTCCGTCACTCTACTTTGTCTGATTCCTTCCAAATCTTGGCCTGCGGGTTACACTCGCGCTGGACTGATGTGGGATGCCTTAATGCCTTCCTTCCAGCAGATCTTTTCCCATCGACTCCGACTCATTACTCTGGGAATAAGGTCTAGAGTCTTTTTTTTCAGTACCTTAGGGTTTGCAGTCATCAGTGGCAGACTCTTCGCTATCGACAGTGGGGATTCATCATTGCCTCCTGATTGGTAGATTCTTTGAAGTGTTCGACTTCAACTCATTTATTCGCACTTGTTAGATTGTACTGGGGCACCTTGACACTCATTTTCATTATTGGTGGGTTGTCTCGTGTTGGTTAACGGTATACATCATTGACCGGTAATCAAACGATTTCTCACATGGTCGACTTCAACTCATTTATTCCCATTGTGTAGAATTGTGCTGTTGTGATCGGTGAAGACCTCGGGTTGCATCAGCATTTCTCGGTTCACTTTTGATAGTCCATTCGGTTTCTGCCAGTGATGCCGTCCACCCTTATATGTTGCAGCGACAGTCCAGCAGCATCCTATATGTTGGCTCCCGAGTTGCGTGATTGTACCGTTTATTCCACTCTTTATGATTTGGTACTTGGAGATTCAATTACTTATCTGATCAGACATCTAGTTTCAGCATCATTGATCAACTTTCTATATGTGATACTTAGACATTGATTCTGACTTGTACTTCCAGGCCATGCTCAGATGATTCATTGTGTACTTCCAGTTCAGCTATACTTGTATACATTTTGGATCCACTTTGTACTTTCTATATGATGTATTTTCGACTGAGCATGGGTATGCCTGCCTCAGCATGAGTTGACTCTCTGTTTTCTTTCATTGGTTTTTGGCAGGCTGAAATCTAGTGAAGTCCTCTCTTGTCCTTGCGAAGTTCTTTCTATGTGCATAATACATTTCGGCCATCATGTACCCCTTCTGACCTCATATATTAGGGGGCATCTGTTATAGCATCATTTTTCACCCTCATGTGATTCATGATTGTCTCTATGGCCTTGGGCACCCATTCCCATAGACTTGAACAAAATTCATAAAAAACAGTGTTAAAAATCCCATACGCGGGTATGCCCAGACTTTTCCGCGTGTATACGCGAGTCCACATGTACTTTTCCGCGTATGCCATTAAAATCATTAAAAAATATATAAAAATTCCCTATTTTCTGGCTGGGTTGATGGTTACTCCAGTAGTTCAACCACCCCAGTACGTGGCCAACTGTTTCCAACTGATTGAAACTACTTTGAGGGAGTATAAAAGCCCCTCATGTGTATGGCCTAAGGGAGAGAGAAATTTATAGATATTATACTCTGTTGGAATCCCAATTCAAGTCTGAATTCCCGTGCCTCTGGCACTTTCCCATATTTTTACAGGAAACCCTTGTTTCCTGGAGATGTTCATCCATTTATATGCCATCTCGAGTGCACAAGTCTTGAAAGTATCTTAGCGAGGCAAGGGCGGGACGAATCCGGACGACGGCCTGTTCGAAGATCGTGGAAGGATTCAGGTGATCTCTCCACTTTGTATTTCTGTACATGTTGTTCGCAATAATGAAGAACCATCTTGTTCCTGAACTTATGTGTTAATGTCTATTTGCATATGTGAAAAGATTGATTATTAAGCATTTATTATTGTTTATATAATGTTTCACATGGATTACACTAACATTTAGGAGAAATATATGTTGTACAACTAGGTTTCCGTGCATGTTCTTTCTTGTTTTCCAGGTTGAAGAGGAAGAAGGGTTGTTGGGGGTTTGGACCCCGCGGGATCTACATCGAACGTAGGACTACGGGTGAGTTCTACTATCGTTGTTATCTAGTTTTTAGCATTTAAGTATGGTTGTGTGTGAGTCCTTCTGAATAGCATGCCCTGATCTGTGGAGGTTTTGACCCAACAAACCTCTAAAGTGTTTTTCCCCGAAACAAATGGCCATATCTTACATGCCATAATCTGATCGGTGAAATGTTTGTACTTGCTGCTCTTGCAAAATTAGAATTTCTTGGAATAACTTTCCCTTTCATCCTTAACAGTTTTCCATCTTCATAAAATGTCATCACTGTTTTCATGTTCTGTTTGACTGAGTTAATTTTAACTAAGCCATCTTCCATAATCACCATATGTCTTGCTTGTCGAATCGTGACTAAAGATAACAAATTTTTCTTTAATGTTGGGACATACCATACATTTGAAATCATTCTTTCTCTAATGTTAGGTAAAAAAAAATTAACTACACCTTTTCCATAAGGAGTATGTTTTGTTTTATCAGCAAGATAGATAGAATTTAGATGTCATTGTTGGAAACTCCAAAAGAAGTCACGTCAAAAATTCGTGTGTTGAGTTGCTCCTGTATCCATAATCCATGCATATTCATAACCATTTCTAAGAAAGGTTGAAACGTGTAAAGCTATTGATTCTGTGTTGGTGAAGACATATTATGAACCATCAGGATCATCTTTATCATTTGCAAACTGTGCAAAGTTTGGATGGAACTTGGGAATTTTATCAATAGAAGTTCTACAATCTTCAACATAATGTCCAACTTTGTTAGATCTCCTGCACACAATTTGACTGAAATCTCTGCCTCTGCCTTAATACTGTCCTCTACCTTGATATTTTCCTCTGCCTCTTCTTTGGCCTCTATTCTGAGTTTGTCCTCTACCTGGACTTTTTCCTCTTCCTTGATTATATCCTCTGCTTTGATTTTTTCCTCTTCCTTGAAAATTTCTCCTGCCTGAATTGTAGCCTCTATTGAAATTGTTTCCTCTGCTTTGACTGCGACCACAACCTTGGGTTTCTTGACTTTGATTGAAATGCCCTCTTCCTCAGTTTCTTGAACTATCAGCTGAGGAGTTACTTGAGCTAGCTTCGGTGAAGAAGAAATATTCCCCAGTTTGTTTCTTCTTCCCAAAGTTTTTGTCATGTTGGGCTAACATATCACTCAATTCATCAAACTTTATCTTCTCTAACTTTCTAGTGACTTGAAAATTTTCCAAAAAATGTGTGTAAGATGAAGGAAATCCAGAAATTAAAATTGTAGTCAAGAAACTTTCATCGACACCTTGAAAAGGAGCATTTATTATTTCTTTCTTGATGTTTTTAAGCCGTGAAATATATTCAAGAACATCACCACCTTCAGTTAATTTTTGTTGAAGCAATTTTAATTGAAGATCAACCTTCTTTGATTAAGGTTGTGTATCAAAGAGATCTGTGAATGTACGCAAATCAATCCATGCATCTGAGGCATTTTCAATATGAACGTACATTTCATTATTAATTGAAGCCTTTATAAGAGCTAATGCCTTGGCATTTTTTATTTCCCATTTTGCAAGTGAAGCTGCATCTGTTGGTTTATTAGGCTTAATGTTTCCATCGCATATTTCATGCCACAATTCATTATATATGAGAGTGCTTTCAATTAGACGTTTCCATGTCTTATAATATTTCACCCCTTCTAGATTATCAGAAACAGAGAAGATATTAATTAACTTTGACATTGTAGTGTTGAAACAACGCACCAAAGGAATCAAACACAAGAAAAAAAAAATGAACAACTCATCACACGAAACGCGCTACATAAAAAAACACACGCCACACAAAAATCGATCTATCAGGGTTTGGCCTTGACCCTCGTATAGTCATTGAAAAAGGAGAAAAATAACTGAGCTTTGCACTTGGCTCTAGTCAATTTCTTGTTGAGTGTTTACAATGAACTCTTTGAAAAATTTGACCACTTGACAATACCCTTACAAATTTATTCTTAAAAAAAAATATACCCCCCCATCAAAGTAAAAGGTACTTTGAGTTACAAATAATAACCCTTATTTCTCCAAAATAAAAATTACAACTAATGACCCTTATTTCTCCAAAAATAATTTCTACTTATTCCTCCAAAAACGATGACAACATTTTCCACTTCACCTTATTGCTCCAAAATAAAAAAATAAAAAAATTTCAATTGTCCCCCTTATAAATACAATTACAAAACTTATAACTCCAATTACAAAACCAATTATCACCCCACAAAAAATTGATCCCACTTACATTACAAACATTTTTTAAAAGAAGGCCAAAGTTGTTGTCCCAATCATGTACAAAATGATCCAATGATCCTTGTTGTGTGCTTCCTTTTGACCCGCATTCTTCTATATTTTCCTCTGCATTGGGAGGTACAGAATCAATTCCAACACTCTTTGTATTTATTGATTCGAGATTTGGGGATTCGGCTATGGATGCAGGCACCAACAACTATAGTATAGTCAATTGGATTTTTCACCTCTAAACTTCGATTTCTCTACACAATCTCAGCTTAGCAGAACAAGCACAGCTCCATCCATATGGCTCTGCATTCTCTACAGCAATCATATGGCCATGCAAACAAGATTGTGGTTGCAGGAACAACCATTTACCACCTCCAACACGTTCTCATTCGATGACTGCCAGGGATGCCTACTATTTCATCGGAATTGAGCTGGTGGTCCATTTTTTGTGACAACTTGTGGTTCTGCCAAGTGTGATATGGGAAAATTCGAGAGTTCTACAGACTTAACTCAATTTCTGATTTTAACCTCAGAAAATCTCCAAATAATAAAATCCGTCCTCCATGGAGCATCGCTAATGTTTAGAGCAGCTCAATTGTGGAGTTTAGAAACCAAATTTTATCACAGAAGTCGACAAAAAATGAAAAAGAAGAGCGAACCCAAGAAAGCTAGAACCCGAGTGATATGGGATGAAGCAAATATGGAAAAAAATTAGTGCTATCAAAAAAATAATCTCTATTTTATTGTTTCACCTCTATGGATTCAATCCTTACAAATTTTGGACTATTTTCAAAACAGTGACAGAGTGTATCCAAAAACTGAAAAATTAAATACAGGCTACTTCAAACGGCTTCTGTGACAACTTACGTTTCTACCTTATAGTGCTTAATGAGCCCAACAGACTTTTGAAGAAAATTTTGTTTCCTTTTTTAAGAAAACCCATAGGATTAAGCTTTGTTTGGGTGTACTATGAGGTGATTTTTGAAGAAATTGCGTCCAAGGAATAATTATAAGAGGTGAGTTTTGAAGAAATTGCGTCCTTAAATGAATTTTGTAACTATGGGATGAGGATTTTAGAGAATAGGAGTATGAAGGGGCATGCCAACAAATGGTTGAGGTTCTAAGTTGCAACATGAGAGGAATGCATCGTGGATAGAGAACGTTGGCAGCGTGGACAAAGGTCTATAGCGCGTAGGGGCAGTAGTAGCACCAAGCAATCTGAGGATGCAAAGGATAAAAACAATGGTGCTAATAGAAGCAGCATAGGATAAAACAAATTACTCTTAAAAAATTGATATTCATATTATAATCAGTAAATTTATTTTCCCTTAAAAATTTGACAAAATTGCATACCCATTCAATTGATGAACAATTTTCTAGAGTTTTCCATAGGCTTGTAGAGCTGGAATCTCCTTCCCTCGTCACTTGTATTAGTGAAGCTCTGATACCACAATAGTACATAAGTGTCCTTAGACACGTAATTTTATTGATAGGAAAAGAAATTACATAGAAATTGATAGAGTTTACAAACGTAAACTTCCACTAATTTGCAATTAGGAAAACAACCTATTTATAAGCTACATGTCCTAACTTAATTTAGTTATGGACCACTTGATAAAACAAGTAGTGTCCATTTACAATAAATGATCTTCTATCCAATCTACTAACTTTATTCCTATTTTAGAGCCTAAGATACGACTCTATTCTAGAGTCCTATCTTTGCTAACAATATTCTATTTCTAAGTGTCTCTAATATTTATTAAATTTTCTAATTTAACAAATATTTTTTCCTAACTTTAAATTATGATATTTGGATCACCTAACATGATTGTTTTTTTTTTTTCTTTTTCTTTTAATTTTAGCTTATTTTAGCAACATTTTCTTTCATCTCCTTGTTGGTTCTCCAATGGTTCAAATTTCACTTTTTTTTTGTTATTGTTGGAAGGATTTCCTTGGTTAGATTTTGGTCAATTTCATTGTTTGTGCATCAATAAACCTATAAATAGTTAAATTTAGTTAAATTTAGTTAATTTAATTAATTTAATTAAAAATAATTAGCTTATTTTACAAAATATTTAGTTTTGTTATAATTTATATAAATAATTCATTATATTTTAATAATGTTGATATGTTTTATTGTTACTGTAAATAACTTGTATAAAATATATATCGTAATAAATGGGTAGATTGGAAATCCCTTCATAAATTACCCATATCCTATAATCATTGTGGTCAAGAACTATTTTATCATTACCTTTTTAAGTATACCATGCTTTTTACTGAGAAACTTTATGCATTTCATGTTCGAAACCAGGACAATACTGAGAGGGGGGGTGAATATGTATTTGTAGGCATTTTAACAATTAACTAGTTTCTTTTACTTTGTGCAATAATATTGAAATGTCTTTAAATACTTCAAAAATGAATAAGCATAAGATGAACCAACTATCTCAATGGAACACACAGAACAAGTAATTTTTTTGGACTACTCTTCAATTCATTCATGAGGCAAGCTACAACTTGTTGTTAAAATTATTTGGCTACAACCATAAGGAAGCTACAACTCCCTGATTATCAGTTACAATTGAATGGAGCTAAAACCCCAAGTATTTTCCAGCACCTACGAAAAGGAGCACCAACCCGTGATTTTGCAAGCTACAACTTGCTTGACACTCACTAGTTCATCTTTCATCCATTTTCATACTAGAAATAATGAATGCCTTCTATGCTTTCAAACATAATTAAATTCCTAAATCATCAAAACCTTAAAAAATCTTTGATCACTGAGAAACACCATCAACATGATCACACTAGATCTCACATCTCTTCTTTCTTACTTCTCTAAACTTGTTTGCTCAAGTATGCTTATAAATAATTTGGCTTGGTATTCTTCGCTTCTCTTTATTTTCTTTGGTTGTTGCATGCATCATTATTTTTTGTCTTTTTCTTGTTTATTCAGTCCTATAACTATGTTCACCAAGTTATCAACCTTCAATAAAAAAATATCAAGTTTAAACTGAGTTATTTCACTAACTTTAGCAATTCTGGCCTTCTGCAAGTTTTATCAGTGCTTCTTATATTTCTATCCACAGTCATCTTTGGCTAAACTACCAATTTTTCTGCCAAACTGATAGTTCCACTAAACTTTGAGCCTAAGCCCCTTTTTCTCTAACCCTTTTCCTATTTTCTGCCATGAGACCAAGTCTTTGCGACCATTGACCAATACTTTTAGGCATTAAGTTGCTTTATGCCCTATACGAGCTTAATTCCCTTTGTTAATGGTTTTGCACCATTTGCCTCTTTATACATGAAATGACCATGGGCAAGCTCTTAGCTTCTCTAAGAGTATCTATGACTCATTTAACCTCCCTTCCTTTGGTTTCATTTCTACGTGAAGTGACCCAGGGCCAGCGCTTACATCGAAGCTTTCTATATCGTGATACTTTAAGTTTGTGCCTCTTTATACACCCATTGGGGTCATGCCGTGGGGTCGACGTGTCCCATGGGGACTACCCGACCTCATTCTCATTTGCCTCCACCCTTCCAACTTGTTAATGCTGACATTTCCCAACACTTGTCTCCTGACACATTCCCTTTGCCCCCTATTATAAAACGTTAGTGTCTTCCTTACGGGATGAGTTGTCCCAGTGGGATCCTCACACTGTAGCAAGAGCTAATATATTTTTTCTCCAGCTTAGTCTGCACTGACACAAGCCTTGTTAGCCCAATGCTGCTTTCCCAACACTTCCTTTGTGCGCTGGTCTTTAACCTTCCAGGCTCTGACTAGTGGGATGATGTCATGTTGATGTCACTTGTGCCACATATTGACCTATGATTGGTCCACGTGTCACCCATAAATTGGCCTTTTTGGTGCCAAAAAATACCAAATATGATTTTACATGTCCACCTTTGATTGGCTTATGATGACATCATCACTTGCATCATCCAGACCAATTTCATGTTGTCACCTGTCTTCTGTCAAAGATCAGAGAGAAAGGGTACAAAGTACTTGGTTTTATCGCCAAATTCCTTTATAAAATTTTAACAAGCTCATGACTATTTGTTTTATTTTTCCACTGCATCGGCTCCCCATCTCATGCCTATTTTTTCATCCCTCTAGGCTAGACCTCAATAGGCTAGGCTTTCGGGTGGGCTCCTCTTCTCGCTTCCCATTAGACGATGCTTTGACTCACATCTCTGCATCCATCACCTGACGGTTTCACTTTGTTCAACTTTTGCAATCCTCTGGGGTGCACCCACCGTGGTAAGTTCTTCGGGATGGTGTCATCCCACTCCATTCATCGCAGTGCTAATAATTGTGTGCCATAACTATACCGTCGGGGTAACTCTACCGGGCTAGGCTGTCATGTGGGCTCCTCTTGCGCCAATAAAACTACTTCCTGTTGTTACGTTTTTGCTCCAAGTTAGCCCATAACTTCTTTTGGTTGCTCCACTAGGATTTTCTTCTCATTTTGGCACTTCTGCTAACTTTGGCTATGCACCAAGGATCCTCCAATCATCTTTTAACTATGTTATCATGGAATTAAGGTCACCAAACTTTGACTAGCTCTATATTTAGATCGAAGAGGCCATTTTAAATCTTCCACATACCACTGGAAATATTTTTTTGAGCTCTTTCCAATTAAGTGGGTTTCACCTACTTTTGAGATGACATGTGGTACCAAAATTGGCTCCAAAATATGTACATCATTCTATTACCATGATTTCATGATGCTCCTTAAGTATGCTTCCTAATACCTTCTTTGACACCTATGCCACCCATTGACATCAATGAGCACCTTGTTTCCATCACCTTGTTTCCATTCATGACAACATATTTCAACAATATCCCCCATTGGCATTGATGGAAACACCAATATCAAAACAAAACATCCTCATTAAGGATAAGGATAATTGTTTCTTTTGAGTGTTTCTCCCCCTAAGATTCAACTCTCTTTTTATTCTTTTCTTGATCATTATTATCTCTCGCTATATTGGTTTTGTTTGATTACTATTCTTTGCCTTTTTCATAAATGGAAAAGACACCAACATGCTCCCCCTATCACCATACACCTTATGTTAATAATCATTATCTATCATGTAAATCCTATGGACCTGGAAATTTCATCTCAATATGTTGAAAATAGAACAGTTGTCTTTCTTCCTCTTCAAGGAAGAGTTACTGAAGGGAGGAAAGAGGAATAAATCTTGGTCTTTTCCTTAAATAATCAAACTATTCTCGAGGAAGTGGCTTGGTGAAAATATCATCTACTTATCTTTGGTAGGAAAATAATCCAGCGTCACAATCTGATTTGCAACGTGCTCTCTCAAGAAACGATACTTTATTAGAATATTCTTTGTCTTGGAGAGAAAAACTGGATTCTTGGACATGCTTATGTCACTTGTGTTGTCACAAATGATGGAGATCAAGTGATCATAAAACACTTGTACATCCTACAAGGTTTTCTTCATCCACAGTACTTGAGTGCAACAAGAAGCTGTTGCAATATATTTTGTTTTAGTTGTAGATAAGGAAATTGAAGTTTACTTCTTACTCATCCATGAGACTAGACATTATCCAAGAAAGAAATCACAACCACTTGTCCTTTTTCGATCATCTACATCTCCTTCCCAATAAACATGAGTATAAACAATCAATAAGATAATCCGGCTCCACATCCAACACATTCGATTGTATTCCTTTAGCATGTTGACAAATTTTTCATCTATCCATGAACCTTTTGACATTCGCCCTCATACATGGCCAATAATAAAAATAGCTTAATTGTGCATATGTTTTTTCATGTCCAAAGTTACCAACAAGTCCTCCACTTTATTTCTCTTTCAACAGATTATCCCTCATTGATCCTTCTGGAATACATATCTTGATGCTCTTAAACAACAATCATTCCTAAGCCAAATATTCAATCCATGGGATTCGATTTTGGATCACGGGGTTTTCACAAGGTTCATATATTTCCTTGAAGTTCGTATCTTCCTTATACAATTATTGAAGATGCTCATATCCTAGAATTTTAACTTGGAATTCCATAAAATTTAAACATTACCCACTCAAAGCATGGACAATTTTACTAGCACTTCCATTACTATGCTTCAAGAAAAAATAAAAATTATGCATATAGTCAACCCATTTTCCATGTCTTTGGTTTAGCTTGTCTTTTTTTCTTATAAATTGCAATTCATGGTTATTTGTATACAAAATAAACTCCTTGGGAATATGGTAATGCCTCCACTTCTTAAGAGATTGAATCACTTCTTAAAACTCTTTATCGTATGTACAATACCTCTATCTGGTTTCATTCAATTTCTCACTAAAATATGCAACTTGTTTGTCATCATGTCTAAGGATAACTCTAATCATTGTTCCACTGACATCACATTGTACCTGAAAAAGGCTTCTAGAAAACAATAAAAACTAAAGTAGGTTGCTCGGTGATTTTCTTCTTTAGAAATTGGAATGTTTCTTTTGTTGATCTTGTCCATTTATAAGGTTAGTGTTCATTTTTAATTGTCTCCACTAATGGCGCACAAATGCGGCTAAAATTATGAATAAATTTTCTATAAAAAAAATCCAATTCATGGAAGCTTCTCACTTCACGTATATTGGTTTGGGAAGGAAAATATTTAATGGAGTTTACCTTCTCAAGGTCCATTTTTAGCCCTTCAGAAGAACTCACAAATCCTAAATAAATCAACTCTATTTTAAGAAAATAACACTTCTTTAGATTTATCAAAAGTTTTTCTTACTGCAATTTCCTCAATACCAGTTTTAAAAATATGAGATGTTCCTCCTTCATTCCGTTGTATACAAGGATATCATCCAAATAAAAAATCACGAACTTACCAATGAATTCCTTGAGAACTTCATTCATGAGTCTCATAAAAATGTTCAGTGTGTTGGTAAAAGGAAAAATCATAACCTACAATTTGTATAATCCATCATCGGTTTTGAAGGTTGTCTTCCACTCGTCCCCTTCTCTCATTTGAATCTGATGATACAAACTCTTTAAATATTTTGGAAAAATATCCCACAACACTTGGAAGTCCATGATATCGTCCATACAAGGTAAATGGCATCGATATATGATAATTATCTTGTTAATAGCTTCAGAATCAATGCACATCCTTCAGCCTCCATCTGTTTTTGGACTCAAAATAACTAGCATGGTACACAAACTCAAACTTTATCTAATCAAGCCTTTGTCTAACAATTCCTAGACTTGTTTCCTGATTTCCTCATTTTTTGTAGGGGTCATTCTATAAGACTCCTTGTTAGATAGACTAGCCCCTAAAAATAAATCTATGTGATGGATGATACCCCTTACAGATGGAAAAGTCTTGAGTGACTCATCCATGATAACATCAACAAATTCATCTAAACACGATTGAATTTTAACAAGCAACTCATTTAAATTTGTGTGAGTAAGAACAATTTTATTCTTACCAATTACAAAGAATTACACCTCCTCTTTGTGCTTGGCCGGTTGTAGTTTCTCCTTTCCGATCATCATTAATACACTCGAACATGTGTCATCTTGGTCTCCTTTCTCTTCCATTATTAACAACATGTGCCTACATTGTCTTTCTCGAAAGAGTATAATTTCTTTCTCTTTTCATGGATACCACCTTTGTCATATTTCCACGAGCTTTCTAATAAGACATGGCAAATATCCATAGGCATGATGTCATACAACACTTCATCCTTATAACTACCAATTTGAAACTCCACCTTTCTTTGTTCATTGAATAGAATATGATGTCCCTTTTGCAACAATTTCATACGATAAGGAGTGGGATGTGTCATCCTTTGAAGCACCAATTTATCCATTGTTTCTACAAGAACCAAGTTATTAGTGTTAACACTATCAATAATTACTTGCAATATTTTCATTTTTACTTGCATTTGGTTCTAAACGGATTTCATGTCTGTGTTCGTTCTCGCTTTTCCTTTTCTCCTTTAATCAAAATCCTATTCAACATTAGAGACTCATCCAAATCAAGGGCTTCCTCTTTTAATTTTTTTGCTTTTTCCTCATCCCTAGAGTCTACAACATTTTATCCTCTCTATCTTGCTGATTTATTTTTCAGCAAAGTTCCATGACTCATGGCATGTCTTTCCAAATAAGCAGTAGTTGTCTTCCCTGTCTCTGCCTCTACCTCTTGGGAGAAACCTTCAACCCATTGATTCTAATCCTCTTGGAGACTAGTTGCTTGAACTCCCCACTTCCTCTCTTGGAGCTTAGGCTCTTCCTCTATTGGGAGATCCCCTTCATCTAGCTA
This sequence comes from Pinus albicaulis, assembly GCA_034641835.2. Lineage (NCBI taxonomy): Eukaryota > Viridiplantae > Streptophyta > Pinopsida > Pinales > Pinaceae > Pinus > Pinus albicaulis. The sequence continues at coordinate 472,653,484 of CM076573.1, forward strand.
GACTCCATCCTTTATCACATTGGCTCTTCTTCCTAGCCAACTTTTATTTTCCCCTCAACGGTGTCTGATAGGAATCCTCAATATTCTTCAAGTATAAGAGTTTAATTTAATCTTGAATTTCAAATCTCATGCAATTTATGTACCTAGTCACCTTATCTACATCCTCCTTGATGTTGCCTGCCTTGATATTCAGTCTATAGAATTCCTTTGTGTATTCTTTCACCATTATGGAAATCTACCTCAGGTTTTATAGATGCCTAAACAAATTCAACTGGTAATCTTTCGGTGTGAATTTATGCTTGAATTTAACCACCATCTTATCACAACTTTTAATCTTTGATTTCCCTTATTTCCTCCAATCTGCATGTAACTCATCCCACCATAGTGCCACATGTCCTCTTAATATGGTTACAACATACTTAACCTTTTGGTTCTCTCCAACATCCTCATAGTCAAAATACTTATCTGGAGTGCTAATACAATCCAACAACTCTTCCACATTTAGATTACCATCATATAACGACACGCCCATCTTTGGTGTAGACTCGACCATGGTAACCAATTTAATCATTTGTTCATTTGGCTGCTCTTTTCCTAGAGCTCCTTCCACCTCTTCCTTAGAACTTGTGTCCTCACTCTCACTGATGTCTCTTGCATTAGGTTCTTTCCTCTGGGCAGTTTTGCATGAACTAAATTATTTCCTAGATACACATCAATTCCAATCTCTATTCTGTATAAATTATACAACATGCATGTATATCTTGGATTCACACGATCTAACAATGTACTAAAGTTAAATAATGAATCACTTCTACAAATCTTTTGTGGAATTAAAAACATAATCACCAATCACATGAACATGAAGAAGAATCAAATCAACCACAACACGGATAATTTCTAGGGGTAATCTTGCTGCTTAAAACCCCACTATCTTCTATTGTATATTCCATAAGGAATCATGAAAAAATTACATACAACTCTTCTCAGAAGAGCCTTCCTATATTCAGCTAATTGTCTCACACTGATCCAAACAAAATCGGGCCAATAATCAGTTAATTCTCAGCCTGTCTTCAGCCTACCTTGCTCACGCAGTTCATGAGGATTACAATCCTTATTCACAAGGAATTCCATCCTTCCTACACTGTGCTGAGTATCATGGGCATCCTGTGGTGTTTTGAATACACCTGGGTAGCCTTCTAATATCACAACTGATAGTCACACTTCCCTTTCACCTAGATCTCAACTAGGTATCCACTGGACCTGACATGCATGCAGATAATAACAATAAATACTCAGTTGCATGTGAGATCACTGATTGTGAATTAAATAATATTTAATTATCTTGATCTCTCACTAGTGTATAAAATAGTTATAACTAGCACAACTGAGTTTAACTCACTTAACTGAGTTAAATTGTTTGCAACTTGCATTAACTAATGCACCACTGCACTTTGAACTCTGTTACAACTAGAATTACTTTGCATGCCTCACCAACTACCTCTAACTCGAAATCCACTAGCTAACTGGGTTTATAACTCTCAGTTAACTATTACAGGTTATTTTGAGACCGGATTACATTTTATTTTCCATATTAATTAAGGGATAACCAAACTAGACATGCACCAAATTTATCCCACACTAGTGTAGGTGCTGCTTGGACCTCTTGGCCCCACACTTAGCGTAGGTGTTGCTTGGACCTCCTGGTACCACACTTAGTGTAGGTGTTGCTTGGACCTCCTGGTACCACACTTAGTGTAGGTGTTTCTTGTTGTTTTCGAATGCCAATTTCACAGTTTCTTGTTGCAAACTTCAACATATTCCTCCTCCATTCCATTCCATTTTCAGCTTCCTCTTTCATGCAACATACTAGCAGCACAACTCTTAACTGCATCTCAAAATTTTCTTGCAGTTACATGATTTTTTTTTGCAGAGCTCAAAAGCTCAGATACCACAAAAAAACGCAATGGTTCATCATCAACATTTATTTAAAAAACCCACAATATATGTTATAACCCTATTTTCCACTCCATTATAGTGAGAGAAACCCAATATCAACTTACCTTATTTGCTTGGCTAAAATGCATCCTTTTTCACCTTTTCTTTTACTTATGTGAGATTTATCCCATTATAAAAGGGTGAAATTACATAATTGAGAAATTTTTCATAATTATTTTGAAAAAATATTATAATTATGAGATAATAATTATTTTATAATTAATATAATTGAGAAAAATATCATAATTGTGAAAAATAATTCTAGAGTTTCCCATTTCCTAGGAGATCACCTCGTTTACTCACTGATTTGAGTTGGCCAGGACTCATCCCTTAGAAGTTTCTCTAACTTCTCGTCGACCTGGGCATCCACATTCATCCTCCCGTGACCTATCATTTATACTGGATTGTTTGATAAGGTTAGGCTAGTTCTAGAGAGAGTGAGTAGGCTTTCGAGAAGTGTTGAGATCTTGATATAATATTGTATCTTTCTATCATCTTGAGAGCTTGTGAGGTATTAGTTTATAGGAGAGTGATCTTCATACTCATCCATCACATTTAGTGGGGAAACTCTATTGGATCACGGAGAGGAGAAGCTGGAATTGAGGTATTGAAGCATTATATTATGTTAATGAAGATCTATGTTTCCTCCCCTATATGATTGTGTTTCATATCTTGTAATTGTTTTATGTTATCATTTATATAAAGATCTTCAGAGGAAGATCCCTTGTCATCTTTGTATGTTCATGATTGTGTGCAGGTATTGAGATAAGAAGCAGATCAGATAGAGCGCTCCTGTAAAAGTGCAAGAGGTCTGCATCAAACTCAATATTCGTCCCCAACTTGTGAGGAGGCAAGGTAGTCTCTTCTTCCTCATAGCATTAAACGATTGCATTGTTGCTTGTGAATCATGAAAGACTTGGACTCTAGGATGTCTTCTTCATTGTTTTTTATATGTATGGTGATCTGTTGGAAACTAGATAATGGAGCAACAACTCCTTGCATTTTTTTATGCAATGAGGTGGTGCTTTCAATGAGAGCACACTTGTTCTTGTGTCCTCTTTGCCTTATATTCTAATAAGATCATCTTGTGTTCGATGCAACTCCTATTTTTCTGTCGGACGCCCCAAACATTCACTCGATGACAATGAAAATATACGAGGTAAGTGCTTAGTCATTTCTCTTTGTGCAGCTAAATATGGAGCTTTAGCCACAAATTGTAATTTGAAGAAACAAAGAGCAGCTTTTTGAATTCCCCTTGCTAAGTGAGGACCTACCCCTCAGAGTCACAAATACTTTTGGTGGAATTTTTTTGTTTCCTTGCATTAGAAGAGGAATGAAAGGAGATTGCAGCAATACACGAAAGTTATTTTCAATAAAGTTTCTGATATGCTTTCAAGACAGATTATAAGTGCTTCTACTTTACTTAAAAATGATTCTATTGTACATGAGAGTTACATAGAACAATATGCACATGATGTTGATTTTCAGGATGTGTATGCTAGTTTGAGTGAAGGGAATCAAGTTGAAGAAAATGATTATCACATGCATAACAATTTGTTGTTTCATTTGGGCAACCTGTATATACCACAAGGAGAGAGGCTAAGTGTCATGAGAGAAGCTCATTCATCTCTTATTGCTGGACACTTTGGGGTAAGCAAAACAGTGGTGCATCTACAGAGGTATTGCCATTGGCCTTGCATGATAGATAGTGTGTCACATTTTATAAGAGGTTGTTCTATGTGTGCAACAAGAAAGCCTAGAAATAGGAAGTTTAGGTTGTACACGCCATTACCGGTACCATCAAGGCCATGGGAGAGTGTCTCCATGGACTTTGTTGGAGCTCTACCTATGTCAAGAAAGAAACATGATTATATTTATGTAGTTGTGGATAGATTCAGTAAAATGTGTATACTTATGCCATGTAAGAAAACCATTACTACTGAACAAACTGCTGAACTTTATTTTCAACATGTATGGGTTCATTATGGATTGCCTACTTCTATTGTCTTAGTAATATATTATTCTTCTCCCCCTCCAGCTTGATAATTCGCATCTTGTATGCCTTTGAGAAAAATAGGGGATCATGGGGATGAGTATAATATCTCAGTGCTATGTGTATATCAATTAATGCCTGGAAATCCTCCTACTTTTTTTGTGCCACCCATGTCTTAGTAGCTCTTTTAAGAGCTCGTAGCTTCTCCATTATTTGTACCATTTCACCTACACCCATTCTTGGTTGTAGATAGCCCCAAGCCTCTGCCACTACTAAATTATAGGCAGTATTTTTTATCCATTTGGGATCGAACTTAAAGGGCATGCCACCCCTTACATCCTTACTATCCCACTTAACTTGTAACAGTAGGTGATCCAAAATAAAAAGACGGTGGATGACCGGTGCAACACCATTGTGTAAACAAATCAGCGAAGATTTGGTCAGAAATCCATTAGAGGAAATTTCAATCTAAAAGTGGCCTCCTAAGGAAAATAATAAAATAATAGTTAAAATAATAAAATAAGAGTTATAAATTTTGGAGGGAAAAGAAGAAAACTACTTTTTTTAATTGTATTTTTGGCTTATCTCCTTATATGTTTACTCAAATTTCAAGTGTAGACACTCGTTGGATGTGGAATTAAATTCCACATCCAAGGAGTACCCATTATGCATACTTTTGAGAAGACCTAAATTGATAATACACTTTTTTAATGTACCTGCAATTTTTATGAATGTGAGCCTTCTCAAAAGTATGCATAATGGGTACTCCTTGGATGTGGAATTTAATTCTGCATCCAACAATTGTCTACACTTGAAATTTGAGTAAACCAATAGGGAGATAAGACAAAAATACAATTAAAAAACTAGTTTTTTTTTTCATTTCCCTCCAAAATATTTACATGTACCTCTTTCTAAATTTAAAGGATTTTAATTGGTTTACATAATATGACATGGAAATTACATGAAAATTTCATGGGAAATTTTGGGTTGAAATTTTCTCTAATGCATCCAGTCTTTTTAGAAATGCCTTCGAGCCTAATTCGACCATTTAGCGAAGTAGGAACCAGATCCATGGGAAGAACATATGAAAGGTCTAATGCTGCAAAAAAGATCAGAAAAAAAATGCCGATAATGGATCCAACTGTGCCTTCAACCCCCAAATCTCTCGTCCATCCAGGGCTAGGTTGAGATCACCAACAATGATAGTATTGGGGGGAGAGAGAATCCCATACCCCACACAATTATCCGAAAACAACCTTTTGCCCATATACGGTGCATATACGTTGGGAAGACGAATCCAACAGTTTGTGCGCTTGTAGTAACCTGTAAGAAAAATACATGCATCAATCCAATATGCCAAGACATTTAATATGGATGGATCCTACATAGCCCCTAGTCCACCTAAGTGCCTGGATGCTCCTTTTGCATAGACCATCCAGTTTGGGAAGATTGAAAGCATAAAAGATCAAGCTTGTTCAATGTCACTCATAGTTTCTTGTCGAAATATAATCGGAGGTTGAAGAGATCGAACCAAATCTTTGAGTACTCTTGATTTGTGGGCAACACCCATGCCCCTTATATTAATGGATAAAAGATTCATGGAGGAACCCTGGACACGAGATTATCCCCTCTAAGGACCCGCCCAGATTGAGACACAGCAACTCTTGTACCCACCTTACTGCTCACCGAATATGGCTCAGATTTATCCCCCCCACATAGTAAAGAAGAACTCAAATCAATGCAGGTGGAATTATTGTTTAATTTAGATTGACGTTTCTTCCTGGTAGATGGTGTATCATTCTCCCGTGAAACCCTTTCTTTATATAAGACTTATCAATAATTCAACAACTGGTGAGGAATGAGGACATTGTACTAGTCTCACTTCAATTGAAATTTATTTGATTGCAAAGGTTTCTAAGGAAAACATAATGTAGGGATTACCTAAAATCAAGAGTTCATACAACAACAGGACATGAGATAAAACATTCATGGCACCAACGAAGGCTACTTATTCTTTTTATTTTTCTTTTTTGGACTTTGCACCAATGAGATCCTTCAAGTGCACACACACACACACACACACACACACACACACATATAAAACATTCATGGCATCAATGAAAAGGCTACTTCTTCTTTTTATTTTCTTTTTTGGACTTTTCACCCACGAGAGCCTTCAAGTGCACACACACACACACACATATACAACAAAGAAGAAATATCTGCAAACATAAAGGAGAGGTGCTCGCTAACAACAACCTCACTAAAACTGGTAGTTGGGCATCTCTGGAAGTTGTAGGCTAACAAACAGAAGAGTTGTCCCATAAAAGGGACACATCTACAAAAAAAAAAAGAGAACTACTAGTATAGTTGACCTTCGAGGGACACATAAATGGAACTAACTGTAATATATTTACAACTTCCCAAACCCCAATCTTCTAGCTCAAAAAAAGAAATAGCCACTATACATTCAATCTTTTGCAACTCAAATTTTATAATGTCATTATAGTCCTACACTCCAACATTAATTGGAGAGAGTGAACAAACATTTTAGGATTCCCTTTTCTTACTTCAAACATTGCTATGAGGTGAATTTAGGCCATGCTTGAATCCTTTGTCCAATATTAATGAATAGAGCCTCAAGCATGCTAATAGATTGCAAAAGTAATGGGGCCATGGAGTGAGTGAATTCCTTTGAATAATTATGCATTTTGATTTCCACTTACCCATTAATTCAACTTGGTTGTTTATACTATAGTTCATAATTGAGATCATCTTGGGACCCCTATTTTGGAGAAATTGACTTATTCAAAAGAGTGTCCTTATTTGCCATGATTTTTGCTTCAAATTTTAGTTGGTAAAGAGCATGGTAAAATAGCCAACTACTCTCTATCTTCCGTCTATTATTCAAGATAGGTTTGATGATGTCACTTTTGAGAACTTGCTCATTTGTTAAATAATCACCATAGAACTTTGAGTGACTAAAAATTTATTAATCGTGCATGTAATAGCACAAGATCTTGAAACAAAGCTAAAGTTTTAGCTTCATTGTTAGGTGTTTATCTCAATGGAAATTTATTCCTATTATCATCTAAGGTTGTAAACTCCCATTGACACTTGTCACTTTTTTTTGAATTCCCTTTATTCTTATGAATTGAATCATGAAACTTATTTATATTAAAGTTATTGATTTTTTCAAGCATAGATTAGAAATTTTCTTTTATTATGAAAAAAAAAAAAAAAAAAAAAATGTCGGTTAAATGCCGGATAATTAATAGAGCTCCACACATAGCAATAAATGTCGGTTAAATATATTAACACAAAGCTACAATGGCTTCACAAAAAGATGACAACTAAAGTACCAACGATAACTATCGCTAAATTTAAACTCACAACTTATAAGAAGTGGCCCGGATAATTAATAGAGCTCCAGACATAGCAATAAATGTCGGTTAAATTTATTAACACAAAGCTACTTTAAAGTGTGAAAATGGCTTCACAAAATGATGAACTTTGTTCCAGATACACAAGGATAAATGACTACTTTAAAGCATTGGTGAGATAGAGTAACGCGCACGAAAATGGACTTTGATCCCTATATATTTGACTTTAAAAAAAACGTGAATGAAATTTGATCAAGTTAAAGCGAAGACAAACTTTGATCAACTTGCAGACTTGCAGTCACGTGTTTATCTAGACGCCCAGAACAACTCTTTTAAGGATTTGTGTTTCCACTCGGTATTTGAATCTTAACGGTAAATATTAAAAGAATATATAAAGGTGATAAGGAAAAGACAAAACTATATTTTAAACAATGTATAAGAAAAAAAATAATAAAGAATTATTAATCCACACGAGATAAAAGATAATGAGATGGTGGAGGTTACAAAGAAATACATTATAGGTTTGAGGTCATGGTCATCATTAGCTTTATGATGACTCGCTAGTCTACAATGATTGAAAGTAAGAGATGATGAACCGAGTGCACGTTGAAAAGAGTAAAATGCTAGGTTTGAAATTCAACTCGTTATAAGTTTTGGGCCTTTTCCTCTCAAATATTTACTCTCCTTTTGCATTATTGTCAATGAATGAAAGACGTGCGAGATAAGATGTCTCCATCAAAGCCTATAGAGAGTTGAGAACCAAGGTTAAAATGATTAATATTGATGATAAAAAATGAAATGCTGTTTTTTTTCATATAACCTAAAATGAAATATTTCATTATATTTCAAAATGCATATCCACTTTATACATAACATGCAATTAACTTATTAAGTTAAAAAGGAGTATATAACGCTAACATTAATCATTTTATTAATTTATAATTATTAAAATGATAGGTTTGTAAGGTCTCCATCACTTTTTCAACACATTCGCTCAAGGGATTTATGAGGAGTTCTTTCTCTTCTCATCGAAAACTTGTCATATTGACAATCTTTTCGAACTTTTCAATTATATATATATGATAAATAAAACATCTACACTTTTGTTAAAGTAATATAAATTAATCGCCATAACAATGATTACTATAATTTTTTTTTTAAAAAGTCACAAGTTTAAATATTATTAATAAAACATCTACACTTTTGTGAAAGTAAATACTTATAAATTAATCACAATAACAATGATTATTATAATTTTGTTTTTAAAAAGTCGCAAGTTTAAATATATTGTCAATAAAACATGTACATTTTTGTTAAAGTAAGTACTTATAAACGAATCACAATAATACTAATTATTATAATTTTGTTTGATTTATATTGAGTGGGTCTAATGATTAAGAGCATGTGTTTCTTTCTGTCACAAGTTCAAAACCAGATAGGGGTAGAGTATGTATGCATTAGTAGACTTAGTAGTAAAGGGTCATTTCCTTTGTCCCAAAAACAAGAAGGCAATTTGGTGTCTAGCTTGGTCATGACCTTAAAATTAGATTATATAATCTTATGCTACTAATAATGCCTACGCCTTCGCTCCGTATAATCCTGCTTGCTTTGGATAAGGGTCTCGATCTTCTATATTCGTACCTGGGACTGTTGCTGATGCTGGATCTACTGACTCCACTGTAAGGCCGGGTCTTCTAATAATGGCACTGGGTCTAGATCACGATCACGAGCATAAACGGAGCAAGGAATGGTTCAACTGACTAATCTAGATGCATAGCCGGGTATCAATCTCGATCAAATGGATCAACGACGGCTAATGCTATTGGCCGGGATGCTTCCTTTCCAGGTCAGGCTATCTCCATGCTATCCAACCAAGCTCTATCGTTGGCTGCCTTTTCCATTCTCATTTCCAAAGGAAGATAGGATCAGTTGTGTCCTCCTCCGGCCGGGCACCGTACTGAACCCTGAAAGCTCATCAGACTCTCTTTGGAACTGAGATCAGTTCTTTTGTAGAAGAGGGAACTACAAGCTCGGAGAAAAGGTAGGACTAAGAACTAACTCTCCGCGTAGAGCTACCTGGGTCCGCATAGAGCTCACCTGGCTAACCGAGGTCACCTTCCTACCTACCGAGGGACCCTGGGTCTGAGGAAGAGTCTGACGTAGCTCTTCTGAGAAGAAGGGACTGAGAAAGCACTAACTCAAAGAGGTGGAGTAGAGGTCAGCTATCTCTATTAGGAAGGACTTGATAGCTTTTATCTTAGGGCTGAGGAAATGACAAGCCATCTATCTTAGAAGAGGAATATAAGCTTCTGGGTCCATGCCATAATCGAATCTTTGCTACAGAAAATTCACTTTTATCGATAGTTTGGAGATTTAGATGATAGATTGTACCTTGATGAAAGGAAATGGAAGTTGTTCTTTAGGAAGCTACTACGAATATAAGAGTGATTCGAGGAAGGATACAAGGAGTTCATAGTAGTCAGGTTTCAATAGGAAGAACTAAAGAAAATAGGTTAGTTCTTAAGCTGGTTCTGCTGCTAGCTATCTCCGGTTGATCGATCCATCAAACTCAGAACTTGACCTTTAATTCAATTTTTTAAGCAGAAATAAGCTTTCTTGCCACTTTCAATCCACAAACAAGGAATCGTATTCTAATATGGTTCATTAGTGTCTATTATAAGGGGCGGAGGCAAGGGAGGCAAAAGCAAAGAGAGCAGACCCCGAAGTAGCCAGAAGTAGATCTAGATCTAGTGGATGATGCAAGTAAGCTTGTTTTATCACTACCTGTGGAGCAAGCAACAGTTCGAAAGCCAGCAAGGGGGCAGGAGCAGAGCCCCGATGCAGATCTATCAGTTGCATATCCTTAAGTGAAGTCCGCCAATGTTAGTATGTGCTGCCAAAGTCAAAGGCTCACCAGGCGACATCCCCAGGTCGAAGGATCTATAGCTTGTTCCTGCATCGATGGATAAATATATTAGACCTTCCGATTTGAGAGCCAGCACCATGTATAGTGGAAGTTGAACCATTTGTAGTTTCTCCTGTTCCAGCTCCCCTCAGTATTGTTCTGGCATTCACTATATGCTCTTAGTCAAGCTTTGGCATACCTTGATATTCTACTAAAAGAAAAGAAAATCCTATTGCTCCAACTAGTGATGTTCCAACATTAGTGAGTGCTCCGATAGAAGCTAATGTTCCTGCTAATGATGTTCCAACATCAGGCCCTACTACTAAGGATGTTTCAATATTAGCTAATGTTTCTAGCTATTCTGCCATTGCCTGTGCTCCCTTCCTTCTCCCTCGCTTCTAGTGTTTGAACAAGGGGGTGCTTACATTGACACTCGAACTGAATATGCTACAGAATCTGTTCGAATTCCAACTCGGTCTGCTGCTACTAGCTATTGAACTGGAAGAGAGGCTTCGGGTTTTGCTCGGTAAACTGAATCAATAGGTGTTGTGACCACCTTAGCTGCTTACTTTGCTGCTAGTAATTATGCGCCAGGCGGAGCTAGTCGCAGAGCCATCGATTGAAAAAGGCCGTCGTAAAACGAGCATATATGTAAGGTCAGCCGTAGGACAGAAAGGTTAAGGTGTAAGGAAGGTTGACTTTGACTTAAGGACGCTTGAGGCGAAGTAGTGGTCCTGGTCCTGGTCCTGGCTTGGTCAAGTAGGAATCGGGATTGATCTTGGGCTTGTCTTGGCTTGGACCTATAAACGATCTATTGGGGGTGGACCACTAAAGTATGGATTGAGTACCTCGGTTCGGCATCGACCTTACTTGGCCTGCTAAATAGACAAGATTATGGTTATTTTGTGCTTGGTTTCTGACTCTGATCGTGAATTGGACCTTGATCGGGCTGATCCTTTATTGCTTCCGAAATAGAAAGGCTGGTAGGTCCGGATTCAATTCACTTTCTTTGCTCGAGGGAATAAGGAAGGTGAGTTGGGCCAAATAAGTAATGGAGGCATAAAATCGTAAGCTCGAAAAGTGAGATGTATCAGTAATGATAGCCAACCACATGCTTCCATCTATTCCTTACATTTATACCTTTTCTTTGATGACTGAAATGAGGAGCATGCTTTGCTGGGAAAAAGTGCAAACCCCTGTCTACGATGCACCTACGTAATTGAATAATGGAATTTCTCATTTGTGAGTCGGCGGAGAGAAAAGATCCTCCACCCATCAGTATTTGGTAGAATTTACCAGTTTATGACAGTGAAATGCCTCTCCTCGACCTTGTAACCTCGGCCAAGTCCCTCCGGGCCTTTAGTCGAGAGTTCGGCAAGCTCACCCTAGTTATTGCTGGTCCAATTACCTAATAAACCTTCCATCGATTCAATGAAAACGGGCATAGATGGAACTCGAGAAAGGAATTTCTATTGGAGTTCTAAAAATACATTGAAGTGCATGGAGATTGTGAGCTCATTTGCAGACAGTCTTTTATTTATTTTAAGTGGAAGAAAGAAACAGCAGAGCAGAGTACACAGCAGCAGCACCCACAGAGCCACAGAGCCACAGCAGAGGCATCGGAAAGGCAAGGCATAATTCGGGTTCATCAGAGAGAAGAGAACAGAGCGGATCATTGTTACTCCCACTCATCTCGCTGAAGCCCCAGCGCACGCTGCTTGATTCAATCCTCCTTGACCAAGCAAGAGATGACCTCGAATCCAATATTTCTTCGGGAGAACTACCGCCTTGCCCAGCCAGAATGAGAAAGCTGATCGTACTGATCTCACGATGCCAAGACCTAGTTCCTCCGCCCGCCATGGATGCGGGTTTATAGGTGCCCCTCTTCGAGCGAGAAAGAAAGCCTAATCGTGAGATACCACAGTCGTGGTTTAGGTATCGAAGGAAGGTGTCCAAACACATGCATGTAGATAGCTATTCATCAGCAGGCAACCTTATATATAGTAGGGTCAGTTATGTTATGTTGAACGTGGGATAAGGTGAACGGCTTAAGGCTTCTGGCTTATGGTGTGGCTTCAGTTTCAAGGCTTATGGGTAACGGTTTGTCTAGCCCCCACCCAATAAGCAAAATAAAGGAGATGAAGCGCCCATCCCGCCCATATGAGATCATTCTGTGCACCCTGCTCTGTCCCGTGCACCCTGCCTTGCCTCCACCCATGCAAACAGAAACATCTAGCGAGCAAGCTAAGTCCTCCAGCTAGACATCTATATATATATCCTTCCATCCTCGTTTATCCTAGCTCTCGGGTTCAACGGCCCTAGCGCAGTTAATTGACTACCCCTCGGTTCCTCCCCTAGCAAGCGGTAGGATCATTACCCCACCATTCCGGCAAGCGTTAGCGATATTCCCAAGCTGGAGTAACATGATCTATTAACTTACTCATTTGTGTAACGAAGCTCAAAGCTGTTCAATCCAGTTTAGCACTCTAATACTTGTAGCAGAATATGGGGGTATGAGGGGCCCCGAGCAAGTGCTGTTGTCTGTTCCTGTAGTTGAGCGGTGGGTTCCTTAGTCCCTTTCCTCCTGGGAAGTAGCAACAATGTATCTGGAGCGGTCTGAAGCAAGGTTCGAAGCGTAAGTCCTTATTACGCGGGGTAAGGCGTTAGAGCTTCTCGGGTAGTTGAATGTGAGGCGTAAGGTGTTTCAATACCTCTATTCCCAGGCCTCTATCGAGCGTTAGCGGTCCTAATCATGCGGGCAAAGCTTTGGCGATCCTCCCTCATCATGCGGGTATCGAGGTAGCGTTCCTCATCCCTAATATTACCTCATAATGTATTGTGTGATCATCATCCATCGTGTCTGCACTCATTGTGTCTGCACTAACCTAATTGAATAGCTGCATCATCGAGGTCGATCAGCTGAGTAGCACGACGCCCACCCATTCGAATTGATTATTGGAGCCTTGTGTATTAGAGTCAGCGAATTATAGCGGATCAGAGCCACCACCATCACAACCACCATCATTGGATCATAGCAATTGGATCATAGCCGTCCCATGTATTATAGGGATTCAATAATCCCATTGCCAAATAATGGCGTAGTCAATAATGATTTGTAACTTAGGCCATCTGATTCGATTAGCGGATTAGAGGTGGCATTATATTAGAGGCATCATATTAGATCCATCGGATTCAATGGGGGAGCCGAGTGTATAAGATATTTTATAAGCCCATCCCTGGTGAATTAGCGGAGTTGCTTATCAGTCACAATTAGCCCATGGTATAGGTAATTATCGGTACCTTCCTTCTTCCTATGGATATCCTTCCTCTCGGTGGACACCATTATGAGTTTCTTTTCGGGTAATGGTAACCAACTGTGAATTGGCACTTCCGGGGGATCGCCTCTTGTCTTGAGTCCTGGCTTCAAGTGAATCAAAACCATTCATCGAGTACACCAACACTTGTATCAGCTAATCAAGTACTGGATTGAGTGCATTAACTCTTGGCATTGAAACAAATACGTCAAGCCATTGGATCAATCATCAGTAGTAAGTTGCTCCCCGTCCATTTATCTACTGAATACTTCCTGGGCCTTCTTGGGTGAGTGTAGTGGGCGGGTGTCGGTGGTGACGCTCTTCAGTGAATGATGGTTACATGAGATGGCTCGTATCAGGAGTGAGCTTATACCTCGATGGGACGATGATGGGTACGAAAGATGGGTATGAGGGGGACACTTTATATATATATATATATATATATATATATATATATATATATATATATGAGGTTCTCATAAGGCAATTTGGTGTCTAGCTTGGTCATGACCTTAAAAATAGATTATATATATATATATAATCTAATTTTAAGGTCATGACCAAGCTAGACACCAAATTGCCTTATGAGACCCTCTTGTTTTTGGGACAAAGGAAATGATTCTTTACTACTAAGTCTACTGATGCATACATATATAACAACTATCACAACTATATTCAATAAATTTAATGCTAAAAAAAGTTGCTCTCATAAAGCAATTTGGTGTCTAGCTTGGTCATGACCTTAAAATTAGTTTATATATATATATATATATATATATATATATCACAACTATATTTAATAAATTTAATGCTCAAAAAAATTGCTCAAAGTAATATTTACTAGCCTAGTGATATATATAATGTGGTTGATATAAAAATATTTACCTCATAATACATTTAACATTACTAAGATTAATTTTTTTATTTATAAAAATTAACTAAATTATAATTTCATATTAAATTATTATTTTTATTATTACTATGAAAAATTAATATATTAGTTAAATATATTTCTGTTTAAAAAACAATTGAGACAAGATTTTGATTATGAAGATTCACCCCCACTTTACCATGGAGTTTTTTAATACCATGGTTCACTATTAGGGTAGTTCAAGTAAACATGACTCATTCTAGTTACCAACAATTCTCTATCTCTAGGTTTATGATAACTGATGGTATTCATGTGTGGAATATAGCCTATTTAAAGGTGGAAATGCTCCAGTTATGTTTATCTCATAGTCATTGGGATCTTAAACAATGATGTCTTTGGACACTACTACTTTCTTGGTTTCGTGATCCTAACAATTGGTATCCTACCTATGGTTAATGTTGTTGTTGGAGCTATGGTTAAAGTTGTTGTGTGTTGATCATAACATGGTTATGAATGGCCATATTTTTTTGAGAAATATAGAGAAGACGTGAAGAAGAAAAATGCCCATGTTGGATGGGAAACCGATATACACCAAGAGGTTGGGTAACACATTAAAATATCTAAGGGTTAGAGAATTTAGATGAAGTTGAATTCACTAGAATGCAATCTTATGCTCACTATGCATATTCTCATGTATTTGTGAATTATAGAGAAAATATGGATGATTGTAAGTAGGGGTTAGTTGAAGAGGTTTTGTATATACATTCCTTGTGGTAGCACGCCCCCCTCTGAGAAGTGTTCTTGTTGAATATGTTACTCCTTCCAAGGAAGGAAACAATAACAGGTGAGTGAAGATTGAACCTTTGATTGAAAATAAGAAGACTAAGAAGAAATTGAAAGGATAAAGGAAGCAGGAAAGGAAGGAGAATAAAAAAATCCATAAACCCTTAAATGAAGGAACTCCAAAATAATCAAGAGACCTCAGGAATCTAGAAAACTCAAGGAGCTTGAAAATTCTAATAGCAATTATATTGTTGTATCGAATTGGGACACCAAAAATCATGTACAATCTTTAGAATATTGGGAAGATTCACCAAACATGAAATTGGTCGATCCATTAACTAAAGGGATAAGATGCATCTCACAAACATCAATATGGTTCATAAGGCTATTGGGAATTTTTAAAGAGTTTTTGACTAGGGGCCATAAGGATGAGCCCTCAGAAGATGATGATGAAGACGAAGAAGAAGTTGAAGAAGAATATGATGAAGGAGTTGCTATTGATGCGACCATTCTGCGAAGTGACAATCCTTTAAGGAAGGAAGCCAATACGCCTAAACTTTTTCCAAAATATTTTTGAAGAGGACACACAATGATAATGAGGAGTGGATGAATATGATGGGTTAGAGATATAAGGAGAGATATGTCAAGTAACAAGAATGGCCAAGTTGATATATGAGTCCAAAAAGCTAGAGATGAAGTAAGAGTATGGTTGTATGGATGAGAAAATAGAGATGGAGTTAATGGTTTAAAATTTAGTGAAGGAGCCAATGCGTGATGAGATTCATAGTGGTGTGTGAACACTCTAAGGGTTTTTGGTCCAAGTTATGAAATCCTACTATAGGTAGGTGTATTTCTTTAGGAAGTTGTAGGACTCGTTGTTCAGTAATACATGTTCTGCGAGAGCATGTGATGACAAGAGTTATGGAATGAATCACTTGGATAAGTGTGAGGGCGGCATGCATACTCATATGTTAGTTTGAGGTTAGTTGTTGTAAGGCCTTAACACTTTGATTAGGCATAAATGTAGTGTAGTGGCACATGGAGTTGTCAAGTTGTGGAATGAACCACTTAGATAAGTACTAGAGTGGAAGGTGTTCAGGTATCCTAGCTTGAGGGGGCGAATGTGAGATCTCACATGAGATGGTTGATGAACCATGTATGAGAAAAATTATCCTAGATAACTAGTGGATACAATAGCTAGTTACCCATGTATTACGTTAGACGGTAACCTTTTTATATGGACTTTAACACAGATTGGGACCATGTTAATCACCCTGATTCAAGTTTAAAGGGGGGATTGTTAAAGTAGTTCAGGTAAATTTGACTCAATCAAGTTATTGGTGGTTTTCAAGCTCGAGGTTTATTAGAATCCATGGTATATACCCATGATATTCATGTGGAATATAGCTGAGTCCAAATAAATTTTTCCTTGTGCCCATTGGGATCCCAAGCAATGGTGTCTTTAGACACCACTACTTCTCTTGGTTTCTTGATCCTAACACTTACAAATGCCACATACTTCCAAAACCTTAACTTGTTCAACCTTTTATCTATAACTACTACAAGAATATTCTAAAATATTTCATAAAGGCTAAATCTCTACCATCCATTCAATATTCTTAATTAAATTTAAATTTTAGAAACTTTATTCCAAAATAAACATATTGAACAAAATAAGCCTTTTCACCTTATCATGAGGATTAACCATATTAAGTGGTTCCAAAAATCGACCAAATCTAAATGATGTGATTAATCAAAAATACATTTATCTACTTTATATATATAACAAAAATCTTAAAGCTAAACTTTTATATATTAAAAATTAATATTATTCTTATTAAATTAAATTTTCATACCATATACTACTAAAATTTAAACTTATTTCATACCATATACTAGTAAAATAGAGTAACAAAAATATTGAAGTCGAGATTGCATAGTATTAATATAATTTAATGCGAATAATGATATTTATAACATTATTAAAAAATGTAAGTGTGATATTTATTATTAAATTATTATTATTTTTTTTACTTTATACACTCATTCAAGTAAAAAAATGTTGTTCAGTGTGATATTTATTATTAAATTATTATTCTTTTTTACTTTCTACCATCATTCAAGTCAAAATTCTGAAGACTGAAGTCACCCTTGAATTTCGTTATCGAATGTTGACATAAATTTGTCAGACATTGCGGCGGGTCCTTAGTGTGGTTGGTGAGTTGCTTGGCATATTACATTTTTCAAAAGTGGCGGGCGGGTCGAGGAGAAAAATTTGTGTGTGTCGACTTTCTCCCTCATATGATTCCCCGTTCATTGCGCGTTCATAATATATATATGTGATGGTGTATTGAGCAAAAATGGAACGGACATGAAAAAAAAAGCAATGGACTCTTGGAGAAAAAATTATGTCCTCCCCATTTCTCTGAAACACTCTGTCAGCAGCCTCACTGTTATGGTCATCTTCTCCCTTGTTATACCAGTTTTTGCTACAACTTTTGTCTTTAACGAATTCAATGGAACCAACTTGATCCTGCGTGCAGGCGCTACACTCATCCCCTCCCGATCTGCGGTGGCTCTCACAAATCACACGCACTGGGTGCTCGGCCAGGCGCTGTATTCAAGTCCTGTGCAGATGAAAAGCAACGGGACGCTTTCCTCCTTCAGCACTACCTTTGTTTTCAGCATAGTGAATCCCCACCTTGACGGTGGCGGTTGCGGAATAGCCTTCTTCATCGCACCCAACTCAACTCTCATGGCCGGTCTGGCATCCTTGTATATGGGCTTGGTTAACGGTACCAGCAACGGGCAAACATACAATCACTTGTTCGCTGTGGAGTTTGATACGGCCAGGAGCGTGGAAGTGGAGGACCCCAATGACAATCACGTGGGCGTGGACATCAACAGCGTCGTATCGGTGAAGACCCAGAACGCCGGATATTGGAATGGGGAGGAATTCCATGGAATCAATCTCCAGTGCGGAAGCAACATACAGGCCTGGATCGATTACGACTCTCTGCAGAGCCTGGTAAACGTTACCATAACGTTGGCCGGCTCGCCAAGACCGCAGAAACCGCTTATATCACAGTATATCGATCTGCAGAACGTTCTGCAAGAGAATATGTTCGTTGGCTTTTCGGCGGCTACAGGAAATTTCGTGGAAGACCATTACATTTTCGCGTGGAGCTTCACCACAGAAGGCACGGCGGCCGCACTCGATATCTCGCGTCTCCCTTCCTTTGCTAACATGTATTCCAAGCGTCGCAATCACCGATGGATAGCCGGCGTTACAGTGGCCGTTCTGGTTTTCTTGTTTGTGGTGGTTGCGGCCGTGTTTTTCAGAAGAGCCAAACGCAGAGAAATAATAGAAGAATGGGAGCGTGAGTTCTGGCCACATAGATTGTCTTACAGGGAGCTCAACATCGCCACGAATGGATTCCGGGATGAAAACATTTTGGGCGAGGGGGGTTTCGGAAAGGTTTACAAGGGCGTTCTTCGCAGCAGTGGGCAGCAAATCGCGGTGAAATCTTTAACGAAGGAATTCAAGGAGGGAATGAAGGGGTTCGTGGCAGAGATCTCGACCATGGGGCGCATGCAGCACAGGAACCTGGTCCCGCTCCGGGGGTGGTGCAGGAAGCAGAAGCAGCTGTTCATCGTTTACGACTACATGCCCAACGGCAGTCTCGATCGATTCATATTTGGGAAACCGATGAGCGTCCTTCCATGGCCGCAGCGATACGCGATCTTGAAGGGCGTAGCCGCGGGGCTGCTTTTTCTGCACGAGGGATGGGAGAAGAGGGTCATTCACAGAGACATCAAGTCGAGCAACGTGCTGTTGGATTCGGAGTTCAATGCGCGGCTGGGGGACTTCGGCCTCGCCCGGCTGTATGAACACAGAGAGAATCCTGGAACGACTCACGTTGCGGGAACGGTGGGGTACATAGCGCCGGAGCTCACGAAGACTGGAAAGGCCATGCCGAGCTCAGACATGTTCAGCTTCGGCGTTCTGCTGTTGGAAGTGGCGTGTGGCAGGAAGCCCGTGGATCTGTCTACAGACACCGAACGACTCTTTTTAGTGGACTGGGTGTGGGTGCTATACACCAACGCGAGTCTGCTAGATGCGGCAGATGCGAAGCTGGGAAATGAATACGACGCGGGCGAAATGGAGAAGGTTTTGAAACTGGGATTATTGTGCTCCAATACAGAGCCGAATGCAAGGCCAGGGATGCGGCAAGTGTGGCAAATACTGGAAGGGGAAGCTCCTCTCCCTGACATCCATATGGATTCATTTAAGGTGAATTTTACTGCTACAGTTGATCCGGAGGACAGATTTCTGGAAATTCGAAGCGGAAGGCAGTCAAACGGATGGGGCACTTCAACATCTTTAAGTGGTCCACGGTAATTCGACAGGAGCGATGATAAGGCTTTGTTAATATTCTTTTGAAAGCTTAGTGCAGGTTTTTCTATTAAAAATAAAATATTCAAAATCTTAAAGTTGTTTCACCGGTTCATGTTGCAGCAGATTGATATTATTAAAAAAAAAAGATTTTGATAATTAAAAGAATTTTTTGAATTTTTACCTTCATTCAAGTTATATATTTCCATCTTCATTCAAGTTATATATCTCTATATGAATTTGAATTTGTATGTTTGGACATAGTTGAATTTGAATGGTTATATTGTAAATGTTATTTTTAAATAATGTACAGTTGTTTTAAAATTATTAAATTTTTGTTGGTTGGTGGTAGTATAATTGGTGAAAAAAAAAACATGTTAATAAGTTTATGAATTTGAATTTGTATGTTTGGATATAGTTGAATTTGAATGGTTATCTTTTAATTGTAAATGTTATTTATAAATAATGTATAGCTGTTTTAAAATTATTATTTTTTTGTTTGTTGGTGGTAGTATAATTGTTGAAAAAAAAACACGTTAGTAAGTCTACGAATTTGTATGTTTGGATATAGTTGAATTTGAATGGTTATCTTTTAATTAATTTTTAAATAATGTACAGTTGTTTTAAAACTATTAAATTTTTGTTTGTTGGTGGTGGTATACTTGGAGAGAAAAAAATATATCTTAATAAGTCTTTGTGTATTCATGTCATCAGAAATTCAATCCTCTATTTGTGTTAAAAAATAAAATATTAATTTTTGTTTCTATAATTAATTTAAAATTTTAATTTTTAAATATATAATAAATTTAAATTATTATAATATATAATATATTGTGTTTAATTTAAAATTTTAATTTTAAATATATAATAAATTTTAAATTATTATAACATATAATATATTGTGTTTTTATTTTATATAATTATATATATATATATAGAAAAACATTATTTTTTAATTACATTTTTTATTATAATAAATTATGAGTAACATATTCTAAACTAATTAAAAACACATTTCCTAGAAAAATAAACGAATTTTTTCATAATAAATTATTGAAAAAAAATAATTATGAATACAATAATAATTATATTGAATACAATAATAATTATTTAAATATTTTTAGCCATTCATTTACAACTTCGTCCATTTAAACGAACTACCGTCCATTTAAACTAACTACTTAATTAACTCTCTAACTTCTACTGATCTCTCTTCCCAAGAAACTGAAAAAACAAACATTCATCTCATGATCGTTGGACTCTCTGATTACATCTCGTGACCAATCAGATCTGGTGACCTTCTCTTTCTCTCTGTTGGAATTTTAGTTATTATTTTTCCTATAAAAATTTGGTTCTTTAAATATTCGACTATATTCGTTCAAATAAATATTCGTTTTTATTTTTCCATAAGAGTTGTAATACGACAGTTAAATATTGCGTTCTGCTACAGGCCGACCTAGTGACAGTGAAGAATAATACCATAAAGCACTTAATTGTGCTATTCTATTGGTGGTCTAGACTAAAATTTAAACATTTTCCAGAGTTGAAGTTCTTTAAAAGTTTTAGGCGAGTTGGAATACAGATAGCCGGCAGAGTTACAACAGTTTGACGACACTTTAACCGGGGTTGAAAAATCGAAGTTTATAGAGGAGAGGAATTTCCTTGGGCTTTTTAAGATTCGAAGTTTAAAAATGGATCAAAGTTAAGATTGTTTCTATAAGTTCTGAATTTAGGGATAAGAAGTTTGTAATTTAAACATTCTTTAAAGCAGACAAACTTTCTGCAGATTTTCATAACTACCTTTCATAACTCGTTTTAAAGTAGTGAAAGATTCTAATTAATTTGGAAGACTTTTTAAAATTCTGCCAGTTAAAATATTATTTTTTTAAAATTCAATTCAAAAATACTTAATGCAAAAAATAGAGGGAATTTTCTACATTAAAAGTTCAACTTAAAACTTGGAACTGAAGTGAAGACCCAAAAGAAAAAATTATTTATTTAAAATTGGGATATATACTGCATTGGAATATGAGTGAACTCTGTGTTCATACAGCCGGGCGAGGCCGAAGTCCCCCAAAAAACTATTGATTTTGATGAAACTTTATGCAAATCTTCATAGCTCATTTCAAAGTAGCTAAAATTTTTAATTATTTAATGCAAAAATTTAGAGGACTTTAAAATTCATTTCAAATATACTTAACGTACTGGACGTATCAAAGTTCAATCTGAAAAACTATGAACTGAAAAAGTTATTTACTAAAATTTCAGTGTTAAGAACTTAATTTTTGAAATAATTAATAATGAATTTTTTTTGTTTTTGTTTTTGTTTTTTTTTTAAAGACTGTAAATGGTGTGATATGAAAAAATTATTCAACAACACTCTAATGCGATATAAAAATTTATTCAATTTATTTTTAGATATGTGTAAAATAAAATTGAAGTATTTAATATATAATAAAAAAACTCTAGTGAATTTATTAACATTTTTTAATATAAAAGATAATTTTGGGTTATATAATTTTATAGATATGTTATTTAAGTATATAGGATATTTTATTTATTTATTTATTAAAAGAGAAATAAGATAGATAAATAATTATGATTAATGATCTATAACATAAATAATTATGATTATGAATTTTTTGTAAGTACTATAATTAATTGAATCATGAAACTTATTTATATTAAAGTTATTGATTTTTAGAAATTTTCTCTTATTATCGAAAAAAAAAAAACGACTTTAATTCACACATCTTTCAATAACACTCAAAATATATTTCAAACTTACAATTTTTAAAACCCCTAAATTGATTTTCAATTATAAACTATTAATTTTGTTTTCTTATTAAAAATTATATTTTCAAAAATAAAATACTTGAAAGAAAAAATAAAAATGAATTTTATTATACACATTTGTCTGATAACACCCAAAAACATAAAGCACTTTAAAAACAAACATAAAAATGAATTAACATCTACATATTTATTTGAATGACAACTAAACTACCAACGATAACTATTGCTAAATTTAAACTCACAACTTATAAAAAGAGGCCCGGATAATTAATAGAGCTCCACACATAGCAATAAATGTCGGTTAAATTTATTAACACAAAGCTACTTTAAAGTGTGAAAATGGCTTCACAAAATGATGAACTTTGTTCCAGATACATATTAAGGATAAATGACTACTTTCAAGCATTGGTGAGATAGAGTAACGCGCACGAAAATGGACTTTGATCCTTATATATTTGACTTTAAAAAAACACGTGAATGAAATTTGATCAAGTTAAAGCGAAGACAAACTTTGATCAAGTTGCAGTCACGTGTTTATCTAGACGCCCAGAACAACTCTTGTTACAAAGAAATACATTATAGGTTTGAGGTCATGGTCATCATTAGCTTTATGATAACTCGCTAGTCTATAATGATTGAAAGTAAGAGATGATGAACCGAGTGCACGTTGAAAAGAGTAAAATGCTAGGTTTGAAATTCAACTCGTTATAAGTTTTGGGCCTTTTCCTCTCGAATATTTACTCTCCTTTTGCATTATTGTCAATGAATGAAAGGCGTGCGAGATAAGATGTCTCCATCAAAGCCTATAGAGAGTTGAGAACCAAGGTTAAAATGATTAATATTGATGATAAAAAATGAAATGCTGTTATTTTTCATATAACCTAAAATGAAATATTTCATTATATTTCAAAATGCATATCCACTTTATACATAACATGCAATTAACTTATTAAGTTAAAAAGGAGTATATAACGCTAACATTAATCATTTTATTAATTTATAATTATTAAAATGATAGGTTTGTAAGGTCTCCATCACTTTTTCAACACATTCGCTTAAGGGATTTATGAGGAGTTCTTTCTCTTCTCATCGAAAACTTGTCATATTGACAATCTTTTCGAACTTTTCAATTATATATATATGATAAAACATCTACACTTTTGTTAAAGTAATATAAATTAATCGCCATAACAATGATTACTATAATTTTAAAATTTTCTGCGATATAAATTAATCACAATAACAATGATTACTATAATTTTTTTTTAAAAAGTCATAAGTTTAAATATATTATCAATTAAAGTAAGCACTTATAAACTAATCATAATAATACTAATTATTATAATTTTGTTTGATTTATATTGAGTGGGTTTAATGGTTAAGAGCATGTGTTTCCTTTTAAGAGGTCACAAGTTCAAAATAAAGGAGAGGGGTACCTCATACCTTTACATTTAACATTACTAAGATTAATTTTTTTATAAAAATTAACTAAATTATAACTTTATATTAAATTATTATTATTATTATTATTACCATGAAAAAATTAATATGAGTTAAATGTATTTATGTTTAAAAAGAAATCGAGAGAAGATTTTGATTATGAAGATTCACCCCCTCTTTACCATGGAGTGTTTTAATACCATGGTTCACTATTAGGGTAGTTCAAGTAAACATGACTCATTCTCGTTACCAAGAGTTCTCTATCTCTAGGTTTATGACAATTGATGGTATTCATGTGTGGAATATAGCCTATTTAAAGGTGGAAATGCTCTAATTAAGTTTATCTCATAGTTATTGGGATCTTAAACAATGATGTCTTTGGACACTACTAATTTCTTGGTTTCGTGATCCAAAGACACTACCACTTTCTTGGTTTCGTGATCCTAACAATTGGTATCCTAGCTATGGTTAATGTTGTTGTTGGAGCTATGGTTAAATTTTTTGCGTGTTAATCATAGCATGGTTATTAATGGCCATATTTTTTTGAGAAATATAGAGAAGACATGAAGAAGAAAAATGCCCATGTTAGATGGGAAACCGATATACACCAAGAGGTTGGGTAATACATAAAAAGATCTAAGGGTTACATAATTTAGATGAAGTTGAATTCACTAGAATGAAATCTTATGCTCACTATGCATATTCTCGTGTATTCACGAATTATAGAGCAAATATGGATGATTGTAAGTAGGGGTTACTTGAAGAGGTTTTGTATATACGTTCTTGGTGGTAGCAAGGCCCCACTTGAGCAAAGTTCGTGTTGAATATGTTACTCATTCCATGGAAGGAAACAATAACAGGTGAGTGAAGATTGAACCTTTGATTGAGAAGAAGAAGAATAAGAAGAAATCGAAAGGATAAAGGAAGCAGGAAAGGAAGGAGAATAAAAAACTCCATAAACCCTCAAAAGAAGGAACTCTAAAAGAATCAAGAGACATCAGGAATCCAGAAAACTCGAGGAGCTTGAAAATGCTAATAGAAATTGGATTGTTGTATCAAATTGGAACACCAACAATCATGTACAATCTTTAGAATATTGGGAAGATTCACCAAACATGCATCTCACAAACATCTATATGATTCATAAGGCTATTAGGAATTTTTAAAGATTTTTTGACTAGGGGTCACGAGGATGAGCCCTCAAAAGATGACGATGAAGACGAAGAAGAAGTTGAAGAAGAATATGATGAAGGAATTGCTATTGATGCAACCACTGTGCGAAGTGACAATCCTTTAAGGAAGGAAGCTAATACACCTAAACATTTTCTAAAATATTTCTAAAGAGGACACACAATGATAATGAGGAGTGGATGAATATGATGGGTTAGAGATATACGGAGAGATATGTCAAGTAACAAGAATGGTCAGGTTGAGATATGGGTCAAAACGCTAGAGATAAAGTAAGAGTATGGTTGTATGAATGAGAAAATAGAGATGGAGTTAATGGTTTAAAATTTAGTGAAGGAGCCAATGTGTGATGAGATTCATAGTGGTGTGTGAAAACCCTAAGGGTATTTGGTCCAAGTTATGAAATCCTGCCATAGGTAGGTGTTTTTCCGTAGGAATTTGTAGGACACATTATTCAGGAATACATGTGCAAAGGAAATAACGTGATGACAAGAGTTGTGGAATGAATCACTTGGATAAGCGTGAGGGTGGAGAAGGTGGCATACATACTCATATGTTAGTTTAGGGTTAGTTGTTGTAAGACATTAAGACTTTGATCAAGCATTCATGTAGTGTAGTGGCACATAGAGTTATTAAGTTGTGGAATGCACTACTTGGATAAGTACCAAGGTGGCAGGTGTAATGTATCCTAGCTAGAGGGGGGGACTGTGAGGATATGAGATGGTTGATGAACCATATATGTGAAAAATTGTCCTAGATAACTTGGAGATATAGTGGCTAGTTACCTATGTAGTCCTATATATAAAAACCATTTTATATGGACTTTGATAGAGTGATTGGGACAGGTGTCGCCCCAAGTCCGGTTTTAAGGGGAGTTTTAAAGTAGAGTGATGGGAATTTGACTCGATCAAGTTACCAACGGTTTTCAAGCTCGAGGTTTATTAGAATCCAAACCCTATCTGGAAGTGATATTCATATGGAATAATCTTTGTGAGTCCAAATAAATTTGTCCTTACGCCCCATTGGGATTCGGAAAGCGATGGTGTCTTTAGACACTGCTTGCTTCTCTTAGTTTCCTTGATCTTAACACTTACAAATGCCACATGCTTCCAAAACCCAACTTTGTTCAACCCTTTATCTATAACTACTACAAGATTATTCTAAAATATTTCATAAAGGTTAAATCCTGTTGGAAATATTTAATTCCTACTTGTCTATGGTTGAAATTCTCCATTTTAGGAGTTTGTTCCTACATAATAGGAATTAGCTAGAATATAGTTTCTCCTAGTTTAGTGTGTGGTTGAGAGAATCTCTCAACCACACTACTGTACGTCTAAGATATAATTCTTATCTTGAGACTTTTGCTTGTATAAATATGTGTGTAATTGCTGATTCATAATATAGAATATATTGAGATTGTGTGAGTGTGTTTGTACACTCTCCAGGTTCTCACCTGGAGAGCCATTTTAACATGGTATCAGAGCTTCAAAGCCCGTAAGGGCCTGGGCCTCGGCCCCTCGTGGGCTGAGGGAAATAGCAGATAGAGAGTTTTGTTTGCAGTTTATTTTGCTTTGGGTTTGTCCATCTGAAGAGCGCTGCCTACCTGAGGAGCAACTCTTTGAATGCTCGCTGTTGCGTTAACTGTGTGGAGCTCGTAGGCGGTGGATGATGTGCCTGCGTCGACTGGTGAAGGCCCGGTGCCTGAGATCGATTCCATTCTTGGAAAATAAGCTGGAGCGTTGTTGGTGAGGCGTGACAGAGGCCGTGGCAGTGGGAAATTGCTATAAAGCTACAGAGAGTTAATTGAAAAGTGTAAGCACACGGATACGCCTTGCTGCGTTGGTGGTGTTGGTGCTTCGGCATTCTCCTTGGAGGTTCGGTGGAAGGGTTGGAGATCCCTTGCTGAAAAGAGAGGCGGAGGTTGCTTGCAGAAAATATCACCTGCAACAGGTTGGCTGCCGTATGAGATCGGTGGCTGGTGAAAGTTTTTTGGTGGATCAGGAATTATTTACGCTTTCCCTTAGAGAAAACGAGACCTCGGTTCAAGTTTGCTGGCGGGTATAACGTCAAGTGTTGCGTGTGGTGGCAACATTCAGTGTTAGCCAGATTTTTGATTGCTCATGGAGCGAGTAGCAGTGTTGTATGCCAATAGGAGGACACCATTGCAAGATGCTCGTCTTTGGCGTTGACATTGGGTTGAAGGGTTGCTAGCCCATGGCTTGCAATCTGGTGTACCCTGTTTTACACCATCACGATATTTAGCCCCGCCTGTTATGAGCATTGTGTAAATTGCTAGACATCGTGGATGGAGAAATTCAGAACCCTTGCCTGTAAGAGTTGAACCATGTGTTTTGTGTATTGAATGGAGATGTACATTTGCTGCATAAAGCCGTTCTGTGAGGATCATACCGGATCTCAGCATATTGGTGTGGATCAGATCTTAGAGACAGATCAGATCGTGGTGTATGCAGTCCACAACGAGCCGAGAAAATGGTCTGCAATCAATGGTGGTGGTTGATTGCCACGCAACTGATGGATCTGGTTCTCGCATCATTGCTCGGAAAACATCTCAAAGTGAAGGTAATCGATTTGCGTTTGCCCGTTTCGATCCGACTATCCTGTGCGAATGACGGAGCAGTTGACCGAAGATCAGAACGCAGAGTTTAAGGAGGCTTTCAGTCTGTTTGAAAAAGATGGTGATGACCGCATTTTTTTGGGCACTGTTATGCACTCTTTGGGTCAGAATCCAACTGAAGCTGAACTGCTTGATCAGTGAAGTTGACGCTGATGGAAATGGGACATTTTCCAGAGTTCCTGAATCTCATGGCTCGAAAGATGAAAGATACTGCATCGGCGGTCAACTTGATGGAAAGTCGTGACATTCACATTCATTTTCCAGCAGGAGCTGTGCCCAAGGATGGTCCATCTGTTGGAGTAAAAAATAAATAAATAAATAAATGTTATGGATGCAGCATTTGTGCAACTATCTTTTTCAAGAGATGAGGTCGTGACGAATGTGGAGAGCATGTTGGTCTTCTGTAGCTCGAGTTCTTTCCGCCGAGCTGCCTCTCGCGGGGTTCCGAGTCCGTTAATGTAATTTCGGTTCCAGGGTTATCAGGGGATATATTTGTGGATGATTCAAAGGGTTTTTGCTACTTAAAAGAGTTCCGGTATGGCGCGTCTTCGGCATTGGCTTGAAAACAGTTATTATAAAGGATGGAAGTTAGATAGAGAAATTAAAATCTGAAGAAGTTTATTCTACTATCTAAATTTTTAATTCTCTGATGATGTTTTAAATTTGCAATATATTGATTAACTATCATGATATTGAAATTGGTTGTAATTTAAGTGACATTAGTATGACCGACTATTGTCACAATTCTGAGTGTGTGTTGGGACTGGTCATTCCAACACTAAGTAAATTTGCAGGAAATGATGAACACATGACAGTGAAAACGACATCAATTGGAGCTACATCAGAGATTGGAGGATGATCGTGATCGTGTTGCAGATTGTTAGCGAGCATGAGGAGGCATGCTTGAAAACAGTGACTAGCCTTGATACTGTGAATAGGGGAAGTGGCATTGCGATGCTGGGAGAATTGGATACTGAAACGCGACGGAGAATTGGACTGTGGAGTCCTAGATTAATGTTCTTGAAGGGAAATTGTGTTCTCTTCGTGCGGCTGTGAGTGCATATGTTTCAGTTTCTTTATCAGTGGATCCCTCATAGGTATCGTTGGAATGGTTACTGGTATGTTTGGGAAATAATCATCTTTGGGCAGATAGAGAAATTAAATGTGAAGAGTTTATGTTGTGTTTGCTTGGAATCATGTTTTAATATTATTGAGCCTTATTGAGCCTAGCTAACTCAATGTAGGCAAAGTTATTTTGTTAGAATTTGCAACTCTAACGAATGACAGGTGAAACATGGAGTTCTAAGAAGTTATTTGAACAGAGAAGGATGCCCAAGATGTGAACAATGAATAGATGAGGTAAAGCAGCAGCAACAACGTTTATGGTGGACAACAAAATAGATGTTTGTTTGAGATAGTGTGGTTTGTGGAATAGACTCCCTAGCATGTTATAAACAAGTCCAGTTGTTGTAATGGTCATTGTATGTACCCAGAAACTCCAAATGTGGAATGAAATGTAAGCCTTTTAAAGGCATCTGAAAGTTCGTGGTGATCTTAAAACCACTTTGTAATGGTTTATGGTCAGCCTGAAACCATCTTTTGTCACTGTAAAGTGATGGTTGGTGGTGATCCAGAAACCATCTGTAGAGCCTTTGTGGTTGGTTGCCTTTGTGGCTTGAGGTGCCTTTGTGGCCGTACGTACACGAGTCGCCGCGTGTGCATGAGAGCTGTGTGCTCGACAGAGTTGTGTGCTCAATTTTAGCAGGTGGACTGCAGTAACACCTGGCCTCAGATGATTCATAAATCTCTGAGAAGAAGGGGGTTGGTGTGCTTTCTTAGCTGACAGTTGTGCTGAGAAGTACAATTGGCGCGACTATTCAGTACATACTCGTGCCAATGCGCCAAATCACGGGAATGGCGCGGAAGCGCACGATTTTTTTCAGGAAGATGCCAACTCAACTTTATGGGGGTCCACGGGAAGCCTCAACTTCGTTTGACGATTTGCGGAGAAGCAGGTCGGAGAATTTGCGGACCTATCCGGGAGAGGTAGATTGGAAGATCCGCGGGAAGCCTCAACTTCGTTTGACGATTTGTGGAGAAGCAGATCGGAGAAGTTGCGGATCTGTCCGAGAGAGGCAGAGTGTGTTTTGGAGGTTCTGCACATGCAATTCGCCTAATGGTGGTGGATTTGCAGGTACATATATGCAGTGATAACGGTCGACAGAATCATGTATGCGAAGGACATCCTACAGGACTAGCGGTTGCAGCGGTTGGTACCCATGCATTCCGGTGGATGGTTGCTCTTTTATATGGACGTCGACATATTCTTTGTTTTGTTTGACCACAACCAGACTTTGTGAATCACTATCATGACAAGTAGTCATTAAGGGGGGGTGTTGGAAATATTTAATTCCTACTTGTCTATGGTTGTAGTTCTCCATTTTAGGAGTTTGTTCCTACATAATAGGAATTAGCTAGAATATAGTTTCTCCTAGTTTAGTGTGTGGTTGAGAGAATCTCTCAACCACACTACTGTACCTCTAAGATAGAATTCCTATCTTGAGACTTTTGCTTGTATAAATATGTGTGTAATTCCTTCATTCAATATATAAAATATAGAGATTGTGTGAGTGTGTTTGTACACTCTCCAGGTTCTCACCTGGAGAGCCATTTTACAAAATCCCTACCATCCATTCAATATTCATAATTAATTAAAATTTTAGAAACTCTTTTCCAAAACAAACATACTAATCAAAATAAGCTTTTTCACTTTACCATGAAGATGAACCACATTAACTGGTTCTAAAAATCTGAGAAAATCCTAATAAAAAACATTTTTTTACTTTATAGACAAAAAGTTTAGATCTAATTAAAAATTAATATTATTCTTCTTAAATTAAAATTTCATAACATATACTACTCAGATTTAAACTTATTTTATTAAAATAGAGTAACAACAATATTGAAGTCTAGATTGCATAATATTAATATAAATTTAATGAGAATAATCTAAATGATATTTATAAGATTATAAAGAAATGTTGTTGAGTGTGATATTTATTATTAAGTTATTATTATTTTTTGACTTTATACAATCCTTTAGTAAAAAATGTTGTTCAGTGTGATATTTATTATTAAATTATTATATTTTTTTTACTTTCTACGATCATTCAAGTCTCAATTCTTAATTCTTAAGTCACCCTTGAATTTCGTTATCGAATGTGGGTTCGTTGACTTACTTAATTTTTCAGACAATGCGGCGGGTCCTTAGTGTGGTTGTTGAGTTGTTTGGAATATTACATTTTTCAAAAGTGGCGGGCGGGTCGAAGAGAAAAATTGGTGTGTGTCGACTTTCTTCCTGATATGATTCCCCCCGTTCATTGCGCGTTCATAATATATATGTGATGGCGTGTTGAGCAAAAATGTAACGGACATGAAATAAAAGAAGCAATGGACTCTTGGAGAAAAAATTATGTCCTGCCCGTTTCTCTGAAACACTCTGTCAGCAGCCTCACTGTTATGGTCATCTTCTCCCTTGTTATACCAGTTTTTGCTACCACTTTTGTCTTCAACGAATTCAATGGAACCAACTTGATCTTGCAGGCAGGTGCTACACTCATCCCCTCCCGATCTGCGGTGGCCCTCACAAATCACACGCACTGGGTGCTCGGCCGGGCGCTGTATTCAAGTCCTGTGCAGATGAAAAGCAACGGGACGCTTTCCTCCTTCAGCACTACCTTTGTTTTCAGCATGGTGAATCCCCACCTTGACGTTGGCGGTCACGGAATAGCCTTCTTCATCGCGCCCAACTCAACTCTCATGGCCGGTCTGGCATCCGAGTATATAGGCTTGGTTAACGGTACCAGCAACGGGCAAACATACAATCACTTGTTCGCTGTGGAGTTCGATACGACCAGGAGCGTGGAATTGGAGGACCCCAACGACAATCACGTGGGCGTGGACATCAACAGCCTCATATCGGTGAAGACCCAGAATGCCGGATATTGGAATGGGGAGGAATTCCATGGAATCAATCTCCAGTGCGGAAGCAACATACAGGCCTGGATCGAGTACGACTCTCTGCAAAGCCTGGTCAACGTTAGTATAACGTTGGCCGGCTCGCCAAGACCGCAGAAGCCACTTATTTCACAGACAGTCGATCTGCAGAACGTTCTGCAAGAGAATATGTTCGTTGGCTTTTCGGCGGCTACGGGAAATCTCGTGGACGACCATTACATTTTCGCGTGGAGCTTTACCACAGAAGGCACGGCTGCCGCACTCGATATCTCGCGTCTCCCTTCGCTTGCTAACCTGTATTCCAAGCGTCGCAATCACCGATGGATAGCCGGCGTTACAGTGGCCGTTCTGGTTTTCTTGTTTGTGGTGGTTGCGGCCGTGTTTTTCAGAAGAGCCAAACGCAGAGAAATAGTAGAAGAATGGGAGCGTGAGTTCTGGCCGCATAGATTGTCTTACAGAGAGCTCAACATCGCAACGAATGGATTCCGGGATGAAAACATTTTGGGTGAGGGGGGTTTCGGAAAGGTTTACAAGGGCGTTCTTCACAGCAGTGGGCAGCAAATCGCGGTGAAATCTTTAACGAAGGAATTCAAGGAGGGAATGAAGGAGTTCGTGGCAGAGATCTCGACCATGGGGCGCATGCAGCACAGGAACCTGGTTCCGCTCCGGGGGTGGTGCAGGATGCAGAAGCAGCTGTTCATCGTTTACGATTACATGCCCAACGGCAGTCTCGATAAATTCATATTTGGGAAACCGATGACCGTCCTTCCATGGCCGCAGCGATACGCGATCTTGAAGGGCGTTGCCGCGGGTCTGCTTTTTCTGCACGAGGGATGGGAGAAGAGGGTTATCCACAGAGACATCAAGTCGAGCAACGTGCTGCTGGATTCGGAGTTCAATGCGCGGCTGGGGGACTTCGGCCTCGCCCGGCTGTATGAACACAGAGAGAATCCTGGAACGACTCACGTTGTGGGAACGTTGGGGTACATAGCGCCGGAGCTCACGAAGACTGGAAAGGCCATGCCGAGTTCAGACATGTTCAGCTTCGGCGTTCTGCTGTTGGAAGTGGCGTGTGGCAGGAAGCCCGTGGATCTGTCTACAGACACCGAACGACTCTTTTTAGTGGACTGGGTGTGGGTGTTATACACCAACGCGAGTCTGCTAGATGCGGCAGATGCGAAGCTGGGAAATGAATACGACGCGGGCGAAATGGAGAAGGTTTTGAAACTGGGATTATTGTGCTCCAATACAGAGCCGAATGCAAGGCCAGGGATGCGGCAAGTGTGGCAAATACTGGAAGGGGAAGCTCCTCTCCCTGACATCCATATGGATTCATTTAAGGTGAATTCTAATGCTACAGTTGATCCGCAGGACAGACTTCTGGAAATTCGAAGCGGAAGTCAATCAAGCGGATGGATCAGTTCAACAGCTTTAAGTGGTCCACGGTAATCACCGACAGGAGCGATGAGAAGGCTTTGTTAATATTCTTTTGAAAGCTTAGTGCAGGTTTTTCTATTAAAAATAAAATATTCAAAATCTTAAAGTTGTTTCACCGGTTCATGTTGCAGCAGCTTGATATTATTAAAAAAAGAGATTTTGATAATTAAAATAATTTTTAGAATTTGTTTTTACCTTCATTCAAGTTATATATCTCCATATGAATTTGAATTTGTATGTTTGGACATAGTTGAATTTGAATGGTTATATTGTAAATGTTATTTTTAAATAATGTACAGTTGTTTATATATCTCCATCTTCATTCAAGTTATATATCTCCATATGAATTTGAATTTGTATGTTTGGACATAGTTGAATTTGAATGGTTATATTGTAAATGTTATTTTTAAATAATGTACAGTTGTTTTAAAATTATTAAATTTTTGTTGGTTGGTGGTAGTATAATTGATGAAAAAAAAAGCATGTTAATAAGTTTATGAATTTGAATTTGTATGTTTGGATATAGTTGAATTTGAATGGTTATCTTTTAATTGTAAATGTTATTTATAAATAATGTATAGCTGTTTTAAAATTATTATTTTTTTGTTGGTTGGTGGTAGTATAATTGTTGAAAAAAGAAACACGTTAGTAAGTCTACGAATTTGTATGTTTGTATGTTTTAAAATTATTAAATTTTTGTTTGTTGGTGGTAGTATACTTGGTGAGAAAAAAGATATTTTAATAAGTCTTTGTGTATTCATGTCATCGGAAATTCAATCCTCTATTTGTGTTAAATATATATATATATATATATATATATATATATATATTAATATTTGTTTCTATAATTAATTTAAAATTTTAATTTTTAAATATATAATAAATTTAAAATTATTATAATATATAATATATTGTGTTTAATTCAAAATTTTAATTTTAAATATATAATAAATTTAAAATTATTATAACATATAATATATTGTGTTTTTATTATTATATATATATATATATATATATATATATATATATATATATATAGAAAAACATTAATTTTTTAATTACATTTTTTTATTATAATAAATTATGAGTAACATATTCTAAACTAATTAAAAACACATTTTCTAAAAAATAAACGAAATGTTTCATAATAAATTATTGAAAAAAAATAATTATGAATAAAATAATAATTATATTGAATGATTCTTTAAATAAAATTAATTGAAGTACATTAAAATTAAGATATATTTATATTAATTATGAGTTTAGTAATTAAATTTTTAGAAATATATATATTCAATTTCATATTAATTATGGAAAAAAATTATATATTTATTATATTATATTATATGGTGTTTTTCTTTGAAAACAATTTTTCCAGCTACCATCGTATAATATTAGATCAAATGTCACATCGTATAATATTAGATCAAATGTCAGACGATTTAAATATTTTTGGCCATTCATTTACAATTTCGTCCATTTAAACTAACTACTTCATTAACTCTCTAACTTCTACTGATCTCTCTTCCCAAGAAACTGAAAAAACAAACATTCATCTCATGATCGTTGGACTCTCTGATTACATCTCGTGACCAATCAGATCTGGTGACCTTCTCTTTCTCTCTGTTGGAATTTTAGTTATTATTTTTCCTATAAAAATTTGGTTCTTTAAATATTCGACTATATTCGTTCAAATAAATATTCGTTTTTATTTTTCCATAAGAGTTGTAATACGACAGTTAAATATTGCGTTCTGCTACAGGCCGACCTAGTGACAGTGAAGAATAATACCATAAAGCACTTAATTGTGCTATTCTATTGGTGGTCTAGACTAAAATTTAAACATTTTCCAGAGTTGAAGTTCTTTAAAAGTTTTAGGCGAGTTGGAATACAGAATTTGACGACACTTTAATCGGGGTTGAAAAATCAAAGTTAATAGAGGAGAGGAATATTCTATTGGTGGTCTAGACTAAAATTTAAACATTTTCCAGAGTTGAAGTTCTTTAAAAGTTTTAGGCGAGTTGGAATACAGATAGCCGGCAGAGTTACAACAGTTTGACGACACTTCAATCGGGGTTGAAAAATCAAAGTTTATAGAGGAGAGGAATTTCCTTGGGCTTTTCTA
Source organism: Pinus albicaulis (assembly GCA_034641835.2). Lineage (NCBI taxonomy): Eukaryota > Viridiplantae > Streptophyta > Pinopsida > Pinales > Pinaceae > Pinus > Pinus albicaulis. The sequence continues at coordinate 472,688,762 of CM076573.1, forward strand.
GATTCGACGTTTAAAAATGGATCAAAGTTAAGGTTGTTTCTATAAGTTCTGAATTTAGGGATAAGAAGTTTGTAATTTAAACATTCTTTAAAGCAGACAAACTTTCTGCAGATTTTCATAACTACATTTCATAACTCGTTTTAAAGTAGTGAAAGATTCTAATTAATTTGGAAGACTTTTTAAAATTCTGCCAGTTAAAATATTATTTTTTTTAAATTCAATTCAAAAATACTTAATGCAAAAAATAGAGGGAATTTTCTACATTAAAAGTTCAACTTAAAACTTGGAACTGAAGTGAAGACCCAAAAGAAAAAATTATTTATTTAAAATTGGGATATATACTGCATTTGAATATGAGTGAACTCAGTTTTTTAAATAATTAATAATGATTTTTTTTTTGTACTTTTTTAAAAAGATAGTGATACCCTGAGGAGTTCAATGTTAGAAGTCCGTTTTTTTAATAAAAGATAGTGATATACCACTTTTATTTTTTTAACAGGTAGTTGGAAATTCGAAGTTGATAGAGGTGAAGAATTTAGAAACTAGAGGAGAAGAATTTCCTGGATTTTTTTTAGATTTCAAGTCTAAAAATGGATCAAAGTTAGAATGTTTCTATAAGTTCTGACTTCAGAAATAAAAAGTTTGTAATTTTAAGAATAAGCCAAAAAACTATTGATTTTGATGAAATTTTTTTGTTTTTGTTTTTATTTTTTAATTTTTTGATAAAAGACAGTGTAAATGGTGTGATATGAAAAAAGTATTCAATAACACTCTAATGTGATATAAAAATTTATTTTTAGATATGTGTAAAATAAAATTGAAATATTTAATATAGAACCAAAAAACTCAATTTATTAACATTTTTAAATATAAAAGATAATTTTGGGTTATATAATTTTATAGATATGTTATTTATGTATATAGGATATTTTATTTATTTATTTATTAAAATGAAATAAGATAAATAAATAATTATGATTAATGATATATAACATAAATAATTATGATTATGAATTTTTTTGTAAGTACCACAATTAAATATATATTTAAAAATCATAACTTTTCATACTTATTTCTAATTAATATTATTTCAATAATTCAAATAATTATTTAATGTACATTTAAAAAAAATATTAAAATCGTTTATGATAAATTACAAATAATACAAATATACAAATAATGATTAGTTACACATTAATGTTTTATGAGAATAAAATTGAGAATAAAATTTAGAAATAAAAAATAAATTTTTAAATTTATTAGTAAATTATAATATTTTTTTGTGAATGTATATATTAGTCAAATTAATAATTGTTTTTAGAGAATTGGGTTATGCTCCTAAATGCTCAAGATACTTATATGTCTTTTGTGATTGTGGTTACTTTTGAGGTTGTATTATTATTATTATTTTGTTCTTTTATAAACAATTATCTAATATATTATGGAATACAGTAATAAATGCTAAATAATAACAATATATTTAAATAAATTGATATTGTGTAATTTGCAAGATTGGTGGGAACAAGTAGCAGGAACCACATCAAACCACTTTGGAGTCCAAGGACCTAGCCTTCCTAGGCTCAGAGGGGGTTCTCTCTGTGTTTATAATAAAAATAATTTAGCTTTATGATTATGTTCTTCTGATTTTAGGCTAGTTCTGAAGTTTGGAGTTGTTTGTTTTGTTTGGTTGATTGTCAGGTTGAACATATAGAGTGTGGAAATCTTAATACATTGGGCTATGGAGTCATAAAAGGTTTAAATTGTACATCAAATGTTTAAGGGTTTTCATAGGGCAAGCTAACTATATCAAATGGATCTTCTTAGGTAAGATGAATATGAGATGACAGAAATTTGTGAATTCAATAAAACTAAAGGGAAATTAAGAATCCTTTAACTATACTTCAACAAGAAAAGCCTTTAAGATAACGATTTGGTAAAACTAAAGATCATAACACCTCTGAATTCTTTAGTCAAACTTTACTAAGAAAGCCTCAAGACAACAATCCAGTAATACTAAAGAGCAGTTAAGAATTCTTTAATAATACTTTCAGATAGAGAAAACATTCAATATAACAGTTCAGTGAAATTAAAGAGCAGAATGCCTCTAAATTCTTTAACTAAACTTCAAAAGAAGGCCTTTAAAATAACAATTTTAAGAGAAACTAAAGGGCATAACTGTTGGGTATGTGTTATATTCTTTCCATGACTAGCCCCACTAATAGGCGGAACCACCCATGGGTGTGTGGACCCACTCATAGCCCCACTGTTGGGTGTGCAGACTCACTCATAGGTAAACCCACCCATGGTTTTGTGCATGAGTTTGCACATGGTTTTGGGGGACGATGGTTTTTGACCCCTGGTATTTTGTAGATCCGATCAAGGGAACTACGGTTATGTTCTAATCCAGGGTTAATGGATTGGGGTTTATGTATACTTCGGCATGTATATATATGTGTTGTAGCACTAAAGGGAATATAATGAAAAATCAAGCTGGTCGTCCCGATTTGGGATCCAGGGGAAAATCTCTGTGTTTGTTTGTTTTATGTTTTATGCTCTCGCTATTGTTTATTTTCCGTTTTAAGATTCATTTGTAGATAATTTCTGTACAGGTTTAAAACCTACATTTGGTATCGAAGCTATTTCGGCTCGGGCCTGTGGTAGACCATGTTCAGTGGGAGATCTGCTGGATTGATTCTTGTGGTGAAAGAATATGGCGAGCAACGGAAAGATAGAGATCGAGAAATTTAATGGTCAGAGTTTTGAGTTATGGAAGCTCAAGATGAAGGACCTGCTGGTCGATAAAGATCAATGAATCGCGGTAGATCCAGGTACTAAACCAACGACAATGTTAGATGAAGTCTGGAAGAAGTTGGATCGGAAGGCGAAGAGCACAATACGATTGTGTGTCTCAGATTCGGTATTGTTGAATGTATCTGGGGAAGCTACGATGAAGAATTTGTGGGACAAACTTGGGACTTTGTACCAATCTAAATCTCTGGTGAATAACTTGTTCCTGCGGAAAAAGCTGTATAACCGGAGGATGAAGGATGGAGACTCGGTGACAGAGCATCTGAACGCCTTCAATACTATGGTAAGTTAGCTGTCATATGTTGAAATTAAAATCTCAGATGAAGATAAGTGCATCAGTTTGTTGGGTTCTCTACTAGACTTGTGGGACAGTCTGGTTATTGCAATAGGTAGCAATACAACTACCTTGAATTTTGATGACATTGTCTTAGCCTTACTGTCGGAGGAAATGAGACGGAGAAATATGGAGGGCCAAAATGGAGATGCCTTATCTGTACGAGAAAGGTCCCAAAACAGAAACAAGAATAAGGTTTCGAGTGGGAGATCTAAATCTAGAGGGAGATCTAAATCTCCTGGAAAGTTTGTAAAGGTGTGCTGGAAATGTGGAAAGGAAGGGCACTACAAAAAGGATTGCAGATCTAAAGCTCCTAAGAAAGGAAAGGGATCTGATGATGCTCCTTTAACAGAGGAAAAAACCACCTCAGATGAAGTTGGGGATGTGTATTTGGCTTCTTCTTCAAATACACATGTAGATCATGAGTCATGGTTGATTAAATCAGGTGCATCCTTTCACTTCACTCCCCATAGGGAGTGGTTCTGCGAGTATGAGAAATATGATGGTGGTGATGTCTTCCTAGGGGATGATAGGAAGGCCAGAATCGTTGGACGTGGAAAATTCAAGCTGAAGCTGCAAGGTGGAAGGATTAGAACACTTCCTGGTGTTCTGCACATTCCTGTATTGGCAAGAAATATGTTTTCTGTAAGCAAGATGGATGATGCAGATGTAAAAACAGTGTTCGAGAAAGATACCTGTAAGATGGTTCGGGGAGCACTGATATTAATGCGGGGAGTTCGGATTGGAACTCTGTACAAGCTTCAGGGCAGCACTGTTATTGTTGGGTGCAATAGTTCCGTGGTTCCTGAAAGTGGAGCGGAAAACCTAGCGGTCTCTGGAGAAAAGACCATGCTATGGCATCAAAGGCTTGGACATATTAGAGAGAAGGGCCTTCAGATACTACATGGAAATGGTATGGTAAAAGGCATATGTCTAATAGCTCTCTGGATTTCGATTTCTGTGAACATTGTGTATATGGGAAGCAGAATTGGGTGAGTTTTCCTTCTGGTGCTAAGAGGGCGAACAAGATATTAGAGCTTGTGCACAGTGATGTGTTTGGACCTGTGTCGGTTCCATCACTGGGTAAGTCTGTGTACTATGTTTCATTCATAGATGACTTCTTAAGGAATACATGGTTATATTTCTTGAGGAAGAAATCTGAAGTCTTTGAAAAATTTAAGAATTTAAGGCTCTGGTGGAAAACCAAATAGAGAAGAAGATAAAGGTGTTGAGGACAGATAATGGTGGGGAGTTTTTCAAGAAGGAATTCAAAGACTTCTGTAAAAAGTGTGGTATAGCATGACATAAGACTACTCCATACACACCTCAAAAAAATGGAGTTCCAGAAAGAATTAACAAAATTCTAATGGAAAAGGGAATAAGCATGCTCAATGGTACCAGGCTAGGAAATTAATTTTGGGCAAAGGCAGTGGAGACTACATGTTACCTAGTTAAGAAATCACCTTCATCAGCGTTGGAGGATAAGACTCCACATGAGGTATCGACCGGTAAGAAACCCTCTCTTTCAAATCTGAAGGTATTTGGATGTGATGCATATGTACATGTTCCAAAGGAGAAAAGGACCAAGCTGGATAATAAATATGAAAGGTGCATATTTATTGGGTATAAGGATGGCTTAAAAGGTTACAAGATTTGGAACACAAAAATAAGGAAGGTTGTGTACAACCAAGATGTGGGTTTTAGAGAGGTGAAAGATGTTTTTAAACATGAATTCCTACCACAGGAACCTGTGAATATAGAGTTTGAGCTAAAGGATGATGAATCAGACTCTACAATAGAAGAAGATTCAAGAGAGGAAGAGCCACAAACCCAAATGAGAAGATCAAGGTCAGGAAAGAAGGCAAATCCGTAAAGGTATACCATCCGCTTCTCGTTCAAGTTTTTCCTTAACGATAACCGATGATGATCCAAGAACTATCAGGGAGGCGTAGATTCAGAGGATGGAAAACTCTCAAAGGAGGCCATGGTCGATGAAATGACATCCTCGCACAAAAAGAAGCATGGGATCTCGGGAGCCCGGGTTTACCGGAAGGAAGCCCATTGGGAGAAAATGGGTGTTTAAGAAGAAGATGAATGTAGAAGGAAAGGTGGAGAAATACAAAGCCTTGTTGGTAGAAAAGGTTATTCCTGTGTGTCGGAATTGATTTTGGTGATATTTTTTCTCCTGTTGCCAAAGTTACTTCTATTAGATTACTTTTATCTGTTGCATTTAATTTTGAGGTAGAACAGATGGATGTGAAGACAACATTTCTTCACGGGGATTTGGAAGAGGAGATCTACATGAAACAACCTGAAGGCTTTATTGTGAAGGGGAAGAAAGAACTGGTACGCAGGTTAAAGAAGTCTCAGCATGGGTTAAAACAGTCACCAAGGATGTGGTATCAGAAATTTGATACCTATATACAGGGACTTGGCTTCACCAGAAGCAAGGAGGATCATTGTGTTTATTTTAAATTAATTGGTGACCATGTTGTTTGTTTGGTCTTGTATGTGGATGATATGTTGTTGATTGGAAATGAAAAAGAAATTATCCAAGATTTGAAGACCCAACTGTTCTCCAAATTTGACATGAAGGATCTTGGTGCTGCAAACTATATTTTGGGCATGGAAATTAAGAGATATAGGGAAAAGAGGAAGCTTTGGTTAAACCACAGGAAGTATGTCGAGACTATATTGCAGAGGTTCAATATGCAGGATAGTAAACCGGTGAATGTTTCGATTCCTGTAGGTGTAAAGCTGTCCGTTGAATAGTGTACCAAGACACAAGAAGAATAGGAGGATATGTCCTGTGTTCCATATGCAAGTGTAGTGGATAGCCTGATGTATGCAATGGTCTGTACTAGACCAGACATTTCACATGTAGTGGGAGTATTGAGCAGGTTTATGTCAAACCCAGGGAAGGAGCATTGGACAACAGTAAAGTGGGTTTTCAGATATTTGCGTGGCACTAGTGATTATGGCTTGTGCTACCAGGGAAGACCAAAATTGAAAATAGTGTTGGACATTCGTGGTTTTGTTGATGCAAAATAGGCTGGAGATCTGGACCAAAGAAGATCTACAAGTAGGTATGTGTTTAGCCTATTTGGAGGTGCATTCAGTTGGATGAGTAAAAGATAGTCTGTAGTGGCTCTTTCAACTACAGAGGAATAATACATGGGAACCACTCATGCAAGCAAGGAAGCAGTTTGGTTGAAAAGTCTGTGTTCAAGTATGGGGTTGGTGCAGCAAGCTATAAGGATAGACTGTGATAGCCAAAGTGCAATTTTCTTGGCTAAGAACCATATTGTGTTGGTCATACATTAATGTTCAATATCACTTTAGCGAAGATATGGTTGAGGATAAAGGTATTCTTTGGTAAGGTGGATAATTTGAATAATGTTGCAAATGCATTGACGAAGTCCATGAGCACTCATAAGTTCTCTTGGTGTAGAGAAACAATGGGTGTTTCAGAGTTGAGATAATGACTAAGCTCTCTTGTTTCCTCCTTGTGGAAAGAAAACAACAAGTGGGAGAATCTTGGGTATGTGTTATATTCTTTCCACGACTAGCCCCATGCACTATACGTTGCGTCGGGTGTAGCAGGGGGGTCACAAGGGGGCCGGTAGCCCCCCCTATTGGGGTTCGGGGCAGCACCCCGGAATTTTTTTTTTTGGTGTGCAGACCCACCCATGGTTTTGTGCATGAGTTTGCACATGGTTTTGGGGGATGATGGTTTTCGACCCCTAGTATTTTGTAGATCCAGTCAAAGGAACTATTGTTATGTTCTAATCTAGGGTTAATGGATTGGGGTTTATGTATTCTTCAGCATGTATATATATGTGTTGTAACACTAAAAGGAATATAATGAAAAATCAAGTTGGTCGTCCCGATTTGGGATCCAGGGGAAAATCTCTGTGTTTATCTATTTTATGTTTTATGCTCTCGCTATTGTTTATTTCCTGTTTTAAGATTCGTTTGTAGATAATTTTTATATAGGGTTAAACCCTACAATAACAACTCTGAATTCTTTAGTTCAACTTTACTAAGAAAACCTCCAAGGCAACAAGCTAGGTAAAACTAAAGAGCAGGACACCCCTGAATTCTTTAATTAAACTTTGTAGAGGAAAACATAAAGATAATAGTAACAGACAGAGTTAAGGTGCCAAAACAACATATCTCAATCTAAAATTTATGTTCTATTATTAGAGAAATTGATGTACAACATGGAAAATAAAGGAGAAACATTAACAAAGAGGGATAACGTCACCATTAACATAGCTCAAGAATCTAAATTTTTTAGTTCAATTTTACTAAGAAAACCTCCAAGGCAACAAGCTAGGTAAAAATAAAGAGTAGGACACCCCTGAATTCTTTAATTAAACTTTTCAGAGGAAAACATAAAGATAATAGGAACATACAGAGTTAAGGTGCTAAAACAACATATCTCATTCTAAAATTTATGTTCTATTATCAGAGAAATTGATGTACAACATGGAAAACAAAGGAGAAACATTAACAAAGAGGGATAACATCACCATTAACATAGCTCAAGAATCCTATGAACATGCTTGTATTACTGATGTCCAACTCAAAAATAGTTACAATGCTCTATTGCAATAATCTTTGCAACTCAGAGTCTGATCAAAATCCAACCAACCAACCAACCGTGATAATGAAAAATACATGCAGTATTTAACTGTAATTTTGAGGAGGTGATCCTAATCTAGGGTTACAGCTTGCACTTATTACAGAGTAAATCTAATCTTGACCTTTGAGACAATGCAAGGCCCAAGCCAAAATATCACTGACAGACTTGCTCTAATAATAACTCTCAAATTAATTGTTGAGCTAACTTTGACTAATTTGTCTCTAACATTAAATTTTACAATAAATTCTAAGTTGTTGCTAAAATATCTATGACTATAATATTAACTGTAGGTAGCTTATATCAAATCAAAATATGGCTGTAGGTGGCCAATGTGATTTGGAAGAAGTAAATTCTGGTTGGAATTTTTATCTAGCTGTGTCTTCTTTGTAGATTTGTCCTCTGATTTGTCTTTAAACCTTCAAACTGTCATTATATGTATCTTTTATCTATTTTCCTTCTTTTCCTTAAATGCTCTGTTTAACTTCTTTCGCCTGTCTTCACCTTATACCCTTCACTATCACTTTAAACTCTTCTTTTATCTCACTTTTTCATTTTTCATGAAATAAACCTCGTTTTCTTTGGAGGAATTGAATTCTTCTTATTTATCGTGATCCATTTCTTCTTTTTTTATTCTTGCGCTCCTAATCCTTTGATGAAAAATGCTTCTGGATTGTCACCTAGAGAGCCTATTTAAACAATTCTTGGAATTTAGAACCGCAATATGATTATTGCATTTTCTGATACATCGATAACCTGCAAAATAAAAACAATTTATTAAATAAAACGTGAACTTCACAGGGAGGCAATAATGGCTTTGAGGATCTCGAGAAGTTTGTGGACAGAGTCCAGATTAATGGAGGCTTTTTGGTTTTCTTCTTTTAGCTGTGGCCTTTACGGGTCTTTAGAGACGTTGCAGGGGTTACATGGTGGCTTGGGGCTTATCACAGTGACATAGGGCTTCAATATATTTGAGCGGGGTTAGTGGTTTCATATTATGGCACGAGGGTGGTTAGTGGTTTATTGCACAGGGTGTAGGCGATTTGGTGGTTTATGTCGCGAGGATGCAATAAAACGCTGGAGCAATGCGTGGTGGATGGGATGGTTCTCAAACCACCCATTTCGCAACCCCCCGGGGTGTTTAAACAATGGGCATTTGGGGGTGCGATATGAGGTTAGGGCCGTCAGATCACAGGGGTGGGGATCAGATGGTGGTCGGGTGACTTGATCTTGGGTAGGTTTCGGAAGGTGGGTCTGGGATTTGAAATGACACAGTGGGTTTAAATGTAGAGTGGGGCCGTGGTATATTAAAGTGGAGGTGCTTAAATATAAAGGTAGGGGTAAGAGTTATATGATAGTGGAGGGTAAAGGCTTAAAGCGGGGGTTCAAACATATAAGGGGCCGGGTTTTTAAATAAACACGGTCTATTTAAAGAGTGGGACCCGAGACAAAATTTATTTCAAAACAATGTAAAAAAGGGTTTTTACATTGTTTTAAACGGTCAGAGGGGAATGAGTGAAGGGGAAGGGATTTTAGTGAGGAAAATGGGTTTTTAGCATAGGGAAAGAGGTTTAAATGAGGGATTTAGGGCCCAACATGAGATTTCAGAGTATGAGAGTGTTTGGAAAAGGTAAAATGAGGGATAATGGACAGGTTTAAATGAAAATAATGAAGGCAGTGAGATTTCTGCAAACAAATGATAGAGAGGGAATATTATTTTCAGCAGACTGTAGAAAATACACAGTCATCTAGTGATACTTTAGAATACAGGAGACTAACAGTGGCTCCAGCTGGGGAGGGCAGCTCCTTTAGGAGGTGTCAAGAATCTTAGATCTTTGGATTTCGTAAATCAGTGCCTTATCCTTTGTCATCCTGATCTGCTGCAATTTTTATGATAGTGACCTTTAAAACTGAAACCCATGTTTGCAGCAAACTAAGGTCTAAAATACACTTGTTCTTTGAGCTTGAATTAACAATATGAAACTACAAATTTTGAACATGCTCAAGTGTTAAGAATTCTTCTGCCTGCTTACCTACCCAACCTATGATTCAAATGATTTTTCTTCTTTTTGAGGTGTATTTAGACTTGCAAACCTTGACATCATTTTTATTTTTGAACCTCTAACTTAGCACCTATCCTTATTCCTCCTACTGGTTCAGATTAAGCTTTTCAACCAATGTCATTTTCTACCTAGCTACTGATAAGCCAAGTTTAAACAGTTTGGCAAATCTTCATTTCTAACTTATCAGCAAAAATTCAAAACATGAATGATTCAAGATTAAACAATTTGATCATCATGGATTGTGGCATTATTTTGAACAAATTGCACACAATTTTATTTGCAGAAAGTAACCTAAACTAAAGCAGTGGAATTTAGATGTGCAACACTTTCAGAAATATTTACTTATTTTGGTATGGGGCTTACCTTTTTCTTTTTATCTGCCCTCTTTTCTTCTCTTGGTTTCTTTTGTTTCTTTCTTTTTGGATTCAACCTTTCTAAGATTTGTTTGAGAAATTTTATATACAATGAATAAAACTTAAACTGAGAAGATGCTCATGGTTACTGAGCTTATTTTCACACCTACCTATCCTAATCTAATCTTTGGAGGCATATTTTTACTAAGTGAACTCCCTTCTCCAATGCAGCCAATCTAGTAAGTGACTATGTTAGGGCCCTATAATAACAAGGTTCATAAATTTTGAATTGACTTTGATACTATTGTAAATATGTACATACCATGCTTTCTACAAGTTGTTTTCCCATATTTTGAAAAAATTAAAAATAATAAAAAATCCAAAAAGAGGGTAAAAGTCCTAAAAGAAAAATCAAAGGACTTAGAAAAATATAAAACCCAAAAAGAAAAGAAATAAGACCTGAAAGTGAGCAAATCCAAATGCCACTACTTTTAGTTTTACTGCAAGAATAATGATTATGTGCAGAGTGTTAATAAATGCCATAATCCATGATTAGTTTAATAGTTTAATCTTAACTTTTCATATATTCAATTTCATGTTTTAGATAGTGAATAAAGATTTATCAAATAGTTTAAACTTGACAAATCAGTAGATAGGTAGAGAATAATGAGGATCTCAACAGTTTAATCTGAGCCCTCGGATGAAATAAGGTAGACTTAGATAGTTTTATGCTTTGAAAGAAAAATGTTTCAAGGTTGCAAGTCTGAATGCACCTACAAAATGAAGAAAAAAATGTTAGAAATAAAGTTGGGTAGGTCGAAAGCAGTGGAGGAATCATGTAAATAAGACATCATCGGGCAAAATCACTAATTTCCCTCCACTATAGGATCTAGTATTCTAAACTTTCAGTCAAAGAGGCTCAGAGCATTTCTCTGACTTTTGTTCAGACCAGACCCAAGGCTCAATGACTGATAAGTTAAAAACATTGAATTCCTACCTTAAACCCTCATTCATCAACATTTATCCTTCATTCATACATCAAAACCACTTTTTCCTAAGTAAAGGCACATTCTTACTTAGTAAAATTGTAAACCTAAAATAATTAACTTATTCTTTTCAAAAGCATTCATAAAACCCTCAAAATACCATTATCCTAAGTGTTTGTGAAGTAATATAAAAGATGAGCTATGCTTTATTTTTTACACTTTACTTAGAAGATAATATATGTTTATTTCCATTTCACTACCCTTTTCATATTAAATTTTAACCTATTTTTATTAAATCCCTAAAAATTCCCTCCCGTATATATTAAATCTCTTATATTTAAATTAACCCTCCAAAAACCCACTATTATAAAGTTTAGACCATAGTTTATTATCCCCACGTGCATAAAATAAAAACCTCGCCTATAAACCCTTTTGGTCTAAACCTATCTCTATTGAAATACCCCACCCCTATAGTTTTTAAACTATTCAAAAGGTTTAAAACTATATAATATATAATAACCGCGACCGCATATTTCAAACATTTTACAAAATGTTTTAAAAGAAAAACATTACCCCTCCACTATATTATTTAATGTCTAAGGGTTTAAACTTTATTAAAGCATAGTTTTTTAAAGCTTTAAGTCATTTTTCCGCCGCATAACACACCTCGGTCCCACCTATCATTCCAGTGCAACTCCTGAATTAATCTCGACCCTTCGCTTTCAACTTCCAGATTAGACGATTCATATCTAATATCGCACAGATAAGTTGCGCGTTAATCTAACCACCAAATCTGTGCGAAATGGGTGGTTTCCCATTAATCTCTCTCCTCCACGTACCATCCAATCATTGGATCGTGTGGGTTAAGCCAAAAACTACCTACCACCCAATCCCTACACGATAACCAGTCTGGTTTTAACCCTTTGAATTCTGAAACTGCTCCTCCCACCTGATGTGACCTGCATTTAATGCTAGACTAAAGCAACCGAAATTTTTAATAAAACCTTTGGAAATGCATTTCATATCATTCCTGCACATCTAACCCTCTGCAAAGCTTTCCCGACTATAAGAAAACCCTATTCAAGCCATTTTCTGCCATTTTTTCGCCCGAAACCTGCAATATTTGCCCAGTAAACCTCTAAAGACTGCTAAGGACCTACGCATCGCTCCAAACAATTTATTGAAGCCTTCAACTCAGAAAAGAACCTTAGAAACCTTTCCAGAAACCGATACCTGCATTACAACAGGTATTTTTCTAGAATTCAAACCTGCAATCAAGTTGAAAAACCCATTTTAAAAGAAAGAAAACACATTTAAGTTAAGAAATTGATTAAGTAATCTGTCAAAAAGTCCCAAAAACAGGCCAAACTCTGGAAATTTTTTCCCAGAAACCCTGTTTCTTGGCTGTGCACCATTTCTAAAGAAATTGAAAATTTTACAGAGTTTATTAGTCTATTTTAAGTTTTGAGATAAGCCAGAAAGACTCTGCAGGTACCCTAAACCCTCTATAATCTTTTTAAAATAGTTCTCAACCCTATTCCCATTAAAAATACTCAGAAAACCCCTGTTTTTTGTTTCAAGCCAATTCTAAAACCTCCAAATCTCTTTGATAGGCCTAATTGAACAAGAAAAGCCCATACTTTGCCAAATTTGCCTAATTAAGCCTCTGCTAAAGTAAATTTCCTCTGCAAACTGTATAAACTTGCAGAAGCAGATCAAAATGCCTAAAAAATAGAGTGCAAGCAAGCTTGAAGGTTCTAAAGCACCTAAGCCTACCCCTGCCATGACTCCAAGTACTGTTATTGTTGTCAATCCTTTACAACCCCTAGTTGTTGATATTGAACACATTCCCCTAGCTAATGCTAATTATAAAATAGTTGATCCCATTGTTGAATTCAACTTGTTAGATGTCCATAATTGGTGCTATGAGAAATCTTTAGATGATCAACGAGAAGTCCATATTTGGGAATCCAATTTTCCCAAATATGTTGTTCCATTGGCTCACCCTTGTCAAGAGATTATTAGATTATGTCAGCAATACTATGTCCCAGAGCAAAGAGCAATTGTAAATGCTAGTAAAGAAGTCCTATTTACCATCACTGTAGTTTCAATTAACCAAATGTTACAGCTTCAACCTAACCCCCAAGCAGTTCCTTTGTTTAAAGAGGCCCTCACTAAGTTATATATTGGCGTAGATTTTCCTAAAAGGTTCATGATTTTTCAGACTTTTATGCCCTTGCATGTAGCAATTCCCAAGTTAAATCCTCCATATTTTACTGCTAAATTCCATGAAGGATCAAGACATGTAATTTCCATGCTCTCTTTCATACTTAGATATTTCACTGATGAACACACTGATGAATCCATCTTGGGATTCTTGTCCACCTTTTCTCCAAGTCAACCACCTTCAGTAATATTTGATTATGCTGGTTTCATTGCTGATAGTATTCATTATCAATTGAAAAATTTGCCAATAGAGGGAGTGTTTAGATATACCTCCTACCTTTTCCATATGTTTCTGTACTTCTAATGAGATAATTTTCCAATTTCACTTCAAAAACTAGACATAGAGTCAAATCCTCCATCTGTCATTTTTTGGACATCATTGCTCAAAAAAGAATGTACAAATTTTAGTTATTCAGAGTTTTAGTTGAAAGGTCCCTTTTAATGAAGACAGAGGCAGTTGCCTGGCTGCGATGGCGCATGATAAGGTTGTACAATTAATATCGGAAGCGAGGATGTTGTGCAAAACGATTGTCATTGTAGCGCATTAGATGCATAGCATATTCTTGCATGTCCACTTTTGCAATTCTTGGTTGGTTAATCATGGGAGATCCTTTGGGGAAGAGGGTGGGGAAGGCCATGGAGAATAGGTCCTCTGTGTTGTATTCATTGATTGGGGAAAGGCCAATGGTCGGCCATTGAAGTGAATGGGTGGTTGTTGAATTGGAGGAATCTATGTAGGCACGTATTTCATCAAGTTCAGAATGACAGTTTGGTAGAGTTGAAACAAAGGAGGATGGGTGGAGGTCAGACAGGCATGAGTGGGGAAGTTCAAAAATAGGAATTTCTGGAATGGCTTCATGGAGTGCGATGGAAGATGTGTTGATATGGTGTAGCATGCTGGAAATGTTGGTAAGTGGAATAGGCAAAGCATTGAGGGCAAGTTGGTTAATATGGACATCTTTGTAGTATGGGTCGTTTTGTAGTTTGAATTGCAAAGCTGCATGGACATGTGTTCGACTAACAAAAAATTCATAGTTTTTTTCATCATGGCTAGTTTTGTTTACCACAAGGATGTCTACTTCTGACAACATGCGAGGAAGAGAGGTGACAATATTTGTGATATCTTGTGGAAAACTAATAGTATGACCGGAATATTTCAATTGGCCACCACGTGCATGGGTGACCTGAAGAACGGGATTGACACGAGCAATGAACATCTCTTCAACTTGAGTTAGGCAGGATAGGACATGTGGTTGGATACCTGGGTCCATGTTATTTGTAGAGGAGAAACGATGCGTTGATCGTTCGGCAACACAACGGGTACAACAAATTATTCCATGACTTGTTTTTTTTTTCATGGATGGGTAAGCTTCATGACAAATTGAGCAAACTTGGATGGGACAAAGTGCATCGATCCTTTGACGAAACCGAAAATGTGCATGTTGCAGAAGGAGTGGGAGAAATTGTTGGGCAGGTGGAAGGGGAAGTTGGGAAGTTTGGGTGGGATGTATGGGGAGGACAGAATTTTGTGAAGCAATAGGAGTATTGTTGGCCTGAGAGCGAAGGTTTGTTGGACGATTTGAAGAGAGGAGGCGACAGAATGCATTGATGATGTCTTTATTAAGTGCGTAGTAGCGTCGTTGTTGTTCCCTTTCGACATTGTTTTCTAGTGGGGTTGGCATAGCTGTTGCAAGTAAGGAAACGTCTGTTAAATGCATGAAGTATATTGCGAGTGATTATTAAAGCGAAAATGTATTTATTATGGGTTGGTTGGAAATGTGTGTTGCATATTTCAAATTGAGAAAGCATTTATTTTGAAATCAACCACATGTTGCATCTATTGGCTAGAGTAAAGTGAAGACATATTTTGTATTTTACAAAAAGAGAAGAAGCAATTTATGTATTATTTTTTATAGTAAGCATAGCATATTCATCTGTACATTTAGAAACTGTGTGTGTTGCAAAGAAGATCAAACAATGAAGGAGGAAAGGAAAAACTATGTGACCAAATGTTCATATATTACAAAGATCCATTAAATCATAATGGAATGACATATATACAAAACGTCATGAAGAAAGGAGTGGGTGATGAAGCGTTTAGGAGAAGTAGTAGAAAGTAGAAGGGCAATGGAAATATATACTTACGATTACAAAACATGTATGGAAAATGGATGAGGAATGGCAATCAAGGTTTAAGAAGCTGAAAGGGGAACAATGGGAAGGAAATGAAAATGTGTAGCGGATGGTGGACATGTTAGGAGGAAGCCATTCTGGGGAAAGTATGTTTCGAATGAGAGGTGGGGGAGAGATGAGTTAGAGCAAGAAAGAAATGGTTAGAGTTTGTATTAGAATGGGTTGGTGGGGGGAGGACTTGATTGCAGGGCCCTTAGAAGGGTAGTCGATGCCTCAGTGTACGCAAGTTCTTCTGCGTGCATAAGAGTTGGGCGTAGTCTTTCAACACCGTTGAATCTATCCCTCTTTAAAGATAGTGTGAAGAGGAAATGGTGTCCTTTGATTTTGTTGTATATGTCGATAACACTTTCAGGATCAATTGAGAGGAGGCAGAGGTCCTTTGCGGAGATGCCAAGAAGGGCAGTTGCGGCTTCGTTGAAAGCAACAACATTGTCGAGGTGGCCAGTGTGGTCTTGCAATTGGAGTCAAAGAATGTAGCGATAGTCGCACTCATTGAACGAGCCGTCACATTTCGAGCATCGGTAGGTGTTGTCATTTTGTCGTAGAGCCTTTCTCATGCATTGGATCCCATCATTGATAAGGGGACATGCGAGGAAGTAAAAATCATCCATGTTAATAGAGATAGTAGTAGCATGAAGCGAAATCCATGGAATATTTTCGTCAGGCTGCATTGCCAAAATGTCGGAAATTGTTTTCGAACTTAAAGGCCTCTTGTTTGTACTTTTGTATTTGCGGCTGAGCGACGGCGAGGGTGCTTTATTTCCTTCTCCGTCATACCATTCTTTCAGTTGTTGTGCTTCAGGGAGATATGGATTTAGAAGCAGTGAAGTAGTTGGGATTGTGTTGATAGTTTGGCCGTTGAACTCGACAATCCTACCCCCTTTAATTGCAAGTACAGAAATCTCACGAGCCATGCGCATTTCGGAGAGTGCACGACCTTCAGCATGGCAGTGTTCGCCCCACAAAGTGACATCAATGCTGCTCCTAGACATATCACGAAGAGTGATAGTTTTCTTGGGAGTCTCAGAGCCATCGCGTTTGCGAATGATAGACGAAGGAGAGAGGGAGGCGACAATACCTATGACATCAACGATTGAATTAGGAGGTGAATGTTTGAGGGAACTTATGGGCACAAATTGATAGGTATGGGAAGGAATTGTAAGGTCATCAGCGAAGACCTGTGACACTATTGATGAAGAGAAGAGGAGGATTTCGAATGGTCGTTTGAGATGGTTATATGAAGGGTTGGGGATCTTTATGGTCCCATTTGCAACATTGTAAATGTGGCCAATTTTAATGATACCATGAAGGGATTATGCCAAATCATTGAAGGCAGAGACATGGATTTGATCGCTGTCGCGATCGACAAGGTCAAACCCCCGTGATTTTCCAGTGCCCCGTGCATTACTAAATTCACGAAGGGGTGTCCTTGAAAGTACTCTGCCTTGGATGGACCAAGATTTTTGAGTAGGGGAGAGTTCTTTAAAAGGGAGAACAGTTGTAGATGATAGGGTGGAGTTTTCGGAGGACACAGAGTGAATGTCAAGGGAGGGAGGCGAGGAAAAGGGAGACGAAGAAGAGGAGGCCGAGGTGGCTTGGTTCATTTGTTTAGTGGAGAGAATAATAGGGGCTGGGTCACCAACCAATGGTGCATCACGTTGCAGTATGTCAAGATCGATGAGACAAAGTGACCTGCAAGAATGAGATATTTATTAGCAAAGAGGGGAAGTAAAATGTTAGGAATGAGAATTGAGATAAACAAGGGACGTAAGAGGAGAATCATTAAAGGGGAGGAAGCAGAGAGGTGACATCTATGTAGCTTACATGGAATGATGTGCATACGTGCATGAGCTTTTCCTGAGGTGAATTATCGAGCCTATTCGCAACTCCTCATTTTGTGCAAACTCTGTATGTGAAAAGGGAAGTAGAACGACGTGCTTGTGAGCACCATCGGACAACGATATGCGGTAGTGAGGCGTTGTAGCTCGAGCAGAAGGTATCTGTTCGATTGCAATGATCTGCAGGGTTGGTTGTAGGTCGATACCACCAGCAAGGAGCGACGAGAGCCCATTGCGGGTCAAGGATGCTTCCATGACGATGCAACTGGTTTTGTAAAACGAGGTGTTGCTAGCGAATATAAATATGAAGGTAAAGAAACTGAAGAAGAGGATGTGTACATAAGGGAACAAAAACTTATAAGTTTGCAATTTAAGAGAGTTGAAGCAAAAAAACAAGAATTGACAACATTCATAAAAACTTTCTATTAAATTTTTTAGGTGGTCACCTTAAAGCACAAATCCATTGTGCCTTGAATGTTGCAATGTAACGAAACATCTTATACAATGATAAATACATAGTCCTTGGAATGATTAAAATATTTATGCCTTCTATAAATAACAAGAATTTAATAACTTTCATGTCTTAATGATCACAAATTTCATTTCTATAAAAGAAGAAAAGTTGTCTAAAATACAAATAATGCAAAATTCATGTTCAAAATTAGTGGTTGGTAGTTGAAAATTAATATTTTTGTTTCTTAATTGAAATTTAACTAAATAGTTCATTGATATAGTTGAAGATAATAAATCATAAATTATGGCGTCTAAATTTTTTAAGATGTATTGAAACTAATTACGTTAAATAAAGTTGTACAACATTAACATTATTTGCAAATAATATTTATTAAGAGAAATTGTGAATATATCTCCATTGTTAATAATTTAATTTTTAATTTTCTAAACCGGTTATCTGCATTTCTGTTTAGTATCATAGTCAAACAGTAGAAGCGAAGGACTATAACAAGAGAAACGAAAGGCAATATATAGCCATAACAAATCATTACTATTAATATTTAGTTAAATCTCCTCTTGAAGTTATCTTATATGTAGATCATAATATCATTACGATTACCTGCAAATTTTTCCTCTCTGTTAGCACAATTGTTGCATAAAAATCGAAGATTGAAATGACTTGTAAATGGAAATAATTGAGATCACCCATTTAAAATATATTTGCAAATAAGAAAACATTAACAATATCTTTGCAATTAAGAAAGAGATCAAAATTAGATTTCGTAATTCTTAATGCCTTTGCATTAAAGAGTCCAAGATTTGGTTCAAAATTAGGTTACTGTGACTGTCACATTAATCATATACGGGGAACAATTTTGGGTCGAAAAAAACTCATATATGTATTGATTTAATTTCTTTAAACAGATGCTATGGATGATGCTATGCAGCCCACCCATTTTTGCATGAAATGTTGACCATATTTTTTTTATGAATAGAGTTTTAAAGAAGCAGTATTTTAGCCTAAAAGAAATCTGTTAAAAACTTATGCATGAGTAAAATTACTGCACAGCATAATATAACATCATTGTATTTAACATTTAAATCTATTGTAACATGTATGTAAATGAAAGGGAAATTTCAGAAAACCAAAAAGGATTTAAATAGTCGTTTTTAATGAACATGTAAAAGCTGAATCAAGAATACCAAAAATAAACAAAACTCCTCCATTCAAAGAAAACATATGTTATTAAAAAAGGGGTGGTCTATAAATATTTCGATTATGTTGCTTACTGGATTATCTCAAAACAAGATTTTTCATAGAGTGATCATTTTTATACTGCAGTGCCCTTCAAAACCAACTATACAGTCCTGGATGTTTTGTAAAGACTTTTCCACTGATAGAATAGAACAAAAAGGCTTTGCATGTAAACTAAAAAAAGAGATAAGATTATAATCTATAGGAAAATAATATTTTATTGATCTTTTGATCAGGCGTATAAAGCATTGCCATCGATCTTTCAGATGAGAACATAAATTTCCATGAACGCTTGAAGTGAAAGAAGTCATTGCCAATCAAAACTCAAGCAAGTGGGTATAACTAATGCTATGCACATGTCGATATAGTTATTTTTACATAAACTATAAATAGATTTTATTAAGTAAATATTCGATGAAGAAAAGCCATTTTTTTGGATTAAAATAACGAGTTTTTTTGGGATTGAATTTTATTTTAGTAAATTAAATATTTTTGAAGTAAATAGTTCAAATGTATTTATATTAATATACTTTTCGATTTAATTTAATTTCAATTGCATTTATG
Organism: Pinus albicaulis; assembly: GCA_034641835.2. Taxonomy (NCBI): domain Eukaryota; kingdom Viridiplantae; phylum Streptophyta; class Pinopsida; order Pinales; family Pinaceae; genus Pinus; species Pinus albicaulis. Next base: position 472,708,480 of record CM076573.1, read on the forward strand.
TATTGGTTTGGCATGATAACTATTCAATAAAAAAAAAAACGCTAATTTTTTATTAAAAAAATAGTTTTATTAGGATTGAATCTGTTTTGGTAAATTAAATATTTCAATTGCATCTATATTAACATAATTTTATTTTAATTTCATTTATATTAACATATATTTTTGGACTCGTGATCATGCATGTTTGCGCTTTGCATGAGGCCCACGTGGCTCTGGTTCTCTTAAGCAAACATTAAACACGTAAACAATGAATTCTTCGACAGCATTTCGCTTCTTCCATCACTCGTGCTCAGCCCAGTGACGCCTCTCAGCTCCGACCCCTTTGATTGCCCCGGAGCTGTTGCCCCTGTTTCCGCCTGTGTTTTTCGACACCATTTCGTTTCTTTGCAAACAGTAATGCTCCTGGCCATCTCTGCATTGGGTTCTTAACTACATACCTGATCATGTGCTTGGGCTGGAAGTTCAATTGATTTCAGATACGAATGTTGTTGGCAGCTCTCTGATATTCGATTATAATCAGACGGAGCAATTGAGACCAGTTTAATCGGGAAATTTGTGTTCTAAATCTAGAGGAGGACTCTGCAATCTGGCATTTGAAGCTCAATTCCTGCTTCAATTGATGGGGTTTTGAAGAGGAAGATGGATAGAAATGGCAGCTACTTTAGCAGACTAGCCAACAGTAGATGGTTCTCCCCGTCCCAGAGATTCTTCTTCTGCGCTAGTATGCTCATTGCCCTTATGTTCTTGTATTTCATTAGCATGAAATCCGCCACTGAAACCAGGAGGGGGGCACTTGTGATTATGGTCACTGGGGCTGCAGGTTTTGTGGGCTCGCATGTGTCCCTGGCCTTGAAAAGGAGGGGAGATAGTGTATTGGGTATTGATAATTTCAACAACTACTATGATCCCTCATTGAAGAGATCTCGCCAGAGGGTTCTTGAAAACCATGGGATCTTCATTGTGGAGGGAGATATCAATGATAGGTATTTGTTGAAGAAGTTTTTTGATGTGGTGCCCTTCTCCCATGTAATGCACTTGGCTGCACAGGCTGGGGTTAGGTATGCCATGGAGAATCCCAGCTCATATGTCCACAACAACATCATGGGATTGGTTAATCTGTTCGAGATTTGCAAGTCTGTAAACCCACAGCCTGCTATTGTCTGGGCCTCTTCGAGCTCGGTATATGGTTTGAATAAGGGGAGCCGTTTTTCTGAACATGACAGAATAGATCAGCCTGGTAGTCTCTATGCAGCTTCAAATAAGGCAGGGGAAGCCATTGTTCACACTTATAATCACATCTATGGGCTCTCCATCATTGGTCTCAGGTTCTTCACTGTTTATGGACCTTGGGGAAGGCCTGATATGGCATACTTCTTTTTCACGAAGGATATACTTCAAGGCAAGACCATTTCAATCTTCCAAGGTCAAATCATGCTGATGTGGCAAGGGACTTCACATACATTGATGACATTGTCAAGGGCTGCGTTGGTGCTCTTGACACTGCAGAGAAGAGCAGAGGAAGTGGAGGAAAAAAGAAAGGCCCAGCTCAACTCAGGATTTACAACTTGGGGAACACTTCACCTGTTTCAGTCCCAGATCTTGTGAGGATTCTGGAGAAATTACTGAAAGTGAAGGCCAAGAAGAATGTGCTTAGAATGCCGAATAATGGAGATGTTCCCTTCACACATGTCAATGTGACCCTTGCAAGCATGGAGTTGGGTTACAAGCCCACCACAGATCTCCAAACAGGTCTGAAATCACGCTGATGTGGCAAGCGACTTCACATACATTGATGACATTGTCAAGGGCTGCGTTGGTGCTCTTGACACTGCAGAGAAGAGCAGAGGAAGTGGAGGAAAAAAGAAAGGCCCAGCTCAACTCAGGATTTACAACTTGGGGAACACTTCACCTGTTTCAGTCCCAGATCTTGTGAGGATTCTAGAGCAATTGCTGAAAGTGAAGGCCAAGAAGAATGTGCTTATAATGCCGAATAATGGAGATGTTCCCTTCACACATGTCAATGTCACCCTTGCAAGCATGCAGTTGGGTTACAAGCCCACCACAGATCTCCAAATAGGTCTGAAGAAGTTTGTGAAGTGGTACTTGAGCTATTATGGTGTACCAGGCAGCATCCCACGAACCGAATAGAAGGTAAGCTAACCTCTTCCTATAGTTTACATATTTATAGGACACAACGGCAATACCTATTATATTTTGTTACTTGGAAGGAGATTCATGCAAACTATAGGATCTCCATTTCAATAGTTGATGTTGTTTTGTATTATATGCTCGATGAAGGAAAATGCCATGTCAAGTATGTCTTTCATAATTACGTTTGTACTGGTGTAATAAGGCTATTATGCCATAATTGTAAGCATTGGCTAATGCTAATTAGACGTTTTTTATTTTTCCCATTCGCATTCCTCGAGTCTTTATTGATGTAAGTTCTGGTCACTGGTAAATTTGAGATGCAATTAATTCTCTTTACATGAAATAAAATTCCTGTTTTTCCTACCTTGAAGATATATTGTAAATCTTATCTTCCTACTGTTTTAAAAGTTCTGGAAATGGTGATGAATGTGATTTTGTAAAGAAAGCTATTCTGTTGAAAGAAGCCCTAAGATGAACTCTGGACACAGCAAAAACTGCTGCTCACTGGTAGCAAGCTTTTAAGTTGTATGCTTTTCAGTGAGGCCATGGTCAAATATTCAGTGGTAAAAAGGAAATGAAAAAAAAAAAGACAGAATTCTATAACTATAAATGAAGCTTCGGCCAATTTTGTTTTCCTTCGTGTTTTTCATTTCAATTGAATTATGCAGCGATTCTTTCACATTTTGGTTTGCAGATAAGAGACACTAGTCTCAAATCAATATGTGCCCGAACATTTCTCAGCTTTGTTGGGTAAATATGAAGCGTAGATCAGAGGGATTGGGTTCTATGTTCACTATGTCCAAAGACGTGCATCTTGTTTTCTTGAGTGCTAAAAAGGAAATGAAAAAAAAAAAGACAGAATTCTATAACTATAAATGAAGCTTCAGCCAACTTTGTTTTCCTTCGTGTTTTTCACATCTTGGTCTGCAGGTAAGAGATACTAAGTTGAAAATCAGGACGAAAACTGGCTGCAATATTGGTGGTCAGGATTCAGAACCCTACACAAAGCTATGTTATTTTTCTCAACTGGCTGTTGTTTGTAGAATGACATCTGCAAAAAAGCTTCATTGATAAGATTTTCTTATGTAATGAGTAGAGACTGGTTGATTTGGCCAGACCTGTATGTTAACTTTAATGTTAAATTTAACTGTGCAGACTACAGACAGGCAAATGATAAAATCCCTATCTAATTAAGTACAATACTTTGATTCTATTTTGATAAATTAGTTGCATTCTATTCTTAAAAGAATTCTTTTAAGAGTCTGATGCAAGTCAGTGAGTAATTAACCTCAACGACTTCACAATTTTCAAGCTGAGATGTTTAGGAACTGAGCTATTAAGTAACTGACAGTTTTGTTCCTCATATATTCACAAATTTTCACAACACAGATGTTTTTTTCTTAATTCTTTCTAATCCTGTAGCTATTTTACATTTTGGACTTACGTTTTGAAAAACATTCTATAGAAGTTAAACACAAATCTGACCTAACAATTATTCGAAGCTTACCAGCAATTTGTCTTCTTCAAGCTGGAGCTGAAAGTCGGACAAGTTCTTCTTCAGGCTGGAGCTGGAAGTCAGGGTGGAGCTGGAAGTTGGAAGTAGGCACTATGTTTGTTAGATGGAAGTCTATTTAAGCAGCACATCCAAGTCGGTTGAACGCTGCAAGTCGGCAATATTCTGCAAGCTGCAAGTCGGCAATCGCCTAGTCTTCAATGCACGCTGCAAGTTGGCAGTATTCTGCAAGCTGCAAATCACCAATGTCGTTGTGTTCAATGCACATTAAATGGTTGCATTAAATCGTTCTGTGGCTGGAGTTGAAAAACGATGTTTGCAGGAAATAATATCGGGATTGATTTGCCGTGTAGATTTCATTCTGCAAATCTAAATTTCAGAGTTTGAAATTTGGAATCAACACCTGGTCCCCAGATCAAGTTGCCACATGTAAAAGCCTAACTGGACCAGATCGACCAATTTTATTGGTTCAGGAGCTGCCACATGTAAAAAATTAACTGGCTCCATGCGCTATGCAAAAGTGTCTCTCATTGGCTGGGGTGAACATTTGCTCACCCCAAGCCCGCAATGGAAAACGCCTTCGGCGTAAAAATGAAATGCTGTTTTTTTTTCATATAACCTAAAATGAAATATTTCATTATATTTCAAAGTGCATATCCACTTTATACATAACATGCAATTAATTTATTAAGTTTAAAAAGGAGTATATAACACTAACATTAATCATTTTATTAATTTATAATTATTACAATGATAGGTTCGTAAGGTCTCGTAAGGTCTCCATCACTTTACTTAGTGCAAACTTTACATCTATATTGCTTTTTTAACAAATTCGCTTAAGGGATTTATGAGGAATTCTTTCTCTTCCCATCGAAAACTTGTCATATTGACAATCTTTTCGAACTTTTCAATTATAATTATAATTATATATATATATATATATATATATATATATATATATATATATATGATAAATAAAACATGTACACTTTTGTTAAAGTAAACACTTAGAAATTAATCACAATAACAATGATTACTATAATTTTGTTTTTAAAAAGTCACAAGTTTAAATATTATTAATAAAACATGTAAAAGTAAACACTTATAAATTAATCACAATAACAATGATTATTATAGTTTTGTTTTTAAAAATCACAAGTTTATATATATTATTAATAAAACATGTACATTTTTGTTAAAGTAAGCATTTATAAATTAATCACAATAACACTAATTACTATAACATTAATCATGATAAAACTAATTAATATTGAGTGGGCTTAATGGCTAAGAGCATGTCTTTCCTTTTAAGAGGTCATAGGTTCAAAACTAAAGAGGAGTAGAGTATGTATGCCTTAGAAGACTTAGTAATAAAGGGTCCTTTCCTTTGTCCCACAAACAAGAGGGTCTCATAAGCCAATTTGGTGTCTAGCTTGGTCATGACCTTAAAATTAGATTTTATATATATATCACAACTATCACAACTATATTCAATAAATTTAATTCTCATTAGCCTAGTGATATATATAATGTGGTTGATATAAAATATTTATTTACCTCATAATACATTTAACATTATTAAGATTAATTTTTTTATTTATAAAAATTAACTAAATTACAACTTCATATTAAATTATTATTATTATTAAAAAATTAATATATGAGTTAAATGTATTTTTGTTTAAAAAGCAATTGAGAGAAGATTTTGATTATGAAGATTCACACACACTTTACCATGGAGCTTTTTAATACCATGGTTCACTATTAGGGTAGTTCAAGTAAACATGACTCATTCTAGTTACCAACAATTCTCTATCTCTAGGTTTATGATAATTGATGGTATTCATGTGTGGAATATAGCTATTTAAAGGTGGAAATGCTCCAGTTAAGTTTATCTCATAGTCATTGGGATCTTAAACAATGATGTCTTTGGACACTAGTACTTTCTTCGTTTCGTGATCCAAAGACACTACCACTTTCTTGGTTTCGTGATCCTAACAATTGGTATCCTTGCTATGGTTAATGTTGTTGGAGCTATGGTTAAAGTTGTTGTGTGTTAATCATAGCATGGTTATGAATGACCATATTTTTTTGAGAAATATAAAGCATACATGAAGAAGAAAAATGCCCATGTTAGATGGGAAACCGATATACACCAAGAGGTTGGGTAACACATAAAAATATCTAAGGGTTAGAGAATTTAGATGAAGTTGAATTCACTAGAATGCAATCTTATGCTCACTATGCATATTCTCATGTATTCAAAAATTATAGAGCAAATATGGATGATTGTAAGTAGGGGTTACTTGAAGAGGTTTTGTATATACGTTCCTTGTGGTAGCAAGGCCCCCCTTGAGCAAAGTTCGTGTTGAATATGTTACTCATTCCATGGAAGGAAACAATAGCAGGTGAGTGAAGATTGAACCTTTGATTGATAAGAAGAAGAATAAGAAGAAAACAAAAGGATAAGGGAAGCAGGAAAGGAAGGAGAATAAAAAACTCCATAAACCCTCAAAAGAAGGAACTCCAAAAGAATCAAGAGACATCAAGAATCCAAAAAACTCGAGGGGATTGAAAATGCTAATATAAACTGGATTGTTGTATCAAATTGGGACACCAACAATCATGTACAATCTTTAGAATATTGGGAAGATTCACCAAACATGCATCTCACAAGGGATAAGATGCATCTCACAAACATCAATATGATTCATAATGTTATTAGGAATTTTTAAAGAGTTTTTGACTAGGGTCACGAGGATGAGCCCTCAAAAGATGATGATGAAGACGAAGAAGAAGTTGAAGAAGAATATGATGAAGGAATTGCTATTGATGCAGCCATTGTGCGAAGTGACAATCCTTTAAGGAAGGAAGCTAATATGCCTAAACGTTTTCCAAAATATTTTTGAAGAGGACACACAATGATAATGAGGAGTGGATGAAAATGATGGGTTAGAGATATACGGAGAGATATGTCAAGTAACAAGAATGGTCAGGTCGAGATATGGGTAAAAAAAGCTAGAGATAAAGTAAGAGTATGGTTGTATGGATGAGAAAATAGAGATGGAGTTAATGGTTTAAAATTTAGTGAAGGAGCCAATGTGTGATGAGATTCATAGTGGTGTGTGAAAACCCTAAGGGTATTTGGTCCAAGTTATGAAATCCTGCCATAGGTAGGTGTATTTCCTTAGGAATTTGTAGGACACGTTATTTAGGAATACATGTTCTGTGAGAGCACGTGATGACAAGAGTTGTGGAATGAATCACTTGGATAAGCATGAGTGATCCAGGTGGATATTGGTGGTCACCCGCTTATTCCACTTGGGGCTCCACCATTGTCTATTTCAGTTTTTCAGTTTCAGCACAATTTATTATTTTTAGCAGTTTTTCGGGTCCTAAACTTCCGGAGCCGTTTTGAGGCCCTAAACGATGCCAAAGTTACGCCCCTGGGAAGTTGAAACACCAATTTACCCAAACGGGGCCCATAGTTTTGGCGCTTCATCTCCTAGGGTTAGGGTTTTGGCTGTTTAGGATTTCCCATTGTTTCTAAATGATAAATAGGCCCTCGAGCCTCATTGTAACTCAGTTCAGAGGCCTGTAGCCGCCACATCTCTTCTCAGAGATAGCTACCAGCGCCCTAGCTAGTTTTATTTCCATTCTGTCTGTAAGCAAATTTCAGTTCGTTGATATTAATGAAATGAAGTGTTATTTCCGCTGCATCTCTGTATTTATGTTTATATGTTTATTCTGTTGCGTTCCTGCATAAATCCGGATCAATGAGGGTGGCATGCATACTCATATGTTAGTTTGAGGTTAGTTGTTGTAAGGCCTTAACACTTTGATTAGGCATAAATGTAGTGTAGTGGCACATGGAGTTATCAAGTTGTGGAATGAACCTCTTGGATAAGTACTAGAGTGGAAGGTGTTCAGGTATCCTAGCTTGAGGGGGAAAATGTGCAATCTCACATGAGATGGTTGATGAACCATGTATGAGAAAATTTATCCTAGAGAACTAGTGGATGCAATAGCTAGCTACCCATGTATTCCGTTAGATGGTAACATTTTTATATGGAATTTGACAGAGTGATTGGGACCAAATTAATCGCCCCAAGTCCAATTTAAAGGGGGGTTGTTAATGTAGTTTAGGTAAATTTGACTCAATCAAGTTACCAACTGTTTTCAAGCTCGAGGTTTATTAGAATCCATGGTATATACCAATGATATTCATGTGGAATAATGCTACGAGTCCAAATAAATTTGTCCCTTCTGCCCATTGGGATCCGAAGCAATGGTGTCTTTAGACACCACTTCTTTTCTTGGTTTCTTGATCTTAACACTTACAAATGCCACATGCTCCCAAAACCTTAACTTGTTCAACCTTTTATCTATAACTACTACAAGATTTTCCAAAATATTTCATAAGGATTAAATCCCTACCATCCATTCAATATTCATAATTAGTTAAAATTTTAGAAACTTTTTTCCAAAATAAACATACTAATCAAAATAATTCCCTTTACCATGAAAATAAGCCACATTAACTGGTTCTAAAAATCTGAAAAAATCCTAATAAAAAACATTTTTTTACTTTATAGACAAAAAGTCTTAAATGTAATTTAAAATTAATATTATTCTTCTTAAATTAAAATTTCATAACATATACTACTCAGATTTAAACTTATTTTATTAAAATAGAGTAACAACAATATTGAAGTCTAGATTGCATAATATTAATATAAATTTAATGAGAATAATCTAAATGATATTTATAAGATTATAAAGAAATGTTGTTGAGTGTGATATTTATTATTAAGTTATTATTATTTTTTGACTTTATACAATCCTTTAGTAAAAAATGTTGTTCAGTGTGATATTTATTATTAAATTATTATATTTTTTTTACTTTCTACGATCATTCAAGTCTCAATTCTTAATTCTTAAGTCACCCTTGAATTTCGTTATCGAATGTGGGTTCGTTGACTTACTTAATTTTTCAGACAATGCGGCGGGTCCTTAGTGTGGTTGTTGAGTTGTTTGGAATATTACATTTTTCAAAAGTGGCGGGCGGGTCGAAGAGAAAAATTGGTGTGTGTCGACTTTCTTCCTGATATGATTCCCCCCGTTCATTGCGCGTTCATAATATATATGTGATGGCGTGTTGAGCAAAAATGTAACGGACATGAAATAAAAGAAGCAATGGACTCTTGGAGAAAAAATTATGTCCTGCCCGTTTCTCTGAAACACTCTGTCAGCAGCCTCACTGTTATGGTCATCTTCTCCCTTGTTATACCAGTTTTTGCTACCACTTTTGTCTTCAACGAATTCAATGGAACCAACTTGATCTTGCAGGCAGGTGCTACACTCATCCCCTCCCGATCTGCGGTGGCCCTCACAAATCACACGCACTGGGTGCTCGGCCGGGCGCTGTATTCAAGTCCTGTGCAGATGAAAAGCAACGGGACGCTTTCCTCCTTCAGCACTACCTTTGTTTTCAGCATGGTGAATCCCCACCTTGACGTTGGCGGTCACGGAATAGCCTTCTTCATCGCGCCCAACTCAACTCTCATGGCCGGTCTGGCATCCGAGTATATAGGCTTGGTTAACGGTACCAGCAACGGGCAAACATACAATCACTTGTTCGCTGTGGAGTTCGATACGACCAGGAGCGTGGAATTGGAGGACCCCAACGACAATCACGTGGGCGTGGACATCAACAGCCTCATATCGGTGAAGACCCAGAATGCCGGATATTGGAATGGGGAGGAATTCCATGGAATCAATCTCCAGTGCGGAAGCAACATACAGGCCTGGATCGAGTACGACTCTCTGCAAAGCCTGGTCAACGTTAGTATAACGTTGGCCGGCTCGCCAAGACCGCAGAAGCCACTTATTTCACAGACAGTCGATCTGCAGAACGTTCTGCAAGAGAATATGTTCGTTGGCTTTTCGGCGGCTACGGGAAATCTCGTGGACGACCATTACATTTTCGCGTGGAGCTTTACCACAGAAGGCACGGCTGCCGCACTCGATATCTCGCGTCTCCCTTCGCTTGCTAACCTGTATTCCAAGCGTCGCAATCACCGATGGATAGCCGGCGTTACAGTGGCCGTTCTGGTTTTCTTGTTTGTGGTGGTTGCGGCCGTGTTTTTCAGAAGAGCCAAACGCAGAGAAATAGTAGAAGAATGGGAGCGTGAGTTCTGGCCGCATAGATTGTCTTACAGAGAGCTCAACATCGCAACGAATGGATTCCGGGATGAAAACATTTTGGGTGAGGGGGGTTTCGGAAAGGTTTACAAGGGCGTTCTTCACAGCAGTGGGCAGCAAATCGCGGTGAAATCTTTAACGAAGGAATTCAAGGAGGGAATGAAGGAGTTCGTGGCAGAGATCTCGACCATGGGGCGCATGCAGCACAGGAACCTGGTTCCGCTCCGGGGGTGGTGCAGGATGCAGAAGCAGCTGTTCATCGTTTACGATTACATGCCCAACGGCAGTCTCGATAAATTCATATTTGGGAAACCGATGACCGTCCTTCCATGGCCGCAGCGATACGCGATCTTGAAGGGCGTTGCCGCGGGTCTGCTTTTTCTGCACGAGGGATGGGAGAAGAGGGTTATCCACAGAGACATCAAGTCGAGCAACGTGCTGCTGGATTCGGAGTTCAATGCGCGGCTGGGGGACTTCGGCCTCGCCCGGCTGTATGAACACAGAGAGAATCCTGGAACGACTCACGTTGTGGGAACGCTGGGGTACATAGCGCCGGAGCTCACGAAGACTGGAAAGGCCATGCCGAGCTCAGACATGTTCAGCTTCGGCGTTCTGCTGTTGGAAGTGGCGTGTGGCAGGAAGCCCGTGGATCTGTCTACAGACACCGAACGACTCTTTTTAGTGGACTGGGTGTGGGTGCTATACACCAACGCGAGTCTGCTAGATGCGGCAGATGCGAAGCTGGGAAATGAATACGACGCGGGCGAAATGGAGAAGGTTTTGAAACTGGGATTATTGTGCTCCAATACAGAGCCGAATGCAAGGCCAGGGATGCGGCAAGTGTGGCAAATACTGGAAGGGGAAGCTCCTCTCCCTGACATCCATATGGATTCATTTAAGGTGAATTTTACTGCTACAGTTGATCCGGAGGACAGATTTCTGGAAATTCGAAGCGGAAGGCAGTCAAACGGATGGGGCACTTCAACATCTTTAAGTGGTCCACGGTAATTCGACAGGAGCGATGATAAGGCTTTGTTAATATTCTTTTGAAAGCTTAGTGCAGGTTTTTCTATTAAAAATAAAATATTCAAAATCTTAAAGTTGTTTCACCGGTTCATGTTGCAGCAGATTGATATTATTAAAAAAAAAAGATTTTGATAATTAAAAGAATTTTTTGAATTTTTACCTTCATTCAAGTTATATATTTCCATCTTCATTCAAGTTATATATCTCTATATGAATTTGAATTTGTATGTTTGGACATAGTTGAATTTGAATGGTTATATTGTAAATGTTATTTTTAAATAATGTACAGTTGTTTTAAAATTATTAAATTTTTGTTGGTTGGTGGTAGTATAATTGGTGAAAAAAAAAACATGTTAATAAGTTTATGAATTTGAATTTGTATGTTTGGATATAGTTGAATTTGAATGGTTATCTTTTAATTGTAAATGTTATTTATAAATAATGTATAGCTGTTTTAAAATTATTATTTTTTTGTTTGTTGGTGGTAGTATAATTGTTGAAAAAAAAACACGTTAGTAAGTCTACGAATTTGTATGTTTGGATATAGTTGAATTTGAATGGTTATCTTTTAATTAATTTTTAAATAATGTACAGTTGTTTTAAAACTATTAAATTTTTGTTTGTTGGTGGTGGTATACTTGGAGAGAAAAAAATATATCTTAATAAGTCTTTGTGTATTCATGTCATCAGAAATTCAATCCTCTATTTGTGTTAAAAAATATATATATATATATATATATATATATATATATATATATATATTTCTATAATTAATTTAAAATTATTATAATATATAATATATTGTGTTTAAATCAAAATTTTAATTTTAAATATATAATAAAATAAAATTATTATAACATATAATATATTGTGTTTTTATTTTATATAATTATATATATGTAGAAAAACATTATTTTTTTAATTACATTTTTTATTATAATAAATTATGAGTAACATATTCAAAACTAATTAAAAACACATTTCCTAGAAAAATAAACGAAATGTTTCATAATAAATTATTGAAAAAAAATAATTATGAATACAATAATAACTATATTGGATGATTCTTTAAATAAAATTAAATTGAAGTATATTAAAATTAAGATATATCTATATTATTTATGAGTTTAGTAATTAAATTTTTAGAAATATATATATTCAATTTCATATTAATTATGGAAAAAAATTATATATTTATTATATTATATTATAGGGTGTTTTTCTTTGAAAACAATTTTTCCAGCTGCCATTGTATACTATTAGATCAAATATTAAACAATTTAAATATTTTTAGCCATTCATTTACAACTTCGTCCATTTAAACGAACTACTTAATTAACTCTCTAACTTCTACTGATCTCTCTTCCCAAGAAACTGAAAAAACAAACATTCATCTCATGATCGTTGGACTCTCTGATTACATCTCGTGACCAATCAGATCTGGTGACCTTCTCTTCCTCTCTGTTGGAATTTTAGTTATCATTTTTTCTATAAAAATTTGGTTCTTTAAATATTCGACTATATTCGTTCAAATAAATATTCGTTTTTATTTTTCCATAAGAGTTGTAATACGACAGTTAAATATTGCGTTCTGCTACGGGCCGACCTAGCGACAGTGAAGAATAATACCATAAAGCACTTAATTGTGCTATTCTATTGGTGGTCTAGACTAAAATTTAAACATTTTCCAGAGTTGAAGTTCTTTAAAAGCTTTAGGCGAGTTGGAATACAGATAGCCGGCAGAGTTACAACAGTTTGACGACACTTTAATCGGGGTTGAAAAATCAAAGTTTATAGAGGAGAGGAATTTCCTTGGTTTTTTTTTTTTTTTTTTTAAATTCAATTCAAAAATACTTAATGCAAAAATTATAGGGAATTTTCTTTGAAGTGAAGACCCAAAAAAAAAATTATTTATTTAAAATTGGGATATATACTGCATTGGAATATGAGTGAACTCAGTTTTTTAAATAATTAATAATGAATTCTTTTTGTATTTTTTTATAAAAGATAGTGATACCCTGAAGAGTTCAATGTTAGAAGTCAGTTTTTTCTTATATCCCAACATATTCGCAGTCATTATGAGATGGATTGAGGAATGGAACCCACTTGAGGTTAAGACGAAGGATGGATCTCGCAGAATTTGACCACATGAGATATCTATTTTTGCAATTTTCTTTGATGGAGCGTGCAAAGAGGGCATTACAGGCTGTGGTGTCTGGATTAAGCTGTCTCGAAGAGAGAGGATCCATATTTATTGAAATGGTGGTCCGGGGACCAACAACAAAGCGGAGATTATGACCTTATGGGGTGGACTTCTTGCTGCAGTCAACTTAAAATTGACAGAGATCCATATCCATGGAGATTCTAAACTGATTATAGATTGCATCACTGGCCACCAGCATATGAACATTCCAGATCTATAGGGTTGGCTCAAGAGGACGCAAAGATTATGACACAGATTGGACAATCCTCCTATCTCTTACATTTATAGAGAAAACAACATGAAGGCTGACGGCCTATCTAAAAGAAGTATCAATACAGTTTTTGGGATTATGCAGATTGCTCACTTCTGGAATGGGGCACAAATTTGGACCAGCTCTATTCCAATTCCATAAAAATTTATCATCCTTCATGGAGCGACGAATCTATTATATTGTCCAGCCACGGTCTATATCATATTTTATATACATGTATATTTTTTGCTTCTAATACAGTTTGCTGCTTTATATTTTTATTCTTGCCATGCGAACACGTACACAGCACTTTTCCCAAGCGAGCCTGATGAACCAATCTTTCCAAGCAAGCCTGCTTATTTTGTTTATCAAGAGACCCTGATTTTGAACCATATCATTACAAGTGAGCCTGCTATTTTTTCTCTACAAGCACACCTTTCAAGCGAGCCTGCTATTTTTCTCTTCACAAGCGAACCTGTTTCGTCTTTTCTCCTACAGCTACTTGGTATGTTTTTGGAAGGTCTATAAATCTGAACTGTACAGATAAAGGTAGCATCTCTTAGATGCTTCTGGCCTTCACAAGCGAGACTGATGAACCACTCCTCTCAAGCGAGCTTGCTTTGTTTGTTTATCAAGCGAGCCTGATTTTGAACCATATTATTGCAAGCAAGCCTGCTATATTTTCTCCACAAGCACACCTTTCAAGCAGCCTGCTATTTTTATCTCCACAAGTGAACCTGTTTCGTCTTTTCTCCTACAGCTACTTGGTATGTTATAGAAGGTCTATAAATCTGAATTGTACACATAAAGGTAACATTTCTTAGATGCTTCTGGCCCACACACAAATGAGATTCAGGTTCTTCTTGTAATATGATGTTCAATGATCGTATAAGATAGCTTATCATGTCTTGAAATTTTGATTGGAGTGGAATTTTTCCCTCCACAATCGCTCATCCTGTCATGGTTATTTAGACTTCTTTCTTTCTTAAAAAAGGTTCCGGAATCTCTATGACCATTCGGATTGCGTTTTTCTCAACTATATGCAGATGAGAATGTAATGATTTGACTTATGAACTGTTAAATAAATATAACAATGTTTTTGTTTTTTCTTTCTGGAAAAAAAAACTTTTATTTTTTTAACAGGCAGTTGGAAATTAGAAGAAAAGAATTTAGAAACTAGAAGTTCATAGAGGAGAAGAATTTCCTGGGCTAGGTTAGATTTCAAGTCTAAAATGGATCAAAATTAGAATGTGTCTATAAGTTCTGACTTCAGAGATAATTCAAAGATAAAAAGTTTGTAATTTAAACATTTGTTAGGATAAGCCAAAGAACTATTGATTTTGATAAAACTTTATGCAGATCTTCATAGCTCATTTCAAAGTAGGTAAAATCTTTAATTATTTAATGCAAAAATTTAGAGGACTTTAAAATTCAATTCAAATATACTTAACGTAGAAACTGGACGTATCAAAGTTCAATCTGAAAAATTATGAACTGAAAAAGTTATTTACTAAAATTTCAGTGTTAGAACTTAATTTTTGAAATAATTGATAATGAATTTTTTTGTTTTGTTTTTGTTTTTTTTGGTAAAAGACAGTGTAAATGGTGTGATATGAAAAAATTATTCAATAATACTCTAATGTGATATAAAAAAAAAAAATCTATTTATTTTTAGATGTGTAAAATAAAATTGAAGTATTTAATAACATTCTTTAGGATATTTTATTTATTTATTTATTAAAATGAAATAAGATAAATAAATAATTATGATTAATGATCTATAACACAAATAATTATGATTATGAATTTTTTTGTAAGTACCATAATTAAAGATATATTTAAAAATTATAACTTTTCATACTTATTTCTAATTAATATTATTTCAATAATTCAAATAATTATTTAATGTACATTTAAAAAATATATAAAAATAGTGTATGATAAATTACAAATAATATAAATATACAAATGATGATTAATTACACATTAATGTTTTATGACAATAAAATTGAGAATATAATATAGAAATAAAAATAAATTTTTAAATTTATTTGTAAATTATAATATTATTTGGTAAATGTATATATTAGTAAAATTAATAATTGTTTTTAGAGAATTGGGTTATGCTTCTAAATGCTCAAGATACTTATATGTATTTTGTGATTGTGGTTACCTTTGAGGTTGTATTATTATTATTATTTTGTTCTTTTAGAAACAATTATATAAACAATTATATAATATATTATGGAATATAGTAATAAATGCTAAATAATAACAATAGATTTAAATAAATTGATATTGTGTAATTTGCAAGATTGGCAAGAACAAGTAGCAGGAAACCACATCAAACCACTTTGGAGTCCAAGGACCTAGCCTTCCTAGGCTCAGAGAGGGCTCTCTCTGTGTTTATAATAAAAATGATTTAGCTTTATGATTATGTTCTTCTGATTTTAAGCTAGTTATGAAGTTTGGGGTTGTTTGTTTTGTTTGGTTGATTTTAGGCTAGTTATGAAGTTTGGGGTTGTTTGTTTTGTTTGGTTGATTGTCAGGTTGAACATATAGAGTGTGGGAAGCTTAATCCATTGGGCTATGGACTCATAAAGGTTTAAATTGTACATCAACTCTTCAAGGGTTTTCATAGGGCAAGCTAACTATATCAAATGGATCTTCTTATATAAGATGAATATGAGATGACAGAAAGTTGTAAATTCAGTAAAACTAAAGGGCAATTAAGAATCCTTTAACTATACTTCAACAAAAAAAGCCTTTAAGATAACAATTTGGTAAAACTAAAGATCAGAACACCTCTGAATTCTTTAGTCAAAATTTACTAAGAAAGCCTCAAGACAATAATCCAGTAAAACTAAAGAGCAGTTAAGAATTCTTTAATAATACTTTCAGACAGAGAAAACATTCAAGATAACAGTTCAGTGAAATTAAAGAGCAGAATGCCTCTAAATTCTTTAACTAAACTTCAAAAGAAGGCCTTTAAGATAACAATTTTAAGAGAAACTAAAGAGCATAACAACTCTGAATTCTTTAGTTCAACTTTACTAAGAAAACCTCCAAGGCAACAAGCTAGGTAAAACTAAAGAAGACACCCCTGAATTATTTAATTAAACTTTGTAAAGGAAAACATAAATATAATAGTAGCAGATAGAGTTAAGGTGCCAAAACAACATATCTCAATCTAAAATTTATGTTATATTATCAGAGAAATTGATGTACAACATGGAAAACAAAGGAGAAACATTAACAAAGAGGGATAACATCACCATTAACATAGCTCAAGAATCTAAATTCTTTAGTTCAACTTTACTAAGAAAACCTCCCAGGCAACAAGCTAGGTAAAACTAAAGAGCAGGACACCCCTGAATTCTTTAATTAAACTTTTCAAAGGAAAACATAAAGATAATAGTAACAGACAAAGTTAAGGTGCCAAAACATGTTGTGTAACCAGCTCCAAAAATAGAAGAAAAGAGATATCAACGCCTTAGAAATAAGCCACTTCGAGGGGGCAACCTCCAATACATTACATAAATGAACAATTCTTGGATGATACAATTTACAAAACCTCCTTTCTATATATAGGGGTCCATGGGGCCATAATGTAATCCTAGTGGGCCACAATGTAATCCTAGCCGACCTAACAATAATAATTTAAGGGCACAATAATAACAATATGGGGGTTACAGGGGTACAATAATAACAATAAGGAGGGCTACACTAACATAATAAGGGGCTACACTATTAATATAGGGACTTAACATGCCCCTCTCCTTCAAACAAGTGTTGTCCTCAACGCTTGATTATTTCTTGATGCTTCTGTATAAAATTCTCATCCTCCCATGTGGAATATTCTACAGGAAAGTTCTTCCACTTACTGAGATACTCTGAAATTGATCGTACTTGTCAATTTATTGTTTCTGTGACTGCTTCAGAACTTCTTTCGATGTGATGTTGATATTCTTGTTGTTTCATTAGATTCTGCACCAAAGTTAGGTTATCCTTTGAGAGTTGGAGAACTTGTTGTTGATGCTCGATGTCATCTTCCACTAATTTATCATCCATATTATCTATTATTTTATCCTTCAAACCATCCAACTTAGCCTCCATTTCTTCTTTTAAACCATCTATTTCAGCTTCGGTTGCTCTTCGTAAGATCGAAATTTGTTGCACTTGGTACTGTAATTTTGATATATCATACTGCAATTCTTTGACTTCATGCATCATAGTATAGATTTCTGAGGGATTAATGGGTGTTGAATTCTTTTTAAGAGGCATTTCAGAACGCAATACTGAAATATATGCTCAATACGCCCTCGGAATCACTTCAAACTGATTTTTCAAACAAGATTTATGCAATTCGGGAAAAACAATACACACCTTTTACTTGCTTTTGAGGAGCTCGATATTGGAATTGGATTATCTCTGTGATTGCGAATCTTCAATATCTGAAATTTAGCAATGAAATATCCCTCTAAATTCTCTTTTGAATGCCACAGGTCTGACCTGATTTGGATTCTCCAAGGCAGAGTTGTGTCCAATCTCCCACAATGACCTAATTATGGACTGGTTCAGTAGAGCGAACTTGTACGACTTGCCACGTGTCACTGTTTCATCCTTTGTCTCTGAAATTGATAGCAAAGAAACTAAAGTCTGTGTACTTGCAACCAATTTTTACGGCACTCCAATCCAATGCCCAGAGAGAGAGCTATTGAACTTTTCCCACGATCACCTCTTTGAGATGAAATTCAGAAGCCTGAAAAAGCACTACCTTCCACAGATCATATCTCCAAAAATATTGCGAACCAAGCTCCGAAATGTTTTGACGAATTTCCTCAGGATTTCATCTTCGCACCATATGAATTTCAGATTCTGAACCTTTGTAGAAAAAAATTTATAGCGCAAATTCCACGATGACCTGTTTAGGAGCCTGAAACAAGACCTAACTTCCACAGATCATATCTCCGAAAATATTGTGAACCAAGCTCTGAAATTTTTACACAAGTTTGATCAGGATTTCAGCTTCATACCCTGAAAATTTCAGCTTTTAAAAATTCGTAGAAAAAAAATTATAGCGAAAATGCCACGATGACCTGTTTGGAGCAGCGAAACCCTAGAATCCAAAGCTTTGATACCAAATGTTGTGTAACCAGCTCCAAAAATAGAAGAAAAGAGATATCAACGCCTTACAAATAAGCCACTTCGAGGGGGCAACCTCCAATACATTACATAAATGAACAATTCTTGGATGATACAATTTACAAAACCTCCTTTCTATATATAGGAGTCCATGGGGCCATAATGTAACCCTGGTGGGCCACAATGTAATCCTAGCCGACCTAACAATAATAATGTAAGGGCACAATAATAAAAATATGGGGGTTACAGGGGTACAACAATAAGAATAAGTGGGGCTACACTAACATAATAAGGGACTACACTATTAATATAGGGACTTAACAAAACACCATATCTCAATCTAAAATTTTTGTTCTATTATCAGAGAAATTGATGTACAACATCGAAAACAAAGAAGAAACATTAATAAAGAGGGATAACATCACCATTAACATAGTTCAAGAATCCTGTGAACATGCTTGTATTACTGATGTCCAACTCAAAAACAGTTACAATGCTCCAGTGCAATAATCTTTACAACTCAGAGTTTGATCAAAATCCATCCTAGCAACTAACCAACCGTGATAATGAAAAATACATGCAGTATTTAACTGCAATTTGAGGAGGTGATCTTAATCTTGGGTTACAAATTGCACTTATTACATATTAAATGTAATCTTGACCTTTGATACCATGCAAGGCCCAAGCCAAAATATCACTGACAGACTTGCTCTAATAATAACTCTCAAATTAACTGTTGAGCTAACTTTGACTAATTTGTCTTTAACATTAACTTTTACAATAACTTTTAAGCTGCTACTAAAATATCTATGACTATAATATTAACTGTAGGTAGCTTATATCAAATAAAAATTTGGCTGTAGGTGGCCAATGTGATTTGGAAGAAGTAAATTTTGATTGGCCTTTTCATCTGGTTGTGTCTTCTTCGTAGATTTGTCCTCTGATTTGTCTTTAAACCCTCAAACTATCATTATCTGTATCTTTTATCTATTTTCCTTATTTTCCTTAAATTCTTTGTTTTACTTCTTTCGCCTATCTTCACCTTATACCCTTCACTATCACTTTAAACTGTTCTTTTATCTCACTCTGTCATTTTTCATGTAGTAAACCTCGTTGTCTTTGGAGGAATTGAATGATTCTTATTGATCGTGATCCATTTCTGCATTTTTTATTCTTGCGCTCCTAATCCTTTGATGAACAAGGCTTCTGGATCGTCACCCAGAGAGCCTATTTAAAAAATTCTTGGAATTTATAACCACAATATGATTATTGCATTTTCTGATACATCGATCACATGCAAAATAAAAACAATTTATTAAATAAAATGTGAGCTTCGCAGGGAGGCAATAATGGCTTTGAGGATTTCGGGATGTTTGTGGACAGATTTCGGATTAATGGAGGCTTTTTGGTTTTCTGCGTTTAGTTGTGGCCTTTCCAAGTATTAAGAGACGTTGCAGGGGTTACATAGTGGCTCGGGGCTTATCGCAGTGATATAGGGCTTCAACATATTTGAACGGGGTCAGTGGTTTCATATTATGGCACGAGGGTGGTTAGTGGTTTATTGCACAGGGCATAGGCGATTTGGTGGTTTATGTCGCGGGGATGCGATAAAACGCTGGACCGACACGTGGAGGATGGGATGGTTCTCAAACCGCCCATTTCGCAACCCCTTGGGATGTTTAAATAGTGGGCATTTTGGGGTGTGATATGAGGTTACGGCCGTCAGATCATAGGGGCGGGGATCAGATGGTGGTCGGGTGACTTGATCTTGGGTAGGTTTCAGAAGGTGGGTCTGGGATTTGAAATGACACGAAGGTTTTAAATGCAGAGTGGGGCCCGGGTATATTAAAGCAGAGGTGCTTAAATATAAAGGTAGGGGCCAAGGTTATATGATAGTGGAGGGTAAAGGCTTAAAGTGGGGGTTCAAACATATAAGGGGTCTGGTTTTTAAATAAACATGGTCTATTTAAAGAGTGGGACATGGGACAAAATTTATTTCAAAATAATGTAAAAAAGGGTTTTTACATTTTTTAAACGGTCAAAGGGGAATGAGTGAAGGGGAAGGGATTTTAGTGAGGAAAATGAGGTTTTTAGCATAGGGAAAGAGGTTAAAATGAGGGATTTAGGGGCCAACATGAGATTTTAGAGTATGAGAGTGTTTGGAAAAGGTAAAATAAGGGATAATGGACAGGTTTAAATGAAAATAATGAAGGCAGTGAGATTTTTTAAAACAAATGATAGTGAGGGAATATTATGTTTAGCATACTGTGGAAAATACACAGTCATCTAGTGATACTTTAGAATACAGGAGACTAACGGTGTCTCCAGCTAGGGAGGGCAGCTCCTTTAGGAGGTGTCAAAAATCTCAAATCTCTAGATTTTGTAAATCAGTGCCTTATCCTTTGTCATCCCAATCTGCTGCAATTTTTATGATAGTGACCTTTAAAACTGAAACCCATGTTTGCAGCAAACTAAGGTCCGAAATACACTTGTTATTTGAGCTTGAATGAACAATCTGAAACTACAAATTTTGAACATGCTCAAGTGTTAAGAATTCTTTTGCCTACCTACCTACCCAACCTATGGTTCAAATGATTTTTCTTCTTTTTGAGGTGTATTTAGACTTGCAAACCTTGACATCATTTTTCTTTTTGAACCTATAACTTAGCACCTATCCTTATTCCTCCTACTGGTTCAGATTAGGTTTTTCAACCAATGTTATTTTCTACCTAGCTACTGATAAGCCAAGTTTAAACAGTTTGGAAAATCTTCATTTCTAACTTATTAGCAAAAATTCAAAACATGAATGATTCAAGATTAAACAGATTGATCATCATGGATTGTGGCATTCTTTTGAACAAATTGCACACAATTTTATTTGCAGAAAGTAACCTAAACTAAAGCAGTGGCATTTAGGTGTGCAACACTTTCAGAAATATTTTTTCTTTTTGGTATGCGGCTTACCTTTTTCTTTTTATCGGCCCTTTTTTCTTCTCTTTGTTTCTTTTGTTTCTTTCTTTTTGGATTCAACCTCTTCTAAGATTTGTTTGAGAAATGTTATATACAATGAATAAAACTTAAACTAAGAAGATTCTCATAGTTACTAAGCTTATTTTCACACCTACCTATCCTAATCTAATCTTTGTAGGCATATTTTTACTAAGTGAATTCCCTTCTCCAATGCAGCCAATCTAGTAAGTGACTACATGATTGATTTTTGTTCAGCTTTTTAGGAATGCTGAAACAACAAAAAGGCCACTCCCATTTTTCTTTCTTCGAACAGCAGTGCTAAAAATTTTCTTTAAACTCTGCAACAAACTATTCCTGGCATAGTTTACTCCTTCTTTAGATGTCTCTAAGAAACCAACAAAAGGATCTTTGAATAATATCTAGCCATGAGGATTTAAACAATAAGTTTCATCCAAAACTATTCCTAGCTCCACTTTGGTGTGCTCGAGATTATTTTGAGCAAGAAACTTTGCCTCTTCTTGATGATTATCTAACTTGGCAGCCTCATTATATACTACTGTGTTGTCTTTAAACATACCTAATATGCCTTGATTGAGTGGGATGAATTCTGCTTGCAGGCCATTAATAGGGGCATTCTCTAGTAATAGGTCTTCTTGAGAAGGTATTATAACATCATCATCATTTTGTTCCTTTGTTTCTTTATGAGATTGTAATACTCAAATCAGTAGTGGAACAAATAGAAAAATCTTCTTTACATAAAAAATTGGAGGTTGGTTGTATGATTAGAATCTGATTGATTTATTCTTCAGTTAAAAGAGGAGGCATTTTTCGCTTTCTTTGGACAGAACCCCAGTTGATCCCTTTCTCTTGTGAACACTGATCATAAGGCTGAATTTCAATTTGAGCTTTACAAAAGAGAGAAAATGAATCATAATTTGTTTCGTTAGAGAGATCATGTGGATCTTCTTTCACTCCTTGATTGATTTCATCCTTAACCAAATTCTCTTGGTTTTCATGGTAGTTAATTGGAGTATGAAATTCATGAATTGCCTCTAATAGATCCCCATGATGCCAATTTACCAAATCTTCATCAATATTTACAAGGTATTGTATGAGATCTTCAGACTAATCACAACAATTTTTAGCTAATAATAAAGATGGAGAATTTTCTTTATAATTCTCATAAAATACTTTCAAGAAATCTTTTAAAGAAAACAAAATACCAGGGTTCAGACCTTCATCCCATTTCCTTGCTTTCCCTTCTAATGTTTTCATGAACATCTTCATGAGGCAATCCTCATGCCATTCAATATTCAACCTCCATGAGTGTATATGAAATTTAATGAGATGTAACAAGGGGTCATCAAATGTTTCATCTTGAAACATAGGCTAGTTTGTGTCCCAATTTACCTGAGGCATTTTGTGTGGGAATCCAAGAATGTGATCTCTGTTCATTGGAGCATACTTGCTTTGTATCCTTGAATTCATCTTTTTCAATCAGTCAAAGAAAAAGGGTCACTGCATCTTCACAACCAATCTGGATTTTCTACCAGTGGCGTCTTTAGGCCTACTGAAAACTATGGAGTTTCCAGGTGGATGATTTTAATTTTCTTGAGGCTGGCTATTGTCCACCATTAGAAACTAGATACTAGTCTTGGATAATACTTGATTTATCTAAATTTGAGTGGGTTTTATGAGTTCTTGAGGAAATATTTAATCTTTCTTAATTACTCAAGTTCCCCAGTATGGTCGCCAATATTTTTGAAGTTTCTACTGTCTTTTTAGGATCAATTTCAGGGGTATTCCTAACAGAAATTTCAGGGTTCTTTCTCTTGGGAATGTCTTGAGATTTCTTGCTTATGAGGTCATACTGTCTATGTACTTCCATGATGGCATTTTTGAAGCCTTGTTTAGAGTCTTCAGATTCTAGGCAGTTAAAAGAGGAGGCATTTTCACTTTCTTTGGATAGAACCCCAGTTGCTCCCTTTCTGTTGTGAATAATGATCATAAGGCTGAATGTATTTTTGAGTTTTACACAAGAGAGAAGATGAATCATCATTTATTCCTTCAGATAGATCCTGTGGATATTCCTTCACTCCTTGATTTACTTCATCCTCAACCAACTTCTCTTGGTTGTCATGACAATTAACTTGAGTATGAAATTCATGAATTGCCTCTAATAGATCCCTAGGATGCCAATTTCCCAAATCTTCATCAATATTTACAAGGTATTGTATGAGATCTTCAGACTGATCACAAAATTTTTTAGCTAATAATAAAGATGGAGCATTTTATTTATAATTCTCATAAGATACTTTGTGGAAATATTTTAAAGAAAACAAACTACTAAGGTTCAGACCTTCATACCATTTCCTTGCTTTCCCTTTTAATGTTTGCATGAACATCTTTATGAGGCAATCCTCATGCCATTCAATCTTCAACCTCCATGAGTGTATATGAAATTTAAGAGATGTAACAAGGGGTCATCAAACTTTTCATATTGAAACATAGGTAGGTTTGTGTCCCAATTTACCTGAGGCATTTTGTGTGGGAATCCAGGAATGTGATCTTTGTTCATTACAGCATACCTGCATTGTATCCTTGAATTCATCTTTGTTAATCAGTCAAATAAAAATGGTCACTGCATCTTCACAACCAATATGGATTTTCTACCAGTGGAGTCTTTAGGCCTACTGAAAACTGTGGAGTTGCCAAGTGGATGATTTTAAATTTATTGAGGCTGGATGTTGTCCACCATCAGTAACCAGATACCAGTCTTGGCTAATACTTGAGTTATCTAAATTTGAGTGGGATTTTTTAGTTCTTGAGGAAATAGTTAAGCCTTTTTAATTACTCAGGTTCCCCAGTATGGTCTCCATTATGTTGGATCCCTTTAATTTGAAAGATTGGAAAGAAGAAGTAGCATGGAACCACATCAAACCACTTTGGATTCCAAGGACCTAGCCTTCCTGGGCTCAGAGAGGGCTCTCTCTGTGTTTATAATAAAAATGATTTAGCTTTATGATTATGTTCTTTTGATTTTAGGCTAGTTATGAAGTTTGGGGTTGTTTGTTTTATTTGGTTGATTGTCAGGTTGAACAGATAGAGTGTGGGAAGACTAATCCATTGGGCTATGGAGTCGTAAAATGTTTAAACTGTACATCAAATCTTCAATGGTTTTCATAGGGAAAGCTAACTATATCAAATGAATATTCTTAGGTAAGATGAATATGAGATGACAAAAAGTTGTGAATTTAGTAAAACTAAAGGGAAACTAAGAATCCTTTAACTATACTTCAACAAGAAAATCCTTTAAGATAACGGTTTGGTAAAACTAAAGAGCAGAACACCTCTGAATTCTTTAGTCAAAATTTACTAAGAAAGCCTCAAAACAACAATCCAGTAATACTAAAGAGAAGTTAAGAATTCTTTAATAATACTTTTAGATAGAGAAAACATTCAAGTTAATAGTTTAATGAAATTAAAGAGCATAACGCCTCTGAATTATTTAACTAAACCTCAAAAGAAGGCCTTTAAGATAACAATTTTAAGAGAAACTAAAGAGCAGAACACCTCTGAATTCTTTAGTTCAACTGTACTAAGAAAAACTCCAAGGCAACAAGATAGGTAAAACTAAAGAGCAAGACACCCCTGAATTCTTTAATTAAACTTTGTAGAGGAAAAAATAAAGATAATAGTAACAAACAGAGTTAAGGTGCCAAAACAACATATCTCAATCTAAAATTTATGTTCTATTATCAGAGAAATTGATGTACAACATGGAAAACAAAGGAGAAACATTAAAAAAGAGGGATAACATTGCCATTAAGATAGCTTAAGAATCCTGTGAACATGCTTGTATTACTGATGTCTAGCTCAAAATTAGTTACAATACTCCAGTGCAATAATATTTGCAACTCAGAGTCTGATCAAAATCTAGCCTAGAAACCAACCAACCGTGATAATGAACAATACATGCAGTATTTAACTGCAATTTGAGGAGGTGATCCTAATCTAGGGTTACAATTTGCACTTATTACAGAGTAAATGTAATCTTGACCTTTGAGACCATGTAAGGCCCAAGCCAAAATATCACTGATAGACTTGCTGTAATAATAACTCTCAAATTAACTGTTGAGCTAACTTTGACGAATTTGCCTTTATCATTAAATTTTACAATAACTTCTAAGTTGCTGCTAAAATATCTCTGACTATAATATTAACTGGCTGTAGGTGGCCAATATGATTTAGAAGAAGTAAATGCCGATTGGCCTTGTAATATGGTTGTGTCTTCTTCGTAGATTTGTCTTTAAACCTTCAAACTGTCATTATCTGTATCTTTTATTTGTTTTCCTTCTATTCCTTGAATTATCTATTTTACTTCTTTCGCCTGTCTTCACCTTATACCCTTCACTGTCACAGTAAACTCTTCTTTTATATCACTCTGTCATCTTTCTTGTAATAAACCTCGTTGTCTTTGGAGGAATTGAATGATTCTTATTGATCGTGATCCATTTCTTCTTCTTTTTTTTCTTGCGCTCCTAATCCTTTGATGAACGAGGCTTCTGGAACATCACCTCGAGAGCCTATTTAAAAAATTCTTGGAATTTACAACCGCAATATGATTATTGCATTTTCTGATACATCAATCACCTACAAAATAAAAACAATTTATTAAATATAACGAGAGCTCCGCAGGGAGGCAATAATGGCTTTAAGGATCTTAGGAAGTTTATGGACAGAGTCCGGATTAATGGAGGCTTTTTGGTTTTCTGTGTTTAGCTGTGGCCTTTCCGGGTCTTTAGAGACATTGCAGGGGTTACAGAGTGGCTCAAGGCTTATTGCAGTGACATAGGGCTTCAACATATTTTGATGGGGTCAGTGGTTTCATATTATGGCGCGAGGGTGGTTAGTGGTTTATCGCACAAGGCGTAGGCGGTTTGGTGGTTTATGTTGCAGGGATGCAATAAAACACTGGAGTGACACATGGCAGATGGGATGGTTCTCAAACTGCCCATTTCACAACCCCTTGGGGTGTTTAAACGATGGGAATTTGGGGGGTGTGATATGAGGTTAGGGCCATCAGATCATAGGCGCGGGGATTGGATGGTGGTCAGGTGACTTGGTTTTCGGTAGGTTTCAAAAGGTGGGTCCAGGATTTGAAATGATGCGATGGGTTTAAATGTAGAGTGGGGCCCGAGTATATTAAAGCAGAGGCACTTAAATATAAAGGTGGGGGCCAGGGTTATATGATAGTGGAGGGTAAAGGCTTAAACCGAGGGTTCAAGCATATAAGGGGTCATGTTTTTAAATAAACCGTGTCTATTTAAAGAGTGGGACCCGAGACAAAATTTATTTCAAAATAATGTAAAAAAGGGTTGTTACATTGTTTTAAATCGTCAGAGGGGAATGAGTGAAGGGGAAAGGATTTTAGTGAGGAAATGGGGTTTTAAGCATAGGGAAAGAGGTTAAAATGAGGGATTTAGGGACAAACATGAGATTTCAGAACATGAGGGTGTTTTGAAAAGGTAAAATGAGGGATAATGGACAGTTTTAAATGAAAATAATGAAGGGAGTGATATTTCTGAAAATAAATGATAGTCAGGGAATATTATTTTCAGTAGACTATAGAAAATACACAGCCATCTAGTGATATTGTAGAATACAGGAGACTAACATATTGTTAATAGTATTCACAAACCAAATATTGAAATTTCGCTGTGAAGTAGTTATGCTCCAAGGTAGTTAAAGATTCTAATTAATTTGGAAGACTTTTCTAACTTCTTTGAAAACAATGCCCCCAACTACCACAATGTACCTGAAACAGAAAAAACAAATGCATTCAAGTAGTTATGTTCGAAGGTAGTTAAAGATTCTAATTAATTTAGAAGACTTTTCTAACTTCTTTGAAAATAACTCCCCCAATTGCCACTGTGTGCTCCCCCAGCTGCCATTATGTACCTGAAACGGAAAAAACTGGCACCTGAAATGGAAAAAACAAGCATTCATCTCATTAGCTTTAGACTCTCTCGTGGCCCTCTGTCCCTCTCTATTCGAATTTTAAACATAACCTTAGTGTTTTAAATATTTTGCTATATTAGTCGAAATAAATATTTGTTACTATTTTTCATGTAAAGATTTGGTTCTTTAATTATTCAGTTATATCCATCCAAATAAATATTCGTTATTTTTTATTAGCATGGGTAGTATTTTCGAGGCAGAAGAAATTTTAGAAAAACAATCTGGTTCTTTTTATAGCCACGAGAATCAAGAGACACAATCTATCGTGAAAGATCCTGAGATTGAAGACTCATGAGTTGGTCTTCAGGAAGGATGTAAAGAGGAACATATTGTTCAAGATCAATTGGACAAGTCACATGAAGTTGATTACAAAGATGTGGCAGAATAAGACAAAGCTGGAGAGAATTTAAATTATGCTGACCTCATGAATATTTATGTGTGTGCAGATGTTAGCAACAACAACAAGGAAGAATAAACAAAGTTTGAAGAGGAATTGAAGTTTCTTGAAGCATGGCTTGAAACACCATGTCTATATGAAGTCAACATAGAAGTTGCATCAATGAATGTTGAAGACAACATCGCTGACATTTAGATGTTTGACACTAGAAATAATGAGAGGAAAAATTATCCTATCAAGCGTGTCATAATTTTGAGAGGGGTGAGGATAAGAGTTCAAGAATTCTGTCATTGGGGAAGAAAGGAGGTGAATTTCTATCACTACCTCATGGTGAGAAAAGTAAAGATGAAGCCTTGCCTAGGAATGAACAAGCATGGAATCGAAAGCAAGAAGACCAAAATGAAAACCTTTATTACCAATTTTTCATGTTTTTTATTGAATGCCTAACTGAGACTAGACCAGCAGGCGTATGTTAGTCTTTTAGTACCCTTTCTCCATTAAGGCTGAGTGTTAAAATATAATGGAGAAAGCTAGTCGTTTGGATAGGATTGAGAGTCTAAGATTAGGTTTCAGATCCTAATATCTAGGGAGTAGTTGGAACCACCTTGTTAGTGTGAAAGCCTATATGTTTGAGGATCTTCTGACTGAATAGTGATTGTATTGGTCTGGAGTGCTTGGGAACTCTCCAGGTATCTCACCTAGAGAGCCATTTAGTTAATAGATTAATAGAATAGTATTTTTTAACAATTTTTCCTGATTTGGTTCTTTAAAATATTTAAACATGCAGAAACGAGTTGGAATACAGCAGTTAAATATTGTGTGCTGCTACGGCCTGCTGACAATGAAGAATAATCATAAATCACTTAATTGTGCTATTCTATTGGTGGTCTATGCTAAAATTTAAACATTTTCGAGAGTTAAAGTTCTTTAATAGCTTTAAGCGCGTAGATATGAGTTGGAATACAACAGTTAAATATTGTGTGCTGCTACGGGCCTACTCACAATGAAGAATAATACCATAAACCACTTACATTTTCCAGATTCAAATGATAGATAGTTGATAGATTTACAAGTCTAAAAATGGATCAAAGTTAGATTGTTCCTATAAGTTCTGAATTCAAGGATAAGAAGTTTGTAATTTAAACATCTCGTAAACAATCTGTAGATTTTCATAACTCATTCCAAGGTAGTTAAAGATTCTAGTTAATTTGGAAGACTTTTATAAATTCTGACAGTTATAATATTTCTCTTTTAAAATTCAATTCAAAGATACTTGATGCAGAAACTAGAGAGAATTTTCTAAATTAAAATTTCAACCTTAAAACTTGGAACTGAAGTGAAGACAAAAAAAGTTATTTACTTAAAATTGGGATATCTACTGCACTGGAATATGAGTGTTAGAACTCAGTTTTTAAAATAGTTATTAATGATTTCTTTTGTATTTTTAAAAAGATAGTGATAACTGCACAGTTCAGTGTTAGAACTTAGTTTTTTTTATAAAAGATAGTGATACCCTGCAGAATTACAAAGGTTCAACGACTTTTACTTTAATAGACAGTTGAAAATTCGAAGTCCATATAGGAGAGAAATTTCTTGGGGTTTTTTTAGTTTTCCAGTCTAAAAATGGATCAAAGTTAGAATGTGCCTATAAGTCTTGACCTCAGAAGTAAGAAGTTTGTAATTTAAACATTCTTTAGGGTAGGCAAAAGAACTATTAATGTTGATGAAACTTTATGGAGATTTTCATAACTCATTCCAAGGTAGCTAAATATTTTAATTATTTAATGCAAGAATTTGGAGGAATTTTCTACTTTCGAATAGTTGAAATATTCCTCTTTTAAGATTAATTTCAAATATACTTAATGCAAAAACTAGACGGATCGAAGTTCAATCTAAATAAATCTAAACTGAACTTCATCTTGAAGGCATAAAAGTTATTTACTAAAATTTGGATATCTACTAGAATTTCAGTGTTAGAACTTAGTTTTTGAAATAATTAATAATGAACTCTTTTGGTTTATTGTTAGAACTTGGTTTTTGAAATAATTAATAATGATTTTTTTTTTTTAAGACAGTGTAAATCTGCTGTGATATAAAAAAAATATTCAATAACACTCTAATGTGATATAAAAAAAATATTCAATTTATTTTTAGATGTGTGAAAAATAAAACTGAAGTATTTAATATGGGTAAAAATGCGAAGGTGGGTTACACTTTCGTGAGAAACGCGTTCGGAAATTTCATTTTCCCAACAGTTTGACCGAACTTTTGGGAAGTTCAGCCAAACTTTTTGAAAGTTCAGCCGAAGTTTTGAAATTAATTCGGCCGAACTAATTCTGCCGTTAACATTGACGATGTATTGACGGTGTGGATAAATATTTTTTTGGCAGGAGATGGGAAAACTGGCAATAAAAGTTCGGCCAAACATTTTTTAAATAATTCAGCCGAACTTTTTCTTATCAATATACTGGCCCCCAGACTGCAACAAGTTTTCGATTAGTTCGTTTGTTACCATTGCACTGGTATGTTTCTGTCTCGCTACTCTGTTGTTGTCTCATTGCTCTTTTGTTGTCTCGCTCTGTTTGTGTTGTGTTGTTGCAGGACCGTTGCGCTGCTATGTTTCTGTCTTGTTGCTCTGTTGTTGTCTCGCTACTCTGTTTTTGTCTCGCTCTGTTTGTGTTGCGCTGATGCAGGGGTGTGGAGGGGAGCAAGCGAAGGTGAGAAGGTAAGGTTTATGTTTTATGGTTTATGCTCTGTTATTTTTTTGTTTATGGTTTTTTTTTGTTTTTTAAATCAAATTTTCTGTGTTTGTAGGTTTTGTCTCGGTTCTGATCTGCGGCCTCGTTGTTTGCTCACCATGCGCGCTCCCACTGTCTACTTGTCATGCGCGCTCTTGTTGTATCCTACCACCTCAGCATGTGCTGAATTTCTAGGTATTTCTCAAAAAATCTAGAGTTTGCCCATCGTAGATTTTGAAGGCATTGGTTTTTGAAATCATAAAAAATGTAAAGACGTTATTTTTGTTTTAGTTTGAGTATTAGTAAATTGGATGTAATTCGGAGTTATTTTTCGTCAAAATGGAAAAATATGACCTTAACAAGTCTCATTTTCATATTGAAATATTTCAACAGTTCCATTGCAATAAGCTTTAAAGTACTAGTCATACATAGTCTCCATAGTGGGTTCAATTAGGGAACCAAACATAGAAAATGTTGAATTTGTGACCTCTGAAGTCTTTTAACCAGCGCTATACCAACTAAGTTTTTTATTTTTAGAGAGAAAAAAGGTTATACTTCTCAGTTATTAGCCCACAAATTTAAATTGTAAATTACCTTTGCTTAAGCCAGCAAATAACCTTTATCAATTTTCATGAATTCTAACACTTCTGGTTCACAAAGCACTGGTTCACAACACAAGAATAATTGTCTTGACACGGCTTTCACATGAACAAAACAGCTCCATCGGACATACATGTGTATATTAAACATTAGTCTACATCCATCTTGTAGAACCTATCATTATAGTCTCATTTCTAGCAGTATAATTATTTCAATTAAGTTCATAAATAGACATACCAATTTAAACTTATGCACATACCTGGTTTTATTGGATAATGTTGATCCTCGAATGACATCACTCCATGGTTGAATTTGAGTCATTGTTTCATTTTTATTCTTAGAGTTGAATACTAGTGTGTAGGAGTGTCGACTGTTAGTTACATAGGATATCAACAGAGATGCAGATTGATAAATGGTGTACGTTGTAGTAGTCACCTATTTTATCATTGCTAGATTCTTTGAGATTCTTCTTTGATAGAGACTATTTATATAATAGAAAAGAGTGTCGACTGTTAGTTACACAGGATATGAACAAAGATGATGATTGATAAATGGTGTGCGCTGCAACAGTCACCTATTTTATGATTTCTAGATTCTTTGAGATCCTTCTTTGATAGAGAATGTTTGTATAATAGATAGTAGTGTCGGCTATTAGTTACATAGGATATCAACAAAGATGTTGATTTATAAATGGTGTGCGCTGCAACAGTCACCTATTTTATGATTTCTAGATTCTTTGAGATCCTTCTTTGATAGAGATTGTTTATATAATAGACAAAGACAGGTTCCTAGTGAGGTATTATTTTCTTGTTTTCTAGTTTACTAATCGATTGGGACTATTTGGATAGTAATTTCATAACTTTGTTGTTTTCCTTATCTTGTTTGCATATGCTCTTTCTTGTAAGCATGGTGCACATATTTTTTCAATGATTTCTCGATAAAGGAGAAAGCCCTATATACAATACAATTAGATACACTAAGATAAATTTAAGTGGGTAGTTGCCTTAGTTTCATGTTGTTTCTATCTATGTTTGTTTCAATTTTTATTAGTTACATCTTGTTGTGAAACCAACTCCAAAAATAGAAGAAAAGAGAGGTCAACGCCTTAGAAATCAGCCACTTTGAGGGGGAAACCTCCAATACATTACATAAATGAACAATTCTTGGATGATACAAATGACCAAAACCTCCTTCTATAGGAGTCCATGGGGCCACAATATAATCCTAGCTGACCTAACAATAATAATTTAAGGGCACAATAATAACAATATTGGGGTTACAGGGGTACAACAATAAAAATAAGGGGGCTATACTAATAACAATAAGGGACTAAACTAGTAATATAGGGACCTAACATGCCCCTCTCCTTCAAAAAGTGTTTTCCTCAACGCTTGAGTAGCTCTAGGTGCTTCTGTATAAAATTATCATCCTCCCATGTAGAATATTTAGTGGGTAAGTTCTTCCACTTGATGAGATACTCTAAAATTGATCGATTTCGTAGTTGTCGAGTTCTTCTTTCTGTGACCGCTTTAGGTTCCAACATGATTTTTCCTTCCTCATCAAGTTCTGGCAATATTGTTTGAACTGGAAGATTTTCACCTATAACCTTCTTTAAGCATGAAACATGGAAAACTGGATTCACTTGCGAAGAAGGAGGAAGCTCCAATTTATATGGCATAGTACCAATATTTTACAAAATCTTGTAAGTACCATATTACTTTGGTGATAATTTATTATCCTTCTTAGCTTGCTTGAGGGACATTTGTTTGTATGGTTGTAGCCGTAAAAATACCCAGCCTCCTACATCAAGCTTCTCTCGCTGCGATGTTGATCTACCTATTGTTTCATTCGATTTTGTGCCAAATTAGGTTATCCTTTAAGAGTTTGAGAACTTGTTGTTGATGCTCGATGTGATATTCCACTGCTTGAACCTTAGAATTTTCTTTTAAATATGATGTGATGGACGGTGGATGATATCCATAAAGTGCCATAAATGGGGTCATTTTTGCTGCAGTATGGAAGGAAGTGTTATACCACCATTCAGCGACAGGTAACCACTTGACCCATTTTGTTTGTTTATCAGATACAAAACAACGAAGATATCCTTCCAAACATTTATTCACTATCTCAGTTTGACCATCAGATTGAGGATGATAAGATGAGCTATGAGCTAGTTGAGTACCCAAAGAAGAAAATAACTCCATCCAAAAATTTCCAGTAAAAATGGGATCTCTGTCACTCACAATAATCTTTGGGTTTCCATGTAGCTTTTGAATTGTTTCCATAAATGTAGTAGCAACTGTACTTGATTTAAATGGATGAGATGATGCACAAAAGTGTGCATACTTGGTAAGTCTATCAACTACCACCATGATGACACTCTTTCCTTCGGACTTGGGTAAACTTGTGATAAAATCCATTGAAATCTCCTCCCAACGTTGACTTGGAATGGATTAAGGTTGTAAAATACCCAGGGTCTTAATTGTCTCAACTTTATTTTTCTGGCAAACCAAAAATTCCGCTACAAACTTTTGAATATCAGATTTAAGGCCATCCCAAAAAAATTATTTCTTCACCCTGTGGTAGGTTTTTAAAAATCCTGAGTGAGCTCCTAAAGGAGAAGTGTGAACTTCCAAAAGAATCTTTTGTTTTAGTTGGGAACTCTTACAAATATATAAGCGATCTTTGTACCATAAGGAATCATTTTTCCAACTAAATGTATCATATGTACTAGGATCTTGCTGCAGATTTTGAATGAGTTTCCACACTTATTCATCCTTCTTCCATTCATCCCTTGCTTTGGTTATCCAATCTGGTTGGATAATAAAAATGGCACAAAGAAATGCTTCCACCTCTTCATTCTTTCTCGAGAGTGCATCTGTGACAACATGTAGCTTCCCTTTTTTGTAGATTATTTCAAAGTCATAACCCAACATCTTTGTGACCCATTTTTGTTGTTATTCTGAAGATGGTCTTTGTTCCAAAAATTGTTTAGTAGTATCATGATCATTTTTTACCTTGAAGTGTCTTCCCATTAAGTAAGGTCACCATTTCTTTAGTGCATGTAGTATTGCTAAAATTTCCTTCTCATAAGTAGTTTTCTGTAAATACTTTCCTTTGATTGGACGACTTTCAAAAGAAATGGGTCTTCCTTATTGCATTAAAACAACACCAATTCCATTTCCTGAGGCATCACATTCCACAATAAAGGTTTTTATGAAATTTGGCGTAGCTAAGACCGATGCTAGGCACATTGCCTCTTTAAGATGTTCAAAGGCCTTAGTTGCTTCAGGAGTCCATGAAAATGCATATTTCTTCAATAATGTTGTTAGAGGTGCTGCTATTCTCCCATAATCCTTAACAAAATTGCGATAATACCCTGTTAACCTAAGAAATCCTCGCAACTGCTTTATGGTTGTGGGGAATTTCCATTCCTTAATGGATTTAATTTTGTTAGGGTCTACCTTAACACCCTCGTGAGATACAATATGACCCAGATATTCCACCTCTTGTACTCCAAATAAACATTTGGATGCTTTTGCATATAATTTTTTCTCCTGCAATAGTTTGAGCACCCTGTCAACATGTTGAACATGATCCTTACAAGACCTGTTGTAGATTAGTATATCATCAAAAAATACTAGTACAAAATTTCTAAGGAAGGTTTTGAAAATGGAATTCATCAACCCTTGAAATGTAGAAGGTGCATTGGCAAGGCCAAAAGGCATAACCAAAAATTCATAATGACCCTCATGAGTTTGAAATGTTGTTTTCAGAATATCTTCAGTCTTCATTCTAATTTGATGATATCCTAAACAAATATCCAACTTGGTAAAATAAATTTCTCCATGTAATTCATCCAATAATTAATCAATCACAGGAATGGGAAATTTATCTTTAATAGTGAGCTTATTGAGCTCCCTTTAATCCGGACACATGTGCCATGATCCATCCTTCTTGTGCACCAATACTACTAGAGAAAAGAAAGAACTTTGACTAGGTTGAATTATACTAGCCTCTAGCATTTCTTCAATCATACGCTCAATTTCGCTCTTTTGGACATAAGGATATCTATAAGGCATGATGTTTGGAGGAACACTTCCTGGAATCAAATGAATAGCATGATCATGATCACGAATAGGTGGGAGTCCTTTGGGAGTTTCAAACACCTTGGAATGATTGTCCAAGACTTTTTGGAGATCTGCATAAATAGATGATTTTGATGTTGAAACTTCTAGTGAGCATAATTGTGCAATTACGCCTCATTGTTCTTTCTTCAAGAGCTTTGTCATGACATTAGAGCTTATTATCTTTCCTAGCTTCCCTACGATACCCCGTAATTCGACTTCATTTCCTTATGAAAAAAATTTCAAGAAAAGTTCTTGAAAATTAAAAGTTACCGTCCATAAAGATTGTAACCATTGTACTCCTAGTATAGCATCAGTGCCTCCCATTGGAATGGAAAGCATTGAACTATTCAATACATATTCCCCCATGGTTAGCTTGATATTAAGTCATTTTCCACAACAATTTATAGTTCCTCCATTTTCAACCATCACTTGACATTCTGGTGCTGGATATAAGAAACAATTCAATTCCTTGGCCACCTTACAATGAATAAAATTATGGGTACTACCTGAATCAATCAACAATATTACCTTTTTCTTCTTGATATTTCCATCTATCTTAAGAGTTTTAGGAGTGGTAATTCCTGCCAATGCAATACACGATACGGTTGGACTCTTTTCTTCCTCTTCTAGTGTTGGTTCATGGTGTATATCCTCTTCTTTTGAAGATTTTTGTTCATTTTCTTCTTCCTCTTCACAATCTATGTAAAATAATTTCTTCTCAGCACACTTATGACCTTTAGTGTATTTGCTATCACAATTGTAGCAAAGCCCTTTTTCTCTTTTTTCTTCCAATTGTTGTGGTGTCAAACTTGTAGGTTGTGGAAGTCTAGGAGTAGGAACACCTCTATCTTTATAGATGTGAGTGGTAGGTTCCTTGTCACCATAATTTTACATTCAATTTTGCTTGCCAACCTAAATGCCTTCTCCAATGAATCAAGTTCCCAAACGTGAACTTCATGTTAGATGTTATCCTTTAAAGTCCCTATAAAGACATCAATCATGTGTTCCTCTGGAATATCAATTACCCTTATATTCAATTTTTGGAAGTCCTCAATGTGCTCCACCACTGAACCCTTTGGTTTGAGATTTATCAATTGGCTAAAGAAGATGTTTCTCTTTGTATCCTCATAATGTGCTATCATTTCCTCCGTAAAAATTGACAAAGTGACAATTTTTTTATGGGAGCAAAGCCATCGATACCATACAAATGTATTCTGTTCTAAATGTAAAGTTTCAATGCGTACCTTTTGTGTGTTTTGCACATTATTGAGATCAAAATATTGCTCCAACTGTAGTATCCATGTTACGGGATCCTTGCCATCAAACTTCCTCACATCCATATTTGGAATTGGTGGTTCTTCCATACAACATTAGATTTGATAAAATCACGATTAAAATCTATTTTATTCTCATCATGAGTTTCTTCTACTATATTTTTGCTATTAGGAATCATTTCTTGTATCAACTTTGTCAAACCTTCCATGTCCGCTTTTAAATCATTCTTCATGTTTTCCATGTTGTCTTTCATTTTTTCTTCCATGTCCTCCATCTTAGCTTCCACGCCTTTCTTCAAACCATCCATATTATTCTTCAAACCATCCATCTTTGCTTCCACGCCTTTCTTCAAAACTTCCATTTAATTTTTTGTTGCTCTTTGCAAGAGCAAAATTTGGTGCACTTGCTCTTGTAATTTTAATAGATCATGTTGAAATTCTTCATCTTCATGAGTCATAGTAGAGTATTCCGAGGGCTTAATGGGTGTTGAATTCTTTTTAGGATGCATTTTAGAACCCAATATTGAAACATATGCTCAATAGGCCCTTGGAATCACTTCAAACTGATTTTTTACATAAGACTTATGCAATTCGGAAAAAAAAAATACACACCTTTTTCTTGATTTTGAGGAGCTCGATATTGAAACTGAATTATCTCTGTGATTTCAGATCTTCAATATCTGAAATTTGGCCCTATAGTAGCCCTCTGAATCCTCTTTCGAATGCCATAGGTCTGACCTGATTTGGATTCTTCAAGACAATGTTATGTCTAATCTCCCACAATGACCTAATTATGGACTGGTTCAGTAGAGTGAACTTGTACGACTTACCACATGTAATTGTTTCCTCCTTCATCTTTGAAATTGATACCCAAGAAGCTAAATTCCATGTAATTTCATCCACTATTTATGGAATTCCAATCCGATGCTCATAGAGAAATTTATGAAGATTTTCCCATGATCACCTCTTTGAGATGAAATTCGGGAGCTTGAAAAAGCCCTAACTTCCACAAATCCTACCTCCCAAAATAATGCAAATAATATCTGAAAAATTTCCATGACATTGCTCAGGATTTCGGCTTTTCTCTGTGGAAATTTTAGCTTCTGAAACCTCGTAGAAAATATGTTATAGCGAAAATTCCGTGATGACCTGTTTAGGTTAAATTCAGGAGCCTGCAAAAATCCCTAACTTCCACAGATCATATCTCCGAAAATTTTGAGAACCAAGCTCTGAAATTTTACGACGACGTTCCTCAGGATTTTGGATTCTCACTCTAAAAATTTCAGCTTCTGAAGCTTTGTATAAAAAACGTTATAGCGAAAATTCCACGATGACCTATTTGGAGCAGCGAAACCCTAGAATCCAAATCTCTGATACCAAATGTTGTGAAACTAGCTCCAAAAATAGAAGAAAAAAAAGATCAACGCCTTAGAAATCAACCACTTCAAGGGGGAAACCTCCAATAAATTACATAAATGAAAATTTCTTGGATGATACAAATGACCAAAACCTCCTTCTATATATAGGAGTCCATGGGGCCACAATATAATCCTAGCCGACCTAACAATAATAATTTAAGGGCACAATAATATTAATATTGGGGTTACAGGAGTACAACAATAACAATAAGGGACTAAACTAGTAATATAGGGACCTAACACATCTTAACTGAGCTTTTTTACTCTTATTACCTCTATATCTTACTGCATTATTGATCACACCTTTCTCTTCTTCAAAGCAAACAATAAATTGAGATCATGGCTACTGTGCCTTAAGTAGTAATTCAGATTTTGTAAATATTGCGTACTATTACACACCACAATTGTGTACTCCAATAGATATACAATAGAATATAGAGTGTACAACATATACAATTGTAGCAATCTCCTTTTGTATGCAAGTATTTGCATCATTGTCCAACATTGTAGATATCGAATCTAGTGTTATGATTTATATGGATGGGTTTGGAAAATTATCAATATCAACCCAAAACGTATGGCAAAAAAACATTTTTTAAATACCACTGACACCAAAAACATGAGGTAATGTGCCAATATAGTGTTTAAATATATCTAACTAACCAGAATTTTTGGAATATAACAACATTTCATTTTATATTACATCAGATGACCATTTTTGTTTTGTATTTTTAACAACATAGACCTGATATTATGGATACTGAAGACGAGGCCTGAACACAAGATACTCTCTAGCACTGTAGGTGGAACATTGGCCCTGGCTGTTAGGGAAACCATGCACATGTCATTTCTATGTCATTTCTCCTATAAACTTTAAGGAAAACTTTAAGGCAAACCATGTACATATCATTTCTCCCATAAAATTAAGGCAAACATTAAGGCAAACCATGTACATGTCATTTCTCCCATAAAATTTAATTTAATATATTTTAAAGGAAAATGCTATTGTTTTTGGAAACCATGTACATGTAATTTCTCCCATAAAATTTAAGACATTTGATAGTGTTTTGGGAACCATGTACATGTCATTTTTCCCTTAAAATTAAAGGCAAACTTTAAAGCAAACCATGTACATGTCATTTCTCCCATAAAATTTAATTTAATATATTTTTAAGAAAAATGCTAGTGTTTTTGGAAACCATGTGCATGTCATTTCTCCCATAAACTTTAAGGAAAACTTTAAGGCAAACCATGTACATGTCATTTCTGCCATAAATTTAAGGCATACTTTAAGGCTAACCATGTACATGTCATTTCTCCCAAAAACTTTAAGGAAAACCATGTACATGTCGTTTTTTCCATAAATTTAAGGCAAACTTTAAGGCTAGCCATGTACATGTCATTTCTCCCATAATATTTAAGGAAATCCATGTACATGTCATTTTTCCCGTGAACTTTAATTTAGTATATTTTGAAGGAAAATGATATTGTTTTCGGAAACCATGTACATTTCATTTCTCCCATAAACTTTAAGGCAGTTTCTAGTGTTTTGGGAACCATGTACATGTCATTTGTATGTCATTTCTCTCATAAAATTTAAGGCAAAATTTAAGGAAATTCATGTACATGTCATTTCTATGTTATTTCTCCCATAAAATTTAAGGCAAACCATGTACATGTCATTTCTCCCCTAAACTTTAATTTAATATATTTCTAAGGAAAATGCTAGTGTTTTTGGAAACCATGTACATGTAATTTCTCTCATAAACTT
This sequence comes from Pinus albicaulis, assembly GCA_034641835.2. Taxonomy (NCBI): domain Eukaryota; kingdom Viridiplantae; phylum Streptophyta; class Pinopsida; order Pinales; family Pinaceae; genus Pinus; species Pinus albicaulis. The sequence continues at coordinate 472,748,291 of CM076573.1, forward strand.
TAAGCCATTTTATAGTGTTTTGGGAACCATGTACATGTAATTTCTGTGTCATTTATCCCATAAACTTTAAGGAAAACTATAAGGCAAACCATGTACATGTCATTTCTCCCATAAACTCAAGGAAAAGTTGAAGGCATGCCATTTCTATGACATTTCTCCCATAAACTTTAAGGTAAATAATGGACATGTCATTTCTCCCATAAACTCAAAGCAAACTTTAAGGCGAACCATGTACATGTCGTTTCTCCCATAAACTTTAAGGCAAACCATGTACATGTCATTTCTCTCATAAAATTTAAGAAAAACCATGAACATGTAATTTATTCCAAAAACTTTAAGGCATTTTCTAGTGTTTTGGGAACCATGTACATGTCATTTCTATGTAATTTCTCCCATAAAATTTAAGGCAAACGATGTACATGTCATTTTTCCCATAAACTTAAGACAAACTTTAAGGAAACCATGTACATGTCATTTCACTCATAAATTTTAATTTAATATATTTTAAAGTAAAATGCTAGTGTTTTTGGAAACCATGTACATGTCATTTCTCCCATAAACATTAATTTAATATATTTTTAAGAAAAATTCTATTGTTTTTGTAAACCATGTACATGTCATTTATCCTATAAACTTGGCATTTGATATTGTCTTTGGGAACCATGTACATGTAATTTCTCCCATAAACTTTACCGCAAACCATGTACATGCCATTTCTCCCATAAAATTTAAGGCATTTGCAATAAATGTTCATTTAATACATTTTTAAGGAAAATTCTAGTGTTTTTGGAAACCATGTACATGTTATTTCTCCCATAAAGTTTAAGGCATTTGCTAGTGTTTTTGGGAACCATGTACATGTAATTTCACCCATAAACTTTAAGGTGTTTTCTAGTGTTTTTGGAAACCATGTACATGTCATTTCACCCATAAAATTTAAGGAAAACCATGTACATGTCATTTCTCCCATGCATTTGCAATAAATATTCATTTATTATATTTTATTGAATTTGTTTTTTTTTCAAGGATCGAAAATCCCACTAAACATGGTTGAAAAATGGACATTATGCATAGATGTTTCTTGCTATCTCAATCCAAGGAAAGCAGTTATTACATATGTGCTTTTCAATATTGCGACTAACAAGGTCCTCCAAAATAAAATGAATATATCGGGAAGAACAACAAACAATAAAGCATATTATATTGCATTGATAGAAGGCTTGAGAACAACTATGGAGTATGGATCAATTCAAGATTCATCTTTCAAAGATGAATTAGTGTAAATATACTCTCCTTCAAAATTTATTGATGGAGATTGTAACATATCTTTGATGTGTGTGTGTTTTTTACTTATAAATGCGTCATTTTTAATGACGATGTGTTTTTTTCAATTATATACTAGGTGTGCTCCCACCATGTAAGTGCAACTTGGTGAAATTCATATTTTATAAAATTAAAATGTGTAGGACTTCAACAAATTTTTGTTTAGAGTGAGTTTTACACATAAATTTGTGCTTTGAAAGTTATGCTTTACATAATTTGTGTTTGTGCTCAATATTTGTGTACTAAATTACATTAATTTTTTGAATTCTTTTGAATTTATTTTAAATAGTAATTTTAAAAATAATTGTAAATGTCCACTGTATATATATCATAGAGGATGAAAGGTGAACATCAGTAGAATCCCATGCCTCTACGAGAGAGGGGGATCATGCATCGAGGGATGTTCGTGGTATTTATATTAAATGTGCATGTTTTTAAACGACATTTAAATATATCATCTTATCTCCATACATACATGTATACATGTGGAATTTCTTTTTTTATTGAATATATATATATATATATATATATATATATATATATATATATATCTCCATGTACATACATGTATACATATGGAATTGATTTTTTATCAATTTTGTGAGTTAATAGTTTTTAATAAATTTTATTTTTTATTTTTTTAGAAGTTATTAGGACAAGAGTATCTACTCTATCAATGGAGCCTCGCCATGGTTCACGCAATCGTGGTATGGTTCACACAATTTAATCAATCATATGTACATGTATTTATATCTATGTATGTATTTTTGAATTGATTATAAATTCATATTTTTTTTATGAAGATTCCCTCTCCTCCCATGACGCTGGTGGTGGTACACATTCCCCTAGTGGCCAATCAATAGGTGATGGCCAATTGTGTGAAGGTGGTGATGTGCATTCCCCAATGGCCAATCAATGGGTGGTCATGTTGGTTCTCAAACAATCGGTGGTCATTCTGGTTCTCAACAATCTCAGGGTGGGCATGATGTTACCTAGCCATCTTGAGGTGGCCAAAAATCTGAATATTATTTTCATTCAATTATAAATTTGTTAAATTATTTATATAATTGTTTTATGGTTAAAAAGGCAATTTGTACAAATTTGTTCACATCTTTTTTTATTTATACATAATTTTTATATTGATGCAGAGGGTGAAAATGTTGCTTGAAAAAGACGTAGGCCAGAATGCGTTATTCAAGAAGAAGGTTGTACACCAACCATGACTTATCCTTCTGACATTTCCGAGTTACCTTGGGAAACAAACATCCAATAATGCACATTACAAGGGTGACAACATATTTATTCAAAATTCAAGAGAGATCTTGTGTCTTTGAAACTCCCTACTGAGAGTTGAGAAAGCTTAGAAATAGTTACTCACTTTTTAAGCACACTTGTAGATGTGTACAAAAAGCTTGGGCCAACCATTGATACTTTTATAGAAGTGATGAGGAAAAGAAAGAAAACAGTGATAGGTCCTGATATATGGGAGGATGTTAAACACAGAGTTACAACAGAAATGGCCAAGTCTATGTTTAATTTCAAAGAAGGGCTGAAAAGAAAGATGTTAAAGGTGCAATATTTCAAGCACTAATCCGGACTTATTCAGGAACGCAACAGAATAAACATATAAACATAAATACAGAGATGCAGCGGAAATAACACTTCATTTCATTAATATCAAAGAATTGAAATTTGCTTACAGACAGAATGGAAATAAAACTAGCTAGGGCGCTGGTAGCTATCTCTGAGACGAGATGTGGCGGCTACAGGCCTCTGAACTGAGTTACAATGAGGCTCGAGGGCCTATTTATTATTTAGAAACAATGGGAAATCCTAAACAGCCAAAACCCTAACCCTAGGAGATGAACCGCCAAAACTATGGGCCCCGTTTGGGTAAATTGGTGTTTCAACTTCCCAGGGGCGTAACTTTGGCATACGATCTCCGTTTGACGCGTACCATACCTCGTTAGAAAGATCTATCCGAGGACTACAAATTTGGAACGAGAAACATCGGTCCATGGACCCATGTTGCTCTTCGTTTTCCCAAAAAACGTCGTTTAGGGCCTCAAAACAGCTCCGGAAGTTTAGGACCCGAAAAACTGCTAAAAATAGTAAACTGTGCCGAAACTAAAAAACTGAAATAGACAATGGTGGAGCCCCAAGTGGAATAGGCGGGTGACCACCAATATCCACCTGGATCATTCCTCCCCCTTAGGAAGCAATGGTCCCCATTGCGTTAAGTTCCTCCATGAGATGAGGAAATTTCTGCTGAACTTGGTCCCTGGTGAACCACTTTCCTTGGTGCAGGAGTTGGCCAGCTTTGACAACTCGATATAGTTGGATCTTCTGCTAGCGAGTGTTCTTGATTTGCATGTCCATGATGCAATCTGTGGTGGCCTGTTCCATGCAGTCTGGATTTAACTCAGTTGGTGTGAGTTGTTCTGCAATGTCCGAGGTGTCCAGTAGAGGTGGGAAGTAAGGACGAAGGCGATCCACATTGAAGACTGGGTGCAGACCAAGGAATGGTGGAATGCTGAGCTCGAATGCATTGTTCCCTACAGCCTTGGTGATGGTGTACGGCCCGTATCGGAGCGGGCGAAGCTTGCGATGGGGTCCAGTGAGGCGCTCCTTCTGCAAATGTAGCCATACTTTGTCACCCACC